>CM034153.1:581075197-581461007 GCA_019776745.2 Taxus chinensis
AGAACTCAAGGTTCCATAACCCAAAATTACAATATTAAACATAGATTTCACTCACTGGTTCAAGACTTCACAAGAGATTCATCGTGGTTTCAGGTATCACTAGTTCCCATTCCAGTTTACATCTAAAAACAAAGGAGACTCAAACCAGCTTAACAATGAAACATGAGCATCAACAATAAATCTAATCACATGAGGAATGATTTTCAAGTATAGTATAATATTTACTCCTCTAAACAGTCCAAAATAGCACAAGAAAATAAGATATGAGTATAGTGTTACCTAAATACCTCAACAACAGTCCCAAGTTTCCACTATCCCATTCCTGAGTTCAAATCATCAAGACTATAATGCAAACTTCAATCAAAAAAATTCCTGAATACCAAATTAACTAAAACACGCATCTAAAACAATCTTAATGAAACACAAGTTTCAAAAACAGGTTAAAGAGAAACACAGGCTCTGCACAAGCTATAGCCTGAATGAACACGAACTTTGAATACCATTTCAAGTCCCAAACAAAACACAAATTCCAAACAGGAACAGGCATAACCTATTATCCTGTAAAATTGACAAGGGTAATTTTATAGATAACCATACCAAAATTTCATTTTGGTCCCCTGAGAAGGTCTATTAACGTTCAAAATGGCCTAACAACTCTTTTTCAGAAATCAAGTTTTAAAGAACTTACCCATCTTCACCTTTTTGAACTAGGCACAAGAAATGTTGTGTCAACATCACAAAATGTGCACCCCTTAGAAAATCCTTTGGCACCCAAAATGACATGTCAACATTAATAAGTTTGTGCCCCTTTGGCAGAGGAAATGACATGCCAACATCAGTAAACGTACACCAAATATCTATGCCTAAGGCGCAAGAACTGATATGTTGACATTTCCAAATGTGTGCTTGAGGCACTGAAAGTGTTATGTCAATGCTAGCAAAGGTGCAGCAAGGCGCATTTAAGCTTGTGTCAACAATCAGAAAATCGTGCCAAATAAATTTGGTGGGGTAATTAATGCCAAATTTTCTATATATAGGCACTTAACACCTGTCATTTTCACGAATTGAAAATTGTGAAAAGTATTCCTCTATGCCTGTTAGCTATCTCTGTCACGCCCGCGCGCCTTTTTTTCAAGTTTATGGACCCCAATGTCATCCTCCATGCTTTATTAAACCAAGTAGGTGACTTTTATCATCCTTTTTGTTGTTTGTGGTTTTGTTTTTGGTTATGTTAGGTATTAGGATTGGTATAAAGGTTTAAATCTAAAAAGAACACATTTAAAATGAACTACCCAAATGAAACCCCTTTTTCTCCCCTTCCAGATCTACAAATCTGGAAGGTCCTTGCCTCTGAATAAACCATCCTTTATATCAGCTTATTGCTACAAATCTGACAAACCCTCTCTTTGTCATTTTGCAAAATAAAAGAGAGAGAGAGAGAGAAATCATGTGAAAAGAGAGAGCGGCCAATAATCACCCAACTGTTGAAAGCCTTGGCGCAATGGTTTTTCATGTTGCACTATGCATAGTCGCGTCATGCCGTACTTCACACTCATGTAACACACACATTTCCTATGCATAGCTAAAAACACTTAGTGAATTTTGTGAGGTGCGGGTGCACTTATTTGAACAACAACATTATATGTTGTGTGATCCTGATTTGCACTGTGCGCTAAAACCTTTGGCGCACTAATCCCCATTGCAACATCTTCCATGTTTGTGCCTTGGTGCACCTTGAACTCGTGCAACACCAAACTTATCTGCACCCCACCAAAACACTCTTCTTAAAGTGCTAGTGCCATTTCTATAGCACCAACACTACATGTTGTGTGTTGCTTACCCGCGCCGTGTGCTTTTTCCTTGGCGTTGTCTTCTGTCATGCAACACATTTCAAAAGTGTGTCGTTTATACCCTTTGGTGTAGCTTTTCTCCTATCAACATAGGTGCACATTTTTCCATGTCAACATCCCCAAAAGTGTGCGCAGCCTTTTAAAGCCCCTGCAACATGCTATGAAATTATGCTTTGCGCCCTAAGCCTTATAATTGCTCATTCTTCTTTCTGCAAGCTTTCATTATGAATAACATGATGATTGACATGGCTCTTCTATGTTGGACCTCCTTGATTCTCCTTGTAGAACAGTAATAGCCATACTTGAGCCCACACATGTCTTCATCAATCAAAAATCCAACCAAGTCTAAGGGAAAAACAAAGTTGATAGAGTAAGAGATGAAGAATAAATATCAAAAAGTTAGAATGCTTGACTCATACAGAGAGAATGATCTTGATATCAGAGACTCTGAGCTTGGGCACATTTATATGAAAGACTTCTTAACGAGAACCAACTAGGCCACTAGTGGCCCCTAGATGAACAAACTAGTGGGCAGTGGATTGCACTTTGCAGCTGGGCTGCCAGTAAGTGTTGTTAATAACAAGTTCATCATGTTGGTGGCTTGATGTTGTAACAAGGACACAAGATGTGTCAAAGATAAAGAGGGAAAGACAGTCATCGACCTCACAACTTGTCATTTTGAAATAACTCTGGGCATTCTTCATCACAAAAAATATGTCACCATAAGCCTAGAAGACTATAAGAAGGCATGGGATGACAATGAGGACAAATGTATGCAAATGATGAATGAGCTATATCTGAAAAACAATAATCCGGTGAGCAGATGGCCTCAGACCATCTACTGCAATGAATTCAATTAGGAACTTAGTGATACCATCACCTTCCTCAATAGAGTGTTTAGGCTTCCTGATGCCCATCATTTCCATAAATGGATGCTGAGGTACTTAGAGACCATGAGAAATAATGTGCCTAATCAGTATTTTGGCTGGGGGAAAATCATCAGTGACACCATCTCTCAGCAACTTCAATAGGTCATGACAACTGGGAAGTTCTATATGAACTTCTACATTATATACGTTGTGGCATCAGCGAGAGATTTTGCAGGCCTATCTTGGAATGGGGTATGGCCCCAGGTCAAAATATATGAATATTACCTAGAGCTCAGGCTCAAGAACAACATCCCTCAGTTCTCCAAAATCAATGACCCCTTCTTCTATGAGGTGATCTGCCTATTAAGGCCAAATATGAGACACGGTCAAACCATCCCGAGCGTGATTGTTGTCATAAAGAAGTGGGGAGCATTGTACACATAGTTTCCCACATTCACATATCTCAAAGCAATGAATTTTGAGGGTGTAAAGACCATGCTACCAAGGTATGTAGGGCCCAAGCTGATTCTCTTGGAGTTGTCAATGAAACTAATCAGATACCATGAGAGATGCATGAAGAGAAAGAAGGGAGGAACTCCATTCCCCCTTACAGTGGGTCGATACACCTGCACCACACTGGCCAAAGCACGGGAAATGTATGCCAAGCTTGAATTGCTGAATCTAAAGCAAAACTTCCCGACTAAGCCTACTTTCAATTGTTGGAGTTGTGTCCCAAAGGAAAAAATTGATCTTATCCATGTCCCTGAGATTGAGGACATCTACATCGACCTGACACACGAAATAGATCTCAAATGAAAGGATCAGTCCCGGTTGGCTCTAGAAGAGATCAAACACTATGGCGGGTTCATCATTCTAAAAGGATTCCAAGAGCCTAATCAAGAAATTGATCAAGTTTACCTTGACACGGATGGGGAAGATTTGTCATTCGCAAATATTGACATAGCCAAGGTGCCAAAGACCATTCAGGAAAGGGTACAACATACGTTGCATCACACTGAACATTGGTACAAATAGAATGGTCTCACCTACCTCGGGGTAGATTTAACTACTTTTCCCTCATGTAGAGAACCTCCAAGAATGCCCCAAGTGCCAAAAGGAAAATGGAAAGACAAGGAGGGAGAATCAAGTGAAGAAGAAGCTCCTCAAATCCCTCCTACTACTTAGAAGCAAGTGGTTGACCTAGTCTCTCCAGGTAAAGAAGAAGAGACCACTGAAATATCAACAGATACATCCACTCAGAATGTGGTCATGGCTACAACTATTGAGGTACCCACCATTCCTCCTTCCACTCCTTCTCCTCTCCCTATCGTTGAAGCATCTATTCCTATGGATGTTTCTTTTTCTCCTCTCTCGTGGATCTATCACCAAGTGTTCACTCCATCCCATTACAGATTCCTTCTACTTCCATTTCCTTTTCTTCCCCTGTAATAACTCCAAGCCCCACAAGTAGCAGCATGTTGGACTCCTTGTCGATGCCACCACCAAGTGTCTCAATGTTCTTCCCTGTGGCCTCTTCAGCTACTTCGCCTTTTACCCTCGTTTCTTCTTCTATTCTCTCTACTCCTTCTCCCTTAAGTCCAAGCTGGATCTCTGACCATCTGGGTCAACTCAAGAGATATGTTACCATTGCACCCATGGACTTCTTTTCCTTTCCGAAGAAGGGGCCAAATAAGCAGAAAGTGATAACTCACATTTCAAAAAGCACTTCGGGAGAGAGGGTCATGGAGATTGCATATCCTGATCCTACCACAGAAAACAAAGATGTCTCCTATAGAATTTACAGTGACCTAAGTAATGATGGGGACCTCATCTGAAAGCCTACAAGGAGAGGTCTTGTCTACAGTAGATGCCCTCTGCAAGAAACACTAAGAAGTAAAGGAGGGGAAGAGGATAGTAAAGGAACAAAACAAACATCTCCTCCAAGAATTACAGAGAATGGGCAATGCACCTCCTATGACTGCCGCCGAGCATACTAAAGTTCTCAGTCAGGACAAGATAAATGAATACACCAAGATTGGCGAACCAAACATGGTAGTGTCCTCTTGGATTGAGTGAGTCCTCAGAGATAGTGAGAAAATAATCAATAAATTCACAGGACTCTACCAGGGTATGAATCAGGAAAATAAGGAGCTAAAAGCAGTAGTAGGATCCGTCTCCAAGGAGCTGGACAATGCTAGATTACAACATGAAACATTTCAGGCAATGGTCGACTACTCAACTGATGACATATTAAAGGTCGGCGTCATTGATCACCCGCGGGCACATAATAATGCTCTCATCGCAATGGATTACCGGGTTGATCAAATGGAGTATATCCTAAAAAGGATAGAAAAAATCAAGGATGCAGCCCTGGATGCAAAATATCAAATGGAGCAGATGGTCATGAAGATGTCTCCAGGGATGCTCAGTGAAACATTCACCTTGAGGGAGGCAGACGATACAATCTGGCTCTTCAAGGATATCGTGACCCAAGGTTTAGCACCAGATGTCACTTTTGACCGAGAGTCTATTAATAACCTTCTGGCTTACCGTGATTTCATTGGATACTTGATTGATGCATGCAAAAAGTACGTTGCACTACCTGAAAAGCTCAAGATTAAAAAAGAAACTTACAAATTTATTGGCAACCATTTCAAGGGTCCAGATCATAATCAACTTCAGACAATGATCAACAAGTTTATGGAGTACCGAGCTTAGTGTCACATCGCCTCTCCCGATCGGAAGCAAGACATTCCATATAATCGAAGAGATGATGATGATTACTTTCTACTCATATGTACGCTTCGATCGTTTTTGTAAAATAATTATCTAAAAAGTATGTTGGCATTTACGATGACATCATCCATGTTGAATCATGGGATGTTGTCATCCAAAAACTTGCCCAAAGTCAACTTTTGACTTTTTAGATATTTTGTAGATATTTTGTAAAAAGTGGTTGGTTTCTTTTTGTCTTCTTCTATAAATACTGGAATACTTGTTGTATTCTAGGTGGACATTTGTTGTATGAAAAAAGAAGTGAGGAGAGAAAGAATTTGTGCCTTCTTGTAACATAAGAGATATTAATATATATGTTAAGACTTTGTGCTCAATATATGTGTTATTTGCATCAGATCTTTCTTAAGTTAGATCTATGTTTCTATTATGTTGGATTCATTCTTATTATTGTCATATGTTCATCAGTATTTCTTTTTTTTTATGCAAGTAAGTTTGGCTCTGTTTACTACTAGCCTAAAGCGTAAACCTTTTGAACTTTCTGTTTTGGAATTCATTTCTTTTCTCCCTTCAAATCTACCTTCCTACATTCCTTCCCTCATAAATTTTTGTTTGCATTTGGAACTACCTCTACTGAGATGAGATCCCAAACCCCCTAAAGTTAGAATAGTGTAGATTTGCACAGATTCCTTCTTGATAGAATAACAATAATCAAGTTTCACTTTGTTGTCTCAAAGAGGGGCTATGTGCTGCACACTGTTGACCTGTTTCCCCATGATCTGTCTAATTGACAGATTTTCAAACCAACAATTTTTGGAAACTCCGTTGGGGATCGAACTAAGGAAATAATTAAAAACTATAAAAATCACTACTAGATTGAAAATTTTAACTCTTTGTTAAATTTTTTTTTTTTGTAAAAGTGATTAAAACTAAAAATTTCCTTATACAAATCCATAGATCTGGACCAGATAGGAGCTTTTAGTTCACTGAGTATTTACAAAAAATTGTATATTTCCGTAGATCTGAGATTTTGACATTTTCTAATAGTTTCAAAACCTTGCAAAATTCAGGTCAAAGATCTGAAAATCAACTTTCTAAAATTAACCCACTTTTTATCCTTGTTAACCTTTGTCAAAAAAATCGCAATCGGTTGTTGTTAAAGAGGGTAAACTTTAAATATTAAAAAAAGTACATGCTACTGATTTTTGCTAGAAAAATCAAGAAATCAACAAGTACAAACAAAAATTGTTGTAAATATGCTCTTAATTTTTACAGATCTGAATAGGTACGCTAGTAGGTGAACAATTTACTCATGGCAGAATAGCGTGTGGAGAAGTTGATCCAATCTTTGATCTACTTCAAAGGAACAATTTCAATATCACTCTAACACGATTCACATCACTAAGTTCAGTGGATCGATCAGCAAGAAGTGTCTTGCCTCCATGAAGGAGCTGGATTTCATAGGGTGCCTTGACATCAATTTGCAGTGCTCTTTTGCTAAGTGGAACCAAACTCCCTACTTGTGTTCTCTTCCCCACATTTAAAATGGTGATAAATCTACTTGCACCATGGGGAAATGCCATGGGTCCTCTAGCACTGTCACATCGGCTCAACCCCATCCCTCATAGAAATCACAAAAAATTCCCAAAATTTGATGGGAGCGGAAATCAAAGCACGGATGTGCATATTGCTACATTTATTATGTCATGCAGTATTCTAGACATGACCCATGAAGATGTATCTGTGTGTCTCTTTCTTGAGACCTTGTAAGGTCCTGCAGCAGAGTGGTTCCAACATTTACTAGCCATATCTATCACCAGTTGGGCCACATTACGGACTACATTTGAAGATAGGTATAAGCCTTCAGAAGATACATTCGTATTACTATCACGGATCACTCACATGAAGAAGGAGGCTAATCAAATCATGCGCGATTTTATCACCCAATTCAATTTTCTAATCAACCGTGTGTCACCTACTATGTTGCCAACATTAGAAATCAAAAGTGTTTCTTTGTGAACGCGATGAGTTCGAGAGTAAGTTTCTTACTTTTACAAGAACAAATACCTACCTTGGTTCTTGCTCAAGCTGCGGCCATTTGGATAGAGGAAAACCTTCTTATATCTGGTGAGTTAAGATGAGAGCCATCAAAATCAAAGGCTTCAACTTCTTCTCAAGCTACCTCATCAGATCCAGCATTCCAAAAGATGGCAAATGATTTTCTCTCATTAAAGAAGCAATTGGCTCAAGCATCATCTACTACTCCTTACTGGGATATCCCACAGAGGAAATTCACTCCCAACAATGCCCCTCAAAGGCTACATTTTCCTGCTACTTCTCAAAGATTGGGTGATTGAGGCCCCTTAAGTTAATGCCTTGGTTGAAATTGAAGAAGATGATACAAATTATGAAGAACCTTTGTCGTAAGACGAAGATGATCAAAATGTCGATGAACCGATTAGCGACTCTACTATCGGGTATATGGAATTTAAAGATGAGGAATCTGATGAAGAAGAGGGTACCCAAGGGTATGCGAGTAGAAAATCATACGTAGTTTTCACTCGCTCGCAAGGAAAAGAAGCAAAGATTGTTGCTGAAAAACAAAAGGAGAATGTTGTGGTAGCTCCACCACCAATGATTGCTAAAAGAGGTAATCCCCTTCCTACTCAACCTCCTGTTAAACCTTTTGTAAAGAAATATTTTCCTCTCATTTCTCCTCCAAATAAGTCTTCTCCCAATTCCATAAAGACCAGTAATCCTTCTCCACAAATATGAAAATGAAGGACTCATTCCTTCATTAGGACAAACCTTGGTCGCATTTGATATAATTGATCATGCTAAAAAGACTAAGATCTAAATGTCTCAGGTTGAATACCTTCAGTCCAACCCAGAGTAGCTTGTAAGACTAAGTATATCCAAGACCAGGCTACCTCCCTTCCTCTCGTTTCCCTGAAAGGAATTCTTCCCACTCCTCTCTACGTCTCGTGTAAACATCGCCTCAACCTCTGAATCAGGGAAAATTGAACCTTTTTACCTATCCCTCCTGATCAATGGTCATAAAATAAGCAACTGTATAATTGATTTTGGAGCCTCTGATAATGTTATGCTAGCAAAGGTTACCCATGCTTTGGGCCTCACACTTACCAAACCTTTTGGTAGATGTTACTCCATGGAAACCAAACAAGTACCATTAATCGGTTAGATCAAGGATGCGCAATTTACATTCGCGGCATTTCCTGAAAAAGGGTCAAAATGACTATTCTCGTAGCTGATATTTTGGCAGCATACAAAATATTGCTAAGGAGGAGCTTTTATAAAGAAGTTGGTGGGGAAATTCATATGGACTGGTCCAAATCTAGGATCCCTGTCAAAGGAATGATGTAAACATTGGAACCTGAATCGTAAAATAAAATATCTAGTCACCAACTCTGATGACCCTAAGGCTCATATTCTTTTTGAATCGTCAGGGATGGGAAACTACTTCTTGTCCACCGAATCAGATAAAATGGGCGTTCTCGTCCAAAAAGAAGATCTCAACAAAGTGTGGATGTTGCAGTTTGATGGCAGTTATGCAACGAGTGGATGCAGTGTTGGGGTTGTTCTAATATCTCCTGAAGAGGAAATTTTCCCTTCTTTCAAGTTGTAGTTTTTCAATACAAATAATACCGCCAAGTATGAATCCTTGTTACTTGGCATGCAAGTTGCAAAAGAGAATGGAATCAAGAATCTAAAAGTACAAGGTGATGCCAAGTTAATTGTTAATTAGGTAAAAGGGATATATCAAGTAAAAAATGACCGGATTAGGCACTACCACAATGTGGTATGGGATAGCATCAAGGAATTTGATGCTTTCTCAATCAAAGTAGTTCCGTGAACTTAAAATGACATGGCTAATTCATTGGCCATCTTTGCATCTCTCATCCTCCCTCACTTAGGGTTAAAAATAGATACATATACCATTGAGGTGGTTTTTCACCTAAGTGTGGTAAATAATTCACAACACTGGTAGGTGTTCAATGATGATAACCAACTTATCACTTTTCTAGAAAAATCTAACAATTTCAAAGAGCTTCATTTCGATAGATCAACTTCTGTGTGTCATGAGTCTCTCACTGGTCAAGCACACGAATCTAAAAAAGAAACAGTGATACAGCTCAAAGGAAACAAGATTCTGAAAGGTTTGGTTTCCTTAGAATGACTATTTAATAAGCATGATCATTTTGTTAAGAAAAAACGACAGGATAATCCTTCTTCTTCTTCGGAAACTGAATCCGTCAATCTGGGTACTGTGGAACATCCTCATTCTGTGAATATTGGGAAGTGTTGTACGCTCGAAGAGAAATAAAAATTCATCAAGTTGCTAAAAAAGTAAATGGATGTATTAGCATGGTCTTTTGTTGATATCAAGTCTTTTAAGCCAAAGAACATTCGGCATGACATCCCCCTCAAGGATGATGTTAAGCCTTTCCATCAAAAGCAAAGGCATTATAACCCCAAAATCTCAGGTACCATCCAGGCCAAGATTCAAAAGATGCTGGATGTAAGAATTATTTTTCCAATTCATCACAGTATCTGGGATGTAAATATTGTGCCTGTGTGGAAGAAAAATGGTGAGATACGCATATGCGTAGACTTTTGCAACCTGAACCAGTCATCCTTAAAGGATATCCACTGCTGATAATGGATAAAGTGCTACAGGTAGTAACCGGTTCATAAATGTTGTCTATGCTGGATGGTTTTTTGGGTTACAATCAAATTCAAGTCACGCCTGAAGATCAGTTCAAGATAGTATTCACCACCCCTTGGGGTACCTTCGCCTATAGCAGAATGATGTCTGGTTTAATTAACGCTGGTGCCACCTTCCAATGAGTAATGGACTTTGCATTCAAAGGTATGATGGGAAAGGTCATTGTAGTTTACCTAGATGACTTGACCATGTTCTCCAAAAAATGAAGTGATCACTGCGATCACTTAGAACAAGCCTTGATCAGATGCCGAGAGCAAGTGATTTCACTAAATTCCAAGAAGTTAGTTTTTGGGGTCACTAAAGGAAAGCTGCTAGGACATGTTGTCAGTAGGGAGGGAATTAAGATAGATGTCTAAAGAGTCAAGGATATTCAAAGCTTCACATTGCCTACAAGCAAGACTAGTGTTCATTATTTCTTTGGAAAGGTAAATTTTCTCAGGTGCTTTGTTCTTGATTTTACTAAGAAGACTCGTCATATATCTAATATGATGAAAGGGTCCTAAACATTCTAATGGAGTGAGGAAGGTAAGGCATCATTTAAAGACATAAATATTTCCGTCACTCACGCTCCTGTTCTGGTGTGCCCCCGATTTCAGCAAAGACTTTATCTTGTACAATTATGCATCTGCGCATATTGTATCAGCTATCTTGATGCAAAATAACTCCGAGGAGATAGAATCCCCAATTTCTTTCATGAGTTCTCCTCTTAAGCCTCATGAACTGAAGATGTCAAAACTAGAAAAGCATGCCTTTGCCGTGGTAAAATCAGTCAAAATTTTCCACTACTACATTCTGAATTCTCATACAGTAGTGTTGGTTCTAGACATGGCTGTTAAGTCTATCCTGACTCAACAGGAGTTAGGGAGATTACGATGGAATTGGATCACAAAGGTCCAAGAATATGATCTAGACATAAAACCAACCAAGTTAGTAAGAGGTAAGCGCTTGTGTCAGCTAATGGCTGAAAATAAAGACTCAGAGGTTTTTGAAGAGAAAGCTGCTCACATTGATAAAGAACTAAGTGAACTGGAGAAAGTGGATTCTTTACCCATGGTTAAGTTTGTCATAACCAATGACGAATGGTATTCTGACATCATGTTCTTTCTCACCTATGGAGAATGCCCAACTCACCTAACCATAAAGGAAAAGTGGACTGTAAAACTCATAGCTGTAAGATTTGTCATATGGGATGATGGATTATACAAATGTGGAAATGATGACATTTTTCTATGATGTGTTGATAATCCGCAGTAGATAATATTGTTAAAAAGTTCTCTCAATTCAGCCTGCGATGGGAACTTCTCCTCATCGGTGACATCACATAAAATCATTCGGGCCAGGTACTACTGGCCGACACTATTTTAGGATATAGCTACCTGAGTGACGAAATGTGAACTTTATCAATAGTTCATTGGCAAACCAAAGTTGGCTGCATTTCCCCTCAGGCCCATCATTATTGATGAACCATTCAAGAAATGGGGAATTGATTTCATTGGAGCACTCAATCCTCAATCGAGTGCTAGACATAGTTACGTCCTAACAGCAACTGATTACTTCATGAAATGGGTGGAGGCCATACCTATTAAGCATGTCACTTTTGAAGTTGTTTGCAACTTCATCAAGGAAAATATTATTGTGAGATTTGGCATTCCACACAAAATCATTGCTGAAAATGCTTCCAACTTCTCTTCATGGGAAGTTATTGGTTTTTGCTATAGATACAGAATAACCTTGGCTCATGCTTCTGATTACTATCCTCTGGGAAATGATCAGGCAGAATCTAGTAAAAAGAACCTATTAATTATCATACGGAAGCTAGTTGATGAAAACCAGTGGTCCTAGCACAAGTCATTATATGACACTCTATGGGTAGATCATATCACTCCAAAGAGATCTCTCGGCATGTCACCTTTTCAAGTGCTGTATGGGATTGATGTTGAAATCCCCATCTCCACAAAACTTTCTGCTCTACGCTTGGCTCGAGCAATCGAAGATGAAACTTTTCAGAGTTCTCTAGAAAAGAGAATTATGTTCCTGACATAACTTGAACAAAAGTGAGTGAAAGTGGTCAACAAGATCACTGAACATCAGAATCAAGTCAAGAGGCTGTTCGACAAGAAATCTAGGCAGAGAGACTTCCAAGTAGAAGATCTTGTCCTTCTATGGGACAAATGAATAGAACCGAAAGGTATGCATGGAAAGTTTAACTCTCTTTGGAGAGGGCCATACAAGATCAAACAGCTCAATGGAGAGAACAATTTCTATCTCTCATATCTGGATGGAACCGAGCTCCCGCTTCCTTATAATAGGCAACATTTGAAGATCTTCAAGAAGTAAAGCTTGCTCTCTTATTTGTACAAAGTACTATTGTCGTGTGTTTTCTTTCGTTGTGTGTTTGCTTCCTATTTATTGTGTGTTCCCTTTCTTCCCTTTTTAGTCGCCCTTGTTTTCTACTCTCTGTAACCCAATGGATAGGCATGTAGAAACCTTCGATTCTCTACCCTTAAGTTTCACTTAAGGATAGTCCCCAAAAAGAGCCAGTTGTTATCCTGTAAAATTGACAAAGGAAATTTTGTAGATAACCATACCAAAATTTCATTTTGGTCCCCTGAGAAGGTCTATTAACGTTCAAAATGGCCTAAAAAATCCTTTCCAGAAATCAAGTTTTAAAGAACTTAGCCATCTTCACCTTTTTGAACTGGGTGCAAGAAATGTTGTGTCAACATCACGAAATGTGCACCCCTTAGAAAATCCTTTGGCACCCAAAATGACATGTCAACATTAATAAGGTTGCGCCCCTTTAGCGTAGGAAATGACATGCCAACATCAGTAAACATGCGCCAAATATCTGCACCTAAGGTGCGAGAAGTGGTATGTTGACATCTCCAAATGTGCGCTTGAGGTGCTAAAAGTGTTATGTCAACGCTAGTAAACATGCACCAAGGTACATTTAAACCTGTGTCGACACTTAGAAAACCATGCCAAAGAAAGTTGGTGGGGTAATTAATGCCAAATTTTCTATATATATGCGCTTAACACCTGTCATTTTCACGAATTGAAAATTGTGAAAAATCTTCCTCTACGCTTGTCAGCTATCTCTATCACGCCCGCATGCCTTTTTTTTCGAGTTTGCGGACCCCAACGTCATCCTTCATCTTTTATTAGACCGGGTAAGTGAATTTTATCCTCCTTGTTTTTGTTTTTGGTTTTGTTTTTGGTTGTGTTAGGTATTAGGATTGGTATAAAGGGTTAAATCTAAAAAGAACACATTTAAAATGAACTGCCCAAATGAAAACCCTTTTTCTCCCCTTCCAAATCTATAAATCTGGAAGGTCCCTGCCTCTGAATAAACCATCCTTTATATCTACTTATTGCTACAAATCCCAAAAACCCTCTCTTTGTCATTTTGCAAAATCAAAAAGAGAGATAAATCATGTGAAAAGAGAGAGCAGCCAAAAATCACCCAATTGTTGAAAGCCTTGGCGCACTGGTTTTTCATGTTACACCATGCACAGTCACGTCGTGGCACACTTCACACTCGTGTAACACACGATTTTCCCACAAAAAGCTAAAAACACTTAGCAAATTTTGTGAGGCACGGGCACACTTCTTTGAACAACAACATTATATGTTGTGTGATCCTGATCTACGCCACACGCTAAAACCTTTGGCACACTAATCCCCATTGCAACATCTTCCATTCCTATGCCTTGGCACACCTTGAACTTGTGCAACACCAAAATTATCTACGCCCCGATAAAACACTCTTCTTAAAGTACTGGCACCATTTCTATAACACCAACACTGCATGTTGTGTGTTGCTTACCCGTGCCCCGTGCTTTTTGCTTGGCACTGCCTTCTGTCATGCAACACTTTTCAAAAATTTTCCCTTTATACTCTTTGGTGCAACTTTTCTCTTGTCAATGTAGGTGCACCTTTTTCCATGTCAACATCCCTAAAAGTGCACCCAGCCTTTTTAAGCCCTTGTAACATGCTATGAACTTGTGCTTTGCGCCCTAAGCCTTATAATTGCTCATTCTTCTTTCTATAAGCTTTCATTATGAATAACATGATGGTTGACATTGCTCTTCTATGTTGGACCTCCTTGATTCACCTTGCAAAACAAAAATATCCATCTTCGAGACCACACATGTCTTCGTCAAGCAAAAAGTCAACCAAGTCTAAAGGAAAAGCAAAGTTGACAGAGCAAGAGATGAAGTATAAATATCAAAAAGTCAAGATGCATGACTCATACGCAAAGAGTGATATTGATATCAGAGACTTCGAGTTTGGGCACATTGATATGGAAGACTTCTGGGTGAGAACCAACCAGGCCACTAGTGGCCCCTAGATGAACAAACTAGTGGGCAGTGGATTGCACTTTGCAGTTGGGCTGCCAGTAAGTGCTGTTAATAACAAGTTCATCATGTTGGTGGCTCGATGCTATAACAAGGACACAATATGTGTCAAAGATAAAGAGGGAAAGATGGTCATCGACCTCACAACTCGTCATTTTGAAATAACTCTAGGAATTCATCACCACAGACAAGATGTCTCCATAAGCCTAGAAGACTACAAGAAGGCATGGAATGACAATGAGGACAAATGTATGCAAATGATGAACAAACTATATCTAAAAAACAAGAAGTCGGTGAGTAGATGGTCTCAGACCATCCATCGCAATGACTTCAATGAGGAACTTAGTGATACCATCACCTTCCTCAGCAGAGTGTTTGGGCTTCTTGATGCCCATCATTTCCATAAATGGATGTTGAGGTACTTAGAGACCATGAGCAAGAATGTGTCTGATCAACATTTTGGCTAGGAGGAAATCATCAGTGACACCATCTCTCAGCAACTTCAACAAGTCATGACAACTGGGAAGTTCTTTATGAATTCCTACATTGTATACACTGCAGCATCAGTGAGAGATTTTGTAGGCCTAGATCAGAATGGGGTATGACCCCAGGTCAAAATATATGAATACTACCTAGAGCTCAGGCTCGATAACAACATCCCTCAGTTCTGCAAAATTAATGACACCTTATTCTATGAGGTGATATGCCTATTGAGGCCAAATATGAGACACGGTCAGACCAGCCCGAGCATGACTATTGTCACAAAGAAGTGGGGAGCATTGTTTAGATAGTTTCCCACATTCACATATCTTAGAGCAGTGAATTTTGAGGGTGAACTGACCAAGCTACCTAGGTATGTAGGGCCTAAGCTGATTCTCTTGGAGTTGTGAAGGTGACTAATAACATACCATGATAGATGCATGAAGAGAAAGAAGGGAGGAACTCCATTCCCCCTTACCATGGGTCGATACACCTGTACCACACTAGCCAAAGCATGGGAAATGTATGCCGAACTTGAATTGATGAATCTAAAGCACAACTTCCTGGAAAATCCTACCTTCGATTGTTAGACTTGTCTCCCAAAGGAAAAAATTGATTCTATCCATGTCCCTGAGATTGAGGACATTTACATCGACCTGACACACGAAATAGATCTCAGGTGAAAGGATCACTCTAGGTTGGCTCTAGAAGAGATCAAACACTATGGCGTGGCCATCATTCTAAAAGGATTCCAAGAGCCTGATCAAGAAATGATCAAGTTTACCTTGACATGGATTGGGAAGATTCACCGTTCGCAAAGATCGACAGAGCCAAGGCGCCAAAGACCATTCAGGAAAGGGTCAAGCATATGTTGCAGCACACTGAAAATTGGTGCAAATAGAATGGTCTCACCTACCTCGGGGTAGATTTCACTACTTCTCCCTCACGTAGAGCACCTCCAAGAATGACCCAAGTGCCGAAAAGAAAAGGGAAAGACAAGGAGGGAGAATCAAGTGAAGAAGAAGCTCCTCAAAGCCCTCCTACTACTTCTTAGAAGCAAGTGGTCAACCTGGTCTCTCCAGGAAAAGAAGAAGAAACCACTGAAATCTCAACAAATACATCCACTCAAGATGTGGTCACGACTACAACTATTGAGGTACCCACCATTCCTCCTTCCGCTCCTTCTCATCTCCCTATCGTTAAAGCATCTATTCCTATGGATTTTTCTTCTTCTCTCTCTCCCACCTCTTCCATCTTCTCCTCTCTCGTGGATCTGTCACCTAGTGTTCCCTCCATCCCATTACAGATTCCTTCCACTTCCATGTTCTTCTCTTCCCCTACAGTAACTCTAGGCCCCACAAGTAGTGATGCATTAGACTCTTTGTCGATGCCACAACCAAGTGTCTCAATGTTCTTCCCTATGGCCTCTTCAGTTGCTTCCCCTTTCACCCTCGTTTCTTCTTCTCTTCCCTCTACTCCTTCTCCCTTAATTCCAAGCTGGATCTCCAACCATCTAGGTCAACTCAAGAGAAAGGTTCCCATAGCACCCATGGACTTCTCTATCATTCCGAAGAAGGGACCAAATAATCAGAAAGCAATAACTTGCTTTTCAAAAATCACTTTTGGAGAGAGCGTCATGGTGATTACATATCTTGATCCCACCAAAGAAAAGAAAGATATGTCTCCTACAAACTTTACAGTGACCCAAGTCACGATGGGGACCTCATCTGAAAGCCTACAAGGAGAGGCCTTGTCCGCAGTAGATGCCCTCCTCAAGAAACTTTAAGAAGCAAAGGAGGATAAGAGGATACTAAAGGAACAAAACAAACATCTCCTCTAAGCATTGCAGAGAATAAGCAATGCACCTCCTATGACTATCGCTGAGCCTACTGAAGTTCTCAATCAGGAAAAGATAAATGAATATGCCAAGATTGGTGAACAAGGCATGGCAGTGTCCTCCTAGATTGAGCGAGACCTTAGAGATTGTGAGAAAATAATCAAGAAATTCAGAGGAATCTACAAGGATATAAATTAGGTAGATAAGGAGCTATAAGTGGTAGCAAGATCCCTCTCTGAGTAGCTGGACAATGCCAGATTATAACATGAAACATTTCAGGCAATGGTCAACTGCTCGACTAATGACCTATTAAAGGTCGGTGTCATTGATCACCTGTGGGCACATAACAAAGCTCTTGTCGCACTGGATTACCGGGTTGATCAAATGGATTATATCCTAGAAAGGATAGACAAAATCAAGGATGAATCCCTGGATGAAAAATATCGAATGGAGTAGACGGTCATGAAGATGTCTCGAGGGATGCTCAGTGACCTAAGGTTTGGTTCTAGAGGTCACTTTTGACCGAGAGTCTATCAATAACCTTCTAGCTTGCCGTGATTTCATTGGATACTTGATTGAGGCATGAAAAGAGTATGTCATGCTTCCTGACAAGCTCAAGACTAAAAAATAAACTTACGAAGTTATTAGCAACCATTTCAAGGGTCCAGATCATAATCAACTTTAGACAATGATCAACAAGTTTATGGAGTACCGAGCTTAGTGTCACATCACCTCTCCTGATCGAAAGCAAGACATTCCATTTAAGCCAAGAGATGATGATGAGTATTTTCTACTCATATATACGCTTCGATCATTTTTGTAAAAGAATTATCTAAAAAGTATGTTGGCATTTACGATGACATCATCTATGTTGCATCATGGGATGTTGCCATCCAAAAACTTTCCCAAAGTCAACTTTTGAATTTTTAGTTATTTTGTAGATATTTTGTAAAAAGTGGTTGGTTTCTTTTTTTCTTCTCCCTCTTCTTCTTCTATAAATACTGGAATACTTGTTGTATTCCAGGTGGACATTTTTTGTATGAAAAAAGAAGTGAGGAGAGAAATACTTTGTGCCTTCTTGTAATAGAAGAGATATTAATATATATGTTAAGACTTTGTGCTCAATATATGTGTTATTTTCATCAGATCTTTCTTAAGTTAGATCTATGCTTCCATTCTGTTGGATTCATTCTTATTATTTTCATATGTTCATCAGTATTGCTTTGTTTGTTTATGCAAGTAATTTTTGCTCTATTTACTTCCATCCCAAAGCGTAAACCTTCTAACCTTTCTGTTTTGGAATTCATTTCTTTTCTCCCTTCAGATCTACCTTCCTCTATTCCTTCCTTCTTATATTTCTATTCGCATTTGGAACTACCTCTACTGGGATGAGATCCCAAACCCCCTAAAGTTAGAATAGTGTAGATTTACACAGATTCTTGCTTGATAGAATAGAAATAAACTAGTTTCACTTTGTTGTCTGAAAGAGGGGCTATGACCTGCACACTGTTGACCTGTTTCCCCACAACCTATCTAACCGAATTTTTTTCAAACCAATAGAACCCTAATTCTATTGAGGTTCAGAACATCATGAAATTATAGTAATAGCTATTTTGTAGATCCTAATACAACCTATTCAACCACGAGCCCAATACAACTCATAGAAAAACATGAGTTTAATACAAGATTATGCCCAACATGGCTGAATACTAGGTAAACAAAGAAAACAATTTCATTATAAGCCACATCTCAACACGAGCTTTCAATACAAACCAAATCTCAACATGTACATGCATTCAAGCTTCAAACAAGAGCAGACAGAACCCTTATTTCCATTGAAGTTCCCAGTCATGTCCTAAGTAAAACAACAAAGGTCTTTTCCACGCAACACCTCATTTTATACTTCCAAAGGACAAGCAAAGGCACAAAATTGAGGTTCTCATGCATGGATCGTTAATATCTTACACAAAAATAAGTTTCTAAACTTATCATCATTTGTAGTGGGTTTCATACCCAGATTTCACAAAATATCAAAACCTAGCAAGAAAATAGCCAGTTAAAACATGCAAGTCAAGAATCTCATTCAAACAGAGTTCTTTTAAAGAAACATTTTGAAGAAATTAATAAAATTTAATGGTTAGAGCCTATCATGCCTGATAGCGCTTCTGCCAAATTGAAGGAGCTTCCAAGATGAGCTTCCAACTTCCTTTCTCTTCCACACAAGGTCAAACAACAACCAACATTCCTCATATTACCTCTTATAATTTCCCATGATCGTAAATAGATCAGAAGAGACAAAAATAACAACTAATTGCAAGTCAAACTACTGGTTCGAAGAACCAGTTTGCCCCATGCAAAGAAAAATCCAGAGAGAGTGATAAAACAAACTTCCCCAAAATCCACCTTCCATGTTTCTAAGGCTATTTGGGTGCCTAAACCGAGGCCATTTAATTTCATTAAATGTAATTTTCCCACTTATCCTTATTTGCCACCGCCATCCAAATCCGGTGATCACCAAAACAAATTTAACATGCATTTCCAAGTTTAGTGGAGCTTCCACTTAACATTCAGCCAATGCCAACTAGCCCGTGCTAGAACTGGTAGTCCTTGGCATTAAAAACCTTATCACCAAATAAATGTCCATTTAGAACCGTTGCCTAAGACATGCGACCCTAGCTCCTTAACATATAGTTTAGGATATGTCTCATTAAAAATTTAGGTTAGTTTAGGATTATTCACCTAGGTCTTTACACGTAGGTTAATTCACATCCCCATAGTTTTAGGAATTAGGTTAGTTTAATTTCCACCTTTATAGTTTTAGGAATTAGGTTAATTTAATTCTTAATTATATAGTTTTAGGAATTAAATTAGATTAATTCACAATTATATAGTTTTAGGAATAAAATTAGATTAATTCATAACCATATATATTTAGACATTAAGTTAATTTAATTACTCTATCAACCTTAGGAATTCTGTATTAAATTTATTTAGCACAAGAGCCTAGGTTAGGATAGAACCCATTTAAATAACACAGTTGAGAAGTAGATAATCTTGCCCAACTTAGGATTTTGAGTCCTTCTTAAGTCGTGAAATGAATGTATTTCATTTACGCCCAATTGGCCTACCAAGATTGATCTCCAAAGACCCAAGCATATCCAGACACGGAATTGAAACACGTTCTCACACGGTCAAAGAATTTGTAACAACAAAATTCAATCCATTATGTTCCCTAAATTATTGAATGTCAATTTACCGCTCATTCAACAAAGAAGATTTTAAAAAACTCCTTGGATCAATGGAATTGATCCAAGGATGAGTCAAAATAAGAGTTAGGTTTGCAACTCCCAAGCCAAATTGCAGCTTACCTACAACAAATGAAAAATGGATTCAAAGAAGCCATTTTATTTCAGTCCAATTATCTAAAGAACATAAATTATTTATTAATTTCAAACATGATTTCCTATAAACATAAGAACACATCTTTATAAGGAGAAATCAGATGTCAACACTTGAAATACCAAGGAGAAATTTAACAACTAACAAGGGTGTTACAACATGCTAGAAGCTTATAGAAGCACATCATGGGATAAAGTGGAAAGCTCAGGCTTGGAGAAGCATGCTTGCATGGAGGACCACATTTGGACACTTGGCACCAGATCTGAGGGCACTGGAGGGTGAGTTGGAAGTCCAAAAAAGCTATAAATACAAGCGCCTGTAGAGTAAAAGAGAGAGACATAGAGTATGGGTGGAGCTCTGCAGAAATACTGTGAGGACTTTGTTAGTGGATAATTGTATTTGGGAGAGAATGCATTAGGCTTAGGGATTGTAATTTTCTATTTGGTAGCTTAGTTACATAAGTCCAGTTCATTGCATCACCGTGGTTTGCTTCTCTATGACACTCTATAATGGCTCAATGGATGTAATGAGGTTACCTATTATATATATACATGAATAACAATGATTTTGATGCATGCTTCTCTCTCATGAGTTCTCTTTCCTTTCATGATAAGTAAGGATGCTTGTATGTTTCTTTCTGTCATAATACACATTATGGATTCTATTAAGTACTCAGTCTAAAATGACTGCAAGGATCTAGAGGCCGTTCTAAGCCCTATGGTTCTTGTATGTCCTAACTTCCCTTTTGAAATCTCTTACACAAATCATAGATGATGTTTCCCACTAAACTCACATAAAGGAGAGACTCGGTACCCGCGTGTGCCTAGGGTCAGTGCCCATATTTTTTTGGGTGATAGGCTGACGTGCATGGGGTTCCTTTATTTTGTAATAGGGATAAAAATGACTACATCTTAGTTTTGTTTTCAAGACATCTTTACAAAGTTGTAGTGGGATTTAGCATAATCATGATTTGTGTAGTGAGTAATGACAGAGTGGTTAACATTGGAAAGTGTTGAATCATGGTTCATGAGCACATAGGATGAATTTTCTCAGATATTTAGCATTGGAGTTGAGTTTGATGCATGTGGATGGGTAGAAGGGAATCTCTACCATGATCTGTATGAAACTTTCTTCTGCTGCTTCCTTGTGGAACTGTATGAATGGCTCTCAACCTATGCATATAGATCAGGTTTACATTATGGATCACATGTGTGGACTCAAGAAGAATACCAAAGGTTGCAGGATGTAGATCTAACATGGACCCATTCTATGGATCATTGGTGGAAAGGAGTATTGGCTACCTACACTCTGGAGTATGCCATTTCCACATATTCTTATCTGGAGGTTGCTGAGTTTGAGTTTCTGTGGGAGCCCAAAGGATCATTTCTACGTATTGTCCCTCTAGCTCTAAAGATCTTGATGATTACCATGAGTTTAGAGGCATTCCCAATGGCCGGCTAAAGCATTCTGAGTGTTGGGAAAGGAAGCTAGGGTGGAGGAAGAAGGAAGATGTCACGATGAAGAAGGATAGGGAGGAAAGATGACTCAATTATGGTGAAGTAAGTGAAAGGGAGATTTCTATACAACCCGAGGTTGTAGGTATGATGGATGTATGGCAGCAGACATTGTGGGAAGGATTTGAGGTTCATGTAGAGGACATGGAACTTGAGTAGTCTGTGTGACCCCATCTTGGTAAACATGTGAGAGAAACCCCTTCGGCTTCGGATGAGAGTTTGATGCATGGAGAAAGAAGAACCATTAGCATGCATCTGAGCCCACCTAGTGACCAAACCCTTGCGCTTGGTTTTCCAGATCAGGGGGATAATATTGTTAGTCCAGTTGGTTACATTAGAGGTGATCGGTCTACACCCATGAGGTATAATTTCTCATTTGGGACTTCTATGGCTCCAAACACTAGCCCAATGTTAGGACTTTTCAAGAAAGTTATAGGCACACAAGCATTTGGTCTCTCGTCTAGGAGTGACGCGGGGTATACTATTGGAAGTGGAGCATTGTCACAGACCATAGGCACACAACTCAGTAGAACTGTGGGGACCCTTGGCATGACCACTTTAGGACCTAGTGGGTTTGGTGGGTCTAGTGGTTCAGGAGGAATAGGAGTTGGTGGGTCTAGTGGTTCAGGACCTGGTGGGCCTGGTGGATCTGGTGGTTCAAGACCTAGTCGATCAGACAGTGGAGGAAACACAGGTGGAAACCAAGGCTCTGGCTAAGGAGGATTTGGGCTCCAAAAACCCCCACAAGTTTTCTTTGAAATGTCTCTACATTTTCCTGATTATAGAGGTATTGAGGATGATGCAGAACATGTTCACAAGTGTGAACTGTTATGACATGCAAAGGGTATCACAACCCCAAAATGAAAGGCTAGTTAGTTTATAACCACGTTGCAAGGGCGTGTGCATAGCTGGTAAAAGAAGTATGACCCTCACCAGATAGCGGTGGACTATACTACTTTAAAGAATGCATTCTTGGCAGAATTCCACATTCTTGAGTTTGAGAAGAAGAGCATCAACGCTTTGAATAAGATTCAACAAGGAATGGAAGAGAGTGTGCAGGAGTATGATGCGCACTTTAAAACTCTCTTATCTAAATTATCATGTGATATTCACCCTTCACAACATGCTCAGTGGTTTATTAGGGGGTTAATCACTCCTTTTAGAAGGGCCTTATCTCATAAAACTTTTATAGATCCACAC
This sequence comes from Taxus chinensis, assembly GCA_019776745.2. Classification (NCBI taxonomy): domain Eukaryota; kingdom Viridiplantae; phylum Streptophyta; class Pinopsida; order Cupressales; family Taxaceae; genus Taxus; species Taxus chinensis. Next base: position 581,098,185 of record CM034153.1, read on the forward strand.
GAGACATTAGAAGCTGCCCTACACACCGAAGCTATTGGTAGTGTTGATACTGGTGTTAGCCCATTCTTAGAGGATCAGATTGCTACTATGGAAAAGTAGTTGGAAAAATTATCTGCAAACTCAGCCCATGAGGCTCGCAATGGTTTGTGGTGCACAGATTGTGAAATATAGGGGCATGTTAAGGATAATTTCCCCCGGAGGACAATATGCATTGTGGCAATAGATTGTGAAATTTTTCATGGGGACCACGATGTGAGTAGATGCCCCTTGCTACAACGCGCAATCCAGAAGAATGTATCTTGTTAATGTAAAATTTACACCTCTACAACCCATGATACTAAGGACTATAGGCTCATTCATAGATCCATGAGGCAATTGATCATGGGGTGCATGAAACCAGTGTTTCTAGTAGTTCCAAGGGTGATGATCACTATTATGAGGAGCACACAGATGAATGTGTGCATGGAAGATTTTTTCGAGGAGGGTTTCATGGTCATGGAAAATGTGGAGGAGAAAGGAGTGAGTTCCCACGTGGAACCTATTTTAATTGTGGATCTACGGAGCATTACAAATGAGAGTTCCTAGACCTATTATAGTGCTCGTGGTGTGGAAGGAAGCATAAGTATGAGGAGTGCCTGGAATTTTTTGAGTATATGAATCAGCAACACTAGAATGACAAGGGCACTACAATGGTCAGTATTAAGAAGGAAAACATACAATGGATGCCTCGGGTAACATGAGATACAGGTTTGGATCCTATCCTGGTAACAACAAGGGAAAAATTCACGCACGCAAGAGAGATACCAAGACAGAAGAACCTGGTTTCAAGGGAGGAGGCCATTCATGGAAAGTATCCAGACCCCACACATCAAAAGGAGGTATATCAGGACACCATGGATGTCATTCAGAGCTTACAAGGGGAAATCCAATGTCTAAAGGAGGAAAAAGGAAGGAGAGTCGAGGTGCCAAAGGATGACCTAGATGAGGTCAAGGAGGTGTGTAAAATGCTAAGGTAGGAGAGTATCATTCCCTTGCTAGGATCATGTTTGAGAGAGAAGGTACCACACACTAGAGGAGAGCACGAGAGGCAGTTCTTACACACAAACCTTCCCCCTCACATCCTTGACTATGATAAGGAGATCACATTGAATGCAGTTGTAGATGGATGGATCCTCAGTAATATCCCCATTGACACAGGCATGGAGCTTAATGTTCTAACTTTGGATACATGGCATCAGATGGGAAGACCTACATTACAGTCATCTTCGAATGTGTTGTATATGGAAAACAAGACTAAGGTAATGCCCATCGGTGTCTTGAAGGATGCAGCTATCACTATCCATGGAGCTAAGTTTACTGGGGACTTCGAAGTCTTGGCACTCACTGAGGTGGATAATTTCCTAGCACTACTTGGGTGCCCTTGGTGTTACAAGAATAATGTGGACCTTTGGTTCAAAAAAGGGTACATCAGCTTCGAAAACAAGGAGGAACGAGTAATTATACCCCTAGTCGATGGGAAGTCGACACCCTATATTGAACCATTGGGGGAAGAAGTTTTGGACAGGATATATGTGCACTGAATTAGAGACCCAGAGATGATACACCCTACTAACGGGGTTATCCACTTTGAAGATGCTTAGTCAGTGAGTGATACCACCAGTTGGCATGCGACAATGGGGTTCATGGAACTTATGAATTGATGGGACAAAAGTTGAGAGGTTCGGTGACCAAGGCAGCAAAGGCACGCATGGTTCGATTCCTTGGAGGAAAAGAACTGCCCAAGTATTCAGGAGGAGCCTTCCCTAAGATCTTTCTACAAGAGGTGGAATCTCAGTGGAGGGATGGGAGGGAATGGAGAGGGATGTTAAGTTATGTCTTGCTTGGCACAATGGATTGGTGGTGGGTTACACATTAGGAGAGCCTTTTAGAGTGGTGTGAGGTAATAATTGCTCTCTCTGTTATATTTTGTAGGAGCGATGTTCCCACCATCATCAAGGACTACCATGGGAAGAAGCCTACCTCTTTCCATATCTAGGAGTGTGAATGGGTCTAGATAGAAGGCACATAAGCTTTGCCACTATCCCTCTAGGTGCATAAGTTTTATTATACACTGCAAGGTTGTGTGTGCATGGTACATTCATTAAGAGACACGCCGCCAAACAAGGAATTGCCAAGAGCTTGCAGCTGACCTTATTCAAACCTTTGAGTATCAGAGTACCAAGCCATCAGTTGATAAAGCTTTACAGGGTATCAAGCACCTTACCATGGGGTATAGTTCCGTGATAGAGAATAGGATGTTGAAATTACTAAGTGAATCGGGATTAGGGTGCGCTTTGAAGAATAAGTAGAGGAAACAGTTGAGTAATAGCTTGAGTGCATGTGTTTGGAAAAAGAAAAAGGAAAGATGGTGTATGTGATTGATGGAGAGGAATCAGAAAGTTTGGATGTTAACCATTCTGTAAGGATGTGTGAGGTAGTGGATATTGCAGATACTCACGCGCGCACCTACCATGAACCCTTAAAGACAAAGAAGGTTAACATCGGTTTAGGAGAATAACCTGAGGAAACTATTATTGGAGACTACTGGTCGGAGAAGGAAGTTTCTAAGATCATTGATCTATTGCATGAATTTGAGGATTTATTCCCACGTGGGTACCATGAGCTCAAAGGCGTTCACCATTCCTTAGGGGAGATGAAGATAAAACTGAAGGACGATGCATGCCCGGTTAGGAAAAGGCCCTACTAGATGAATCCCAATTTATGCATGAAGGTTAAGGAGGAGATAAACAAAATGATAGCTTCTAGGATCATTGAGGTAGTGGAAGAGTCGGAATGGATAAGTCTGATGGTAATCAACATCAAGAAGGATGTGCGGATTAGGATCTACATGGATTATAGGGAATTAAACATAGTTTGTGTCATTGATCCCTTTCTGACCCCCTTCACTAAAGATATTTTGGAAGGAGTTGTTGGGTGCGAAATCTATTCCTTTACAGATCATGGATTTTTAGGGTACCACCAAGTTTGGATTGCAAAGGAGGACCAGGAGAAGACGACTTTTACCACTGAGTGGGTACACGGTCATGACCTTTGGGTTGAAGAATGTGCCGAGTGTTTTCTTGCGCATAGTGGTGCAAGCGTTCCAGGATTTCATCCATAAGTTTATTAAGGTATATTTATATTATTGGACAATATATGGTCTAGTTAAAGACCATTATGGCAATTTAAGGTTAATGTTTGAGAGGTGTAGGCAGTTGAGGATATCCCTCAACTTTAAGAAGTGTGTGTTTGCTACACCCTTTGGGACTTTATTGGGGTCATTTGAAAAGGAGGGTGCGTACCCTAGGATGAAGAAGATGCTCTCTTAGGCATTTGAATCCCACATTGATGAGGCATACTTCGAAGTCTGTGAAGGAGCAATCATAACAGAACCAGAGTCTAAGGGAGCCAATCCCTTGGTAAATGCCCAGGAACTCTCAGATGAGTAGGTTTGTAACATGCTCAACAAGGTCACAGTTGAGATAGAGGCTAGGATATTTACATGAAATGAAAGAATAAGAGTGCAAGAGGGAAAGATAGGGAAGAAAGAAGAGGAGCTGGTTGAGAAGGGCAAGAGCTTGAGGCAAGAAGAACTGATTAGCGCACAGCTGAGGTGCGAGCTAAAGGATGAGAAGACAAAGGTGCAGGAAGTATATAAGAAGGTGGATTCTATCAAGAGCGTCATCATTTTAAAGCACCTAGACCTAGTGCCACCCATGCAAAAGTACGCATCCACTTTGGAATGCTTAGAAGATCTAACACACATCCTCACCATGGAGAGATGACCTTTGGCCCTGGAGTCTGTAGAGGAAGTGGGCACATACTTAAAGAAAGAGGACAGGTTGAGGTTGGTAGCACTCATTGCTGAGTATAGCAAGGTGCTCACCAGAGGTTAAAGTCACTACCCAATCTACTGAGACCGCATATGATACTTGCACAAACAGGGATAAGGTAGCAAGCCCCTTGGTCACCACACACGAAGTAGAGCTAAAGGAGTTCCAAGAGAAGAATAAAGGAAACAGGGTAGAGAGGGAAAAGGTTCTTGCCGAAGTAGAAAGAAAATATGAAGCAATTGAAACATTAAGGGGTTCAACCAAGGCCTGGCTGAAAGAACTATACCCTCATATTACCAAGAGGGTGGACACACTCAAAGACCTTGGCAAAGAAATGGAGAAGATCATTGACACTTTCAATGCCTAGGGAATTGGCCTAAGTTTTGACGAGGTGAGCACCCTAATCGGCGACCTCTATCAGAAGGCATAGAGCGAGGTCGACGTATGGAACAAGATGGAGGCAGACTTGCAGAAGGATTTTCATAGCTTGCTGAGTTAATGCCCCCCCCCCCCCATTCTTCCTTCTCCCCCAATTCTTTCATTCCTTTATTCTTTTGCAAAATGTAAGACTACACCTTGGTTCCTTAAGGCATCATACATCTTGGTTAAGTGGAGTGTTTCCACGGATGGAGAACAGGCATAGTGTGGGGTGATGTTGGACCCCTATAATATCAACTAAGTATGCCAAGGTGCATAGGTACATGAGTCTCAGATTGAAAGGTAGAAGTAGCGTGCACGACGTGTGAGGACAAAGCCAAGGGTTCGGGACTTATTCAATTTGGACGTCTGGAGTAAAACACATGAAAAGCATGACCCGCTTGCACGTGGATAAGGTGTCAACCTGGTTACAGGCTGGCCCAGGAAGGAGCATGCTAGAAGCTAAGCATGCTTGTATGGAGGACCACATTCAGACACTTAACACCAGATCTGAGGGCATTTGAGGGTGAGTTGGCATTTCCAGAAAAGCTATAAATATAAGCACCTTTAGAGTAAAAGAGAGACAAAGAGTATGGGCGTAACTATGTAGAAATACTGTGAGGAATCTGTTAGTGGATAGTTGTATTCAGGAGAGAATGCATTAGGATTAGGGATTGTAATTTTCTTTTTGGTAGCTTAGTTACATAAGTCTAGTACATTTCATGACTACGGTCTACTTCTTTGTGACACTTTGTAATGCCTCAATGGATGTAATGAGGTTACCTGTTATATATATACATGAATATTAATGATTTTGATGCATGCTTCTCTCTCATGAGTTCTCTTTCCTTTCATGCTAAGTAAGGATGCTTGTATGTTTCTTTCTGTCATAATACACATTATGGATTTTGTTAAGTACTTGGTTTGAAATGACTGCAAGGATCTAGAGTTTGATCTAAGCCCTATGGTTCTTGTATGTCCTAACTTCCCTTTTGAAATCTCTTACACAAATCATAGATGATGTTTCCCACTAAACTCACATAAAGGAGAGACTCGGTACCCGCACATGCCTCAGGTGAGAAACCATCTTCCGTTGGGTGATATGTCAGTGCACATGGGGTTCCTTTCTTTTGTAATAGGGATACAAATGACTACAGACATCAAATATGTCTTCATTATTATTCTCCAAAATTCTTAATTTGTTCCAGTGGAGAGAGGTGATCTTGACAGTGACAATCCACTTGGTGCCTGATTTACTCCCATGCTTGTGATAGGAGGATCTCCTTGACGATGTTAAGCTTCTACAATAAGGATCTCACTCTGATACTAATTGTTAGAGATCTCAAACACTAAGATGGGGGGGTCTATTAGTGTAGATTAAAATTTTTCCACTTAATGCCAATTTAAAACCCTTTAATGATGAGTAGATTTAAACTATGAGCAACTAATCAACCAAATGTAATGCACATTAACTCAGAAAACATAAATTACTATGGAAAACCCTTTCGGGAGAAAATCCACCAAAACCATTGCGTATATTACACAAAAAAATGACTCATAAGAATATAACACATCTTACAAGTTTTTTTTAGTGAGGGAAAAACCTCACCTGGAGCTCCAACCCCTACACCTTTGCTTATATTAAACACAACAAATGAATCTAGTGAATATTACACATCACAAGAGATTTAATTTGTAGGCACCCACCTACAAGGAAGCTAAAACTCCCTGAATGTGCTAAGATACAACTTAGACTTGATTTACGTACATATTTTGATCATCTAGTTACAAAAATTTCTAATACAATGAATTAGTATCACTTTCGTGGCTTTGTCTATGCTCTTCTTCTCACTCTCTTTTGTTTATCTAATCCAAACTCTTTTCACAATCAATTTTCCACCCTTGATGCTCTATCCATCTAATAAATTAATGCATCATCGATCTAAGATCCTATTTCCTCTCTCTTTTCTTCTGTCACTATTTCTTATCTTGATTCCATCATATTCTCTCTTCTACATTTCTCACTTAGCTTGAATACTTTTTTTCCCACTTGAGAAACCTACAAAATAGTTCCAATTTTGAGCTATATCATAATCAACCCATTCCTTCACTTCAAATTATTTTTTGTGCACCTTTCTACTTGGTCGTATGAGAATTTGGCCCATTAAATGCATACAGCTAACTCCAGATCTTGTTCTTTCTATATTCGGCTTGATTACACTATTTTCCATGCACCTGTTAGAGAAATTTACTAGCCATTTTGAAAATATAGATTTTCCCTATTTTTACAATTTTCATTGTGATAGAGATGAGTGAGCCGTTTCTTTCTCCATAATTTATCTCTCCTTGAAATTCAGGATCTCATAGAGAATGTAACTGCATTTCCACAATGTCAATACACATTAAATGCTAGTAGTTGGAACAATATATTTCTTCATTCTTTGTGGAGATAAAGTTACATTCTTATCCGCAATCACCTGATAATCGAATCACCATCGATTTTAGAGAACCAACTCTCACTTGTACATATTTAATTTAATTTTATTCCCTTCAACCTTTGTCTAGTTCATATTCCATCATTTAGCGGCTTTCCTTTTCTCCTATGACTTTCTCCTTGGTATCGCGACACTTTTATTTGTTTGGTGGCATTTCTTCTTCCTTAACATATTTTTAGTTATCTGTAGATCTTCTATTCTTCTCGTGGCTATCCTCCTTACCTTTCACCTTTTCACGGATTTATTTTAGGTCTGCAACTCGATATGTTTCTCTTGTATATTTTGTGGTATTTCGCGGCTATCTTCCGTTCTTAGCGGCTTCTCTAGTCCTACGCCGTTGTTCTCTTCATCTGTGAATTTTCTTATGATTTAATTAATTTTTCGGCTTTTCCTTAGCCTCTGCGACTCTTCCTTCACATCCATAGCCTTACTATTTACACTTTGTGGCTTATCTATTTGCTCCAGTTTGTTTCGACAACTGCATCCCTTTATCAAAGACATTCACTTACCTTCTGCAGTTTCTTTTGGTTTTCCATGGCTACTCCAAGTATTTGACAGTTGTCTCTAGAATTTGGTGGATATCTCCTCATTTCTAAGGCGTGCAAAAACATTGAGTGAGTCCCTTTGCACTTATCCCTAGTCATCTTGAGCCTCTGTGAGCATACACTACTAATCAACCTTCATCTTTTCAGCATGCCCACTTTACACATTTACTCATTTTTCCATCAATGTAACTTGACATTAATGAAAACACATATGAAACTTGACAAAGGTCCAACATGTTTACTAACCACACCAAAGATAGTTTTCTGAGTGGATTAATAACAACCACAACTATAGGTAGTTTTTCTAGTGGATTACTAACAACCATAACTATAGATGATTTTGTATTGGATCCAACAACCACAATATCATGATGTTGCAATAGTATCATAAACTCTCATGACTATCTCACTTCAAGGAATAACGTAGGAATAGTTGTTGAATTCTACTACTCATACACACAAACTGAGAATTGGAAATGGAACATTAGATCATGTTCCCCCCTGAATGTGAAATTTACACTTATTAAAAATAGTAACACTGCAAACAGGAGCACTTAAAATGGAACTTTGAAAAACACTTTATTTTTCAGATGTCGGTTAACATCGAAAATGCATTCGTATGAATTGTTTTTCATTTTTACAATTTTTGACTCTGGACATTACTTGGCCATAATTACTCTTTTAGGTTGACAATGACAAAAAGACATTTTATACATAATAATTTATCACATTGACTATGTGAATTTTTTTACAAAATGTAGACTTTACAAAGACAAAACTTGATGAAATTAATAATAAACTATGACTATATATACTTAAAAATTAAACACCTATTTAACAACCTTCGCTAGACATATTTTCTGTTAATAAACTCGAGATTTCTCAATCCGATAAAAGCAGTATTTCCTCTGGTAGTCAAGGACCCAGTCCTGATTGGTCTAAAGCTATCACTTGGGAAAAAGTTACCTCTATGCCCTCACCTTTCCGACAATAGAAGGAAAGTGATAAGAAGATTGGTATGGCCAGATTAACAGAAGAAGCTGCTGAAAGCTTCATGGACACAGCTGAGAGTTCTATGCCACCATTACAAGGTACAATCAAAACTTTAAATTTTCAGCCTAAATTTTATAAAGTTGAGTGTAAAAATGCTGAAGAAATCTATGAGATGATTCACGGAATGATTGGTTGGGCCAATACACAAGTTCTACAGTTTGGCAAGCATGAAAAAGATATTGCCGGCATCATAGCCAACGGCTTCGTTGGTATTTTAAAATAATGGTGGGACGTTGTTATTGAATGCATGAAAGACCAGATTATTAACGGTCAAGGTGCAGAAGGTACTGAACGCGTTGGTGGAGGAACCGCCAGTTTGACAGCTGCCATTATTACAGAGTTCATCGGTACAGTGGATGATGAGAAAAGACATTGCACGCCTGAATTTCTCAGAGCTCAACTCTGTGATATGTCCAAAGTAAAAGAGTACCAGTGCTACATGTAGAAACTGCTATATAATTCAGGTACTCCTTTTAATTCTACTATGAAGTTAAGATATGTGGAGTTTTTTCCATCATACTTCTCCACTGACTACAAAAAGGCCATGCACAACTATTCAGATGCTGATTTAACCTTTGGTAGGATAAATCAGAGAATCACAGAGACCAATTAGTGTCTCTGCCTTGAGAAAAAGGCTCGCAAAGAAGCCTTGAAAGCTGAGAAAACCTTAGGAGTAAAATTTTGTTCAAATCAAGTAGTCAATCAATTTGGCTGTCCAACTCCTGGTTTTTCGGATAAGAAGCATAAGAAGCATTCTTTTCACTTCAAGAAGTCTGCTAAATGCACAGACTATGCATCCAAGCCTTTCCATAAATCTTTCAAGCCCCGGAGGAAGTTCTTTAGAAAGAAAAAATATTTCCCCAAAAATAAGAAAATAGAATGTTTTATATGTAAGGGAAATCATTACAGCCGGGATTGTCCAAAGAAAGGCCATCAAGCCTCTGCAAAGGCTAAAGTAAGTTTTGCTTTGGAGAATTCTTTTAATGAAGATGAATATGTGCTTATTTCAGATACTGAAAGGTATGAGTCTGACATTGAGTTCTCTGAACTCACTATTGCCACAAATCAAGTATCTGCATCTTCATTAGAAGATGAATTTTTTGATTCTGATCAAGATTATGACTCACTGCCAAGTTTTCACTGCAACATGATCAGAAGCTTGTATGAGCATCCATTTATTGCTCCAAGCTCTATAGTTCTGAAGAAAAATCTGAATTCCCTTCAGCATGACCTATCTAAGTGCCCGCCGCATATGATAAATCGACATTATTCATTGTAGGCACAAACCTATGAAATAAAAGAATAGTTGGATGCTAAAATCTGACAAGAAAATAGTGAAGATCTTCAGCTTGCCTCCCACAAGTCTTCTTTTCCTGTTACTTCTTTTGCACCATATCAGTATTTTCTACCTTCTGGACGAGGACGAGGACGTCTGCCTAGCTCTCCAAGCTTTGGTCGAGGACGTGGTACAGCTCCACGCATTTTTCCATTCCTTTTTCCTGAAGAAAATCTTGTAGAAGAAGACCTTGATCCTGAAGATCATCAACCGCAGTTTCCTATCTCTACTCTAGCTCCTGCTATCGGAACTCCTGAAAGAAAATGGTGGAGAAGAGCAAGGATTGTACTTCTTGAACGTGTAATACAAAAAGCTACGGAGGAATTCCAATCACTCCTTCAAGAAGAAGAATCAGCATCTAATGCTGACAATAAAGAAGAAGACGTTGACAAGCTGATAATGGAAAAAGCCTTCGACCAATACAATGCAGAACATCAAGCCGATGTAAGTACTGTTCAAACTTCCTGCAATCCTTTCTATAAGATTCAGATATGCATTCCAAACATCAAGCCATACACTTTGGATGCAATGATTGACACTGGTGCAGAAGTCAGTCTGCTCAAAGAAAAAGCCATTCCACAAGACTGTTGGATACCAGACTTTTTGCAAGTAAGTTTCGATTCAAAGAAAATTGTTTCTAAATGTTATCCTTACATCCCTGTATATCTTGGGCAAGTCCAAACTACATTTAAGGTTCATCAATTTGACCTACTGCATTATGATATGCTTTTAGGTTCAGACAACCTTAATAATCATATGCCCTATACTGTTTGTGAGAACGAGATCCGTTTTCCTCAAGGATCTGTTCCCATACTTTCCTCATACCATTCCATTGTACCCTCTGTTATAAAACCATCCAAGGTTTCTAATAATGACTAGTTGCATAAATCCATTTCCCTAAATGCCTCTGTTATTGATAGCTTGATCAATAAGATCAAGAGTGAATGTTCTTCTGACAATCCTCATGTCTTTATGCATCGAAAGAAACATCACTGTCAGTTAGAATTCCATACAGTCACTCCTCCCAAGTTTAAGGCACACCACATTGGCATGTCTCCCTCTGAGTGAATTGAATGTCAAGCTGAAATTGAGAATCTCCTGAAAGGTGGATTCATTCATCCATCTAAGTCTTCATGGAGCTGTCCTGCCTTTTATGTAAATAAAAGGAGTGAGCAAGTAAGGGGCAAGAAAAGGTTAGTGGTTAACTATGAACCTTTAAATAAATATATACTGCTTGTTCAGCATCCTATCCTGAGTCGAGATGATCTTCTGACTCGTATAAGTGGCAGTAAGGTTTATAGTAGATTTGATTTGAAATCTGGTTTCTGGCAAATCTTTCTGAATAAGGAAGATGCTTATAAAACTACATTCAGTATCCTAGGAGGCCAGTACGAATGGACTGTTTTGCCATTCGGTCTAAAGACTGCACCATCCATCTTTCAGAAAAAGATGGATCATATTTTTGGTCATCTCTCCAAGTTTCTCATTGTTTATATTGATGACATTCTTATTTTCTCTCAGAATACTAAAGAGCACTTGGAGCATCTAGAATAATTTTATCAAATTGTATATTCTAATGGTTTATGTCTCAGTCCGACAAAAATGGAGACATTCAAAGATACAGTCCAATTTCTAGGCATTACTATTTCAAATGGAGCCATCTTACTACAAGAACCTATTGTGTCACAAATAAGTTTATTTCCTGACGAGTTTCCTAATAAAACACAACTTCAAAGGTTTCTAGGTTGTGTTAACTACATTGCAGGATTTTATCAAAATGTTGCTGCAGATAGAATATTGTTGAATAAAAGGCTTCGCAAGAATGCCCCTGGCTGGAATTCAGACATGACCAATGCTGTAAAAAGAATCAAGTAGTCATGCCAGTCACTACCATCTCTATCTCTGCTAGGTACAGGCTTCAAGATAATTGAGACAGATGCATCAGAAGATTCTTGGGGAGTAATCCTCAAAGAATGCAAGGAGAATGGTAAGGAAGAAATTTGTAGGTATGCTTCTGGATCCTTTAAAGGTCCTGAATTAAAATACCATTCAAGTCATAAAGAATTCCTTGCTGCAAAAAGGGCCATCCAATCTTTCCTATTTTTTATTCAGCATGAGAAGTTCCTTTTGCGAACTGATCTACACCATTTTAAAGGAAGATTGTACAAAGTATATCCAACAAAAAAAACTACATATGGTCATCTCCAAAGATGGGCTCAGTGGTTCGACGGATATGATTTTGAAGTTGAACACATATTTGGTATGCATAATGCTCTTGCAGATTTTGCTTCTCGTGAATTAGTTCAACATAAGTCTGTCAATGTTACTCAGATAATTCATGAGTACATTCATCTAGTTTGGGACACAGCTACTTGTTTGCCAATGATAAGATCCAAATAAGTATGTGATCAAAGAATGTCCCATGAAGCAGAACAGTTGCTTGTCTCCGGAGACATTGTTTCAGTCTCCCATTATAACATGACAGAGGTTTCCAGTAGGTTTGTTGATCCAGATATTCTGACCTCTAATTTTCATACCATTTAAGACGCTATGGTCTTCTGTAATTTAAAATGGCCATGACGCCATTCAAGAGAAACAAAGCCTACTCATGATACACCACCTCTGGAAGGAATTCGACTTCATCAACTCATTCCAAAACCAAATACATTATGGCGTTTCGAATTTTCTAAGCTCTGGCCAGAAGGTGATCCACTCATCAATGATGCATAGAATCGTCCCAGCCAACTTGGGAATCAACAATATATTTCAGCTTATCATAAATACTTCTTAATTAAATTTCTGCCAACTAAGTTGTCTAATAGTCCTATGCTAAATCCAAGCCCAGACACTGTGAGGAATATTATTATAAATTGTAAAATCCCTTGGTTTGTAAAAATGAAATATTATGTTGTTACTAATCATCTACAGGGTCATCATGCAAACCCTAATGGAGCTCTATGGAGGAAATTTTACATACATCATACCATGAACGTACCTCCTCCTGCACTAGGATACCCTCTACGTATCCTGGATCAATATCTCTACCCTACCAGAACATATCTTCGAAGAGATACAGATGGGACTAGAACTGTTTCCAGACTCTGGTACAAGCGTAATACGCGTCATCTTTTCCTTGCTGAAGAACGTGCCACTGAAGATTCTTCCTCATCCTCAGATGATGAGGCGGACCCAGCATTCTATATAGTCCTTAAAGTCAGATGACAGGCTTGTTGTCATCAGTACAATAAATAGTGACATGATAAGTCACTTTATGTATTTTTGTGGACCACCGCACGTCTTAAAGGTGCTGTTTCGAGTGGCATGTACTCATTGTGTCGGTTTAATGGGAATCTTTTGGGTAACCTGTGTTACCAGTTCACGGTTTGTAAGTCTTTAGGTTACCGGTTGCGACCGCCTCTCCTTTCCTATTTAAGGACGGGTCGGGTTCTTAGTTGAGGCATCCAGAATTAGAGTTTAGAGGTCACAGTCTAGTAATCAGTTAGTAATCAGTCTATAATCAGTTTGTGAAGTATTTTGTTTAGCAGTATTTAATACAAGAAGTTTGTAATGGAGTTATGCTCTTACAGTAATTAAAAGAAAGTTTCATGTGTTAATGATCCTGTTAATTTTAATGACATAAAAAAATGAATCTCCAACTTACTATTGACGCAAAGGCTCAAAACAATTACATTTTTGACGGTTTGAAACCTTTATTACGAGAAAGACACAGAGCTATGACTATTAAAAATCCATCTTTGATTCTCAATTTTGACATGACTCAATACTAATTGACTCGATATAAAATACTAAAAAGTAACATGAAACTAGATGATTAAATTCTAGAGACGAGAGAAATATATGGGGAACAATGGAATGTAATGGAAAAGGAGAAATAATGACATATAAGTATAATGATGAAAACAATGTTTGTTGGCTTATTTCGATTTGGAGGAGAGACAATTCTAAATGGAGTGTAACTTTTAGAAATTTTCCAAACCATGTACTCAAGGATAGAAAGAATGAGTGGAAATTTAGATTGAATGCTATGCCAGGCCGGGTTAAAATAGAAAATCATATAAAGAATTTTGTTATTGGAAAATTCAGAAGCTGCAGACATGGTGGCGATGAAAAGAGAGGATAAAATAGTTGGATTTTTGTGAGAACTTTCAATCAACATGGACCGTGTACAGTATGGAATCCTCCATTAAAAACACGTCCTCCTCCACATAATTAACTATCATCTAAGGTGTAATTTCCCATGGTGAATGCGATAAAATATTCAAAACAAATGACGCAGATATAACATACAAGACTTTTATGTTGTTGAGACTTGTCAATATTTGGTTGAGCTGGAGATGTTGAGATCAGTAGAACATGATACTTTTCCTTTTTATTTTATATTCGTGGTTTTGTAGTCTGAAAGAGATATCATTTTGCAATCTTTCGGGACAGTGATCTAGAGGATGTATAAGCACCAAACAAAATAGATGGACCGAGGTTTTCATCACATCTAGAGGAAAACATATTGCTCTAGTACCAAATGAAAAGTACAAGCTTTGCATAGAAAATTAATATTGTATTCAACCCACCATGAAATCCATATATAGGCTATTATATATCAAAAATAATAGTAAAACTATAGGAAGGAATACTAACTGATTAGCTAAAAATGTGAAAATTGAGATTTATATTCTATAATTAATCTAAATAGGTACATAAATGCAATAAATGATAAAAACTAAAGTACTAGTTCTAAATATTTTATTTGATATTTAAATGAAATAAAATGATGAAAAATAAGAGGGATAAGGTACTAACATGAAAATAACTTACCTCTCTCTATGTTGGACACGAATAGGCTGATGTCTGAAAAAAGTAGAGTGTGATGGCACTGTTGTTCCCCTCGAAATTCCCCTCTTTTAAAAGCCAAAAAAATTGAAAATTTTGAGTTGGAACCCTTCAGTAGTGTTTTAGTGAAGTAAAAAATTCAAAGAGATGGTGGAAATTCCATTTTTTGGGGTCATTTTAGTGACTTGCGGGTCTGTCAGAAATTTTTGTCCCTCATGTCCCAAGTATGCCTGGGCCTCCTGTACACTGATTCCCTGCATCACCTGCATCGTCCAAATCAGCTCTTTGCACCCTTCGCATTTCTATGTCCATTGGACCGCCCGTGCTCTTTTGGCTTGCATTGGCTGAATCGGCTCTTTGTGTCCCTCATGTCCTAATGTCCCATGCACCACCCGGGCCAATTTTCCGCTTTTCTTGCATTTCACTTTTTTGATTCGGTGCAAGGTATATTTAATATGCATTTATGATCTTCTCTCTCCTGAAAGGACATTTAAAGGGGCAACCATCTATGCACTTGTCACATTGTTTTCTCATTATCTCTTGCCCGCATTTTTTGTAAAATCAAGTCGTTTGTCCACCTTCCTGTATCTCTTTGCAATTTTTGTCATGAATTTGTTCTTTTAAGGCCATTCCTCTATTTGTTATCAAAATAAAGATCAAATTTCAAGGGCATGAGCATCTGTCCCTTTTGGAGACTTTTGTTCCCGACAATGGAGATAACAAAGTTTAACATTTGGATTTCGATGATTTTTGGGGCAAATTAGCAAGCGACAACCCTGCTGCCATGGTTCAAATTATAAATGATAGTGGAATCGCATATGCCACTGGTTTACCTCTCTCTATGCAATGTGCTGACACTGTGCTTTCCTGTGGGGCTAATTTCAATCCAGACACCAAGGAGGTTGTCAATGTGCACCACGAGTTGATTACAAATTAGACGTTGCTGCCAGTATCACTACCTTGCGCATCCCTGAAATAGAAGACTCCATTATTCTCAATCTCACTCAAGCTCAAACTCTGTTTGATCAAGACAGTGAGAAATATAAGGCTCGGGTTGTGAAATCATGGCTGAAGTGCCCTAAGAAGGGAGCGTCCCAACTCTCTAAGGCATTGTTCAGGGTCGAATTCAATGAAGAACTATCAAATTTCATCACATTACTCACCCGGATTATGTGAATGCCCTATACTAATGACTTCCATTTTTGGATGTGCTCTTTCATAAATATCATCCGTGAGGGTAAGAAAAACCTAAATTGGGCCGAGATTATATGTGGAAACCTGACTAAACAATTTTCAAATGTTCAGCAAACCAAAAAGTTCTACATGACTTTCTATCTCATATACAACTTGGCAGCATCTCGTGAGTGGTTCATCTTCACTTTCATTGAAGGCAAGAAGGATGAGCCTATCTATGCATATTGCCCTCATTTTACCCTCAAGGTCAGTAATCATAATTTCAAAAGGTTAAATGATTCCTTCACCATGTACATTGTGAGACTCTTGGAGGGTGACACTGCCAAAAGGTTATCTGATGAGGCTAAGGGTTTGATAACAAAGTATGGGGCTTTCTTCACTCAGTTCTAAAAGTTCTTATACAACAGACTGACTTGTTTTGTAAGTACACCTCTCAAGCTTCCCATGTTATGAAATGAAAAAATGGCTTTGGTTGAGGTGTGTAGGTAGTTGGATAAACTTCATAGAACCTGCCGAGATAAGAAGATTACTGGTATTCATTTCCCTATCACCTTGGGGAATTATACATGTAGGACAACTCTAGATGCCCAAAATATAGAAAGGGCTATTTCCCATCTTACAGTTAATTTCTTCAAGCCCAGGACTTGCTTTGATCTATAGAAATACTTTGATCAAAATCTCAGAATTCCTTATCATTACCATCCTGACACTGAGGATTACTAGGATGATTATGTTGATAATTTTGAAGCGAGGAGGGGGCATTTTGGTATATTTTCTCTACAACAGATCATATATTTCAACCTCTACTAGGTGCCTAAAGGGTTTAAGGATGGTGATGAAGATTTGTAATCCTTTGAGTACGAAAGATCAATCAAGCACACTCCTCTGGAAACCCTGGATTGGTATGTGAAGGAAAGAGATGACTTGAATGAGGTGATGACCCCTGTCACTGTCAGAACTAAGATTTGGTTTGACAAGAAAGTATGTGACCTCAAGATGAACATAAGTAGCTCCTCCTCAAGAGATACTTCCACACCTAGGAAGGAAGTACATATGCCTAGCACTGGGAATTTGAGAAAACTCCTCCCTCTTCTTTGATGAAAGAGCCTATGTTGTCTACTCCTTCCTCTCACACTAAAGTGTATCAAAAGAAGGTCAAAGAAGTCAAGAAAAAAATGTTCGAGGAAGAGACTCTTCTGGAGTAGTCAGGATTGCCTATTGGGCCAGAGAACATTATTGTTCTAAGTTAGAATGATGATGATGAGATGAAAGACCCAGAAGAAACCCTTGAAACAACTTCTGAAGTAGAGAAGGAAGGACCAAGGACCAAAACTCCAAGTTTAATAGACTCCTCTGTAAAGGAAATTCCTATGGTTACATTCATTTCCCCATTAGAGACAACAGTGGTTCATACACTGAGTGTCATGAGTTTACCTGCACTTTGGTCCCTTGACTCTTTTGTTTCTTCTTCTTCCTTTTCTTGGGTGCAGCCCCTAGTCAACAACAAGAAAAGGAAATCTTCCTCCTAATTAATAGGGTCTGACTTTGATGATGTAGCAGCTCTGCTTGGTATTACTTCTCCTCCAACAACAAAGAAATCCAAGACTACTTTGAGATTGGTAACTGATGCTCAAGGCCAACAGTTCCTGGAAGTTGCAAAATCCAAAGTGGATAAAGAGGAGAAAGATATTTTGATATCTGACTTGGATCTTTCCAGAATTCAGATGGGATAATCCACACTTGAGAGTGAATTTCATAACCTTTGGGAAACCATGACTAAGGTTATTGAATGGGTGGAGAAACACAAAAAAACCATGGAGCAATTGGAAGAACACAACCAAGTTCTTTCCCAATTTATCAAATCATTTTTGGACCTAGCCCCATTGGCTGTTCTCCCACCTCCCATAGTTCTCAACCAAGATGAGGTCCAAACAATCAAAGACATCCATAAGTATTCTACTTATGGGAAGGCCATTGAGGCCATCGTTGATGATATAACTGTAGTAGGCTTAAACTTCATTGAGGAAGCCTTCAAAACTAATGAGAAGGTGATCAAGATGTAATAGAAATTCATTTCCTCAATCAAGGCTATGGACAAGGAATTGAAAGTCTAGAGTGATGTATCATAGATCTCTAGATGATGGGTTAAACCAATGATAGGATTCTATTGGCCAACAATGTGTTTGATGATGTCAAGAATAAATTTTCAAGGACATGGATCTTTAGCATCGAGTGGAAAATAAAAGTTCTAGAAGAAGCACTGGGTGAATTGAGGAATGTATGGCAAAAAGGGGAGTCTTTTAAAACTTGTGTTTTATCCTCCTTCAAGGATATCCACTGGCACCTTCAGGATGAAACCATGGGTGTATTCTTCTCTCTCCAAGAAATCAAGGCTTAGTTTAAATCCTTTTTCAAGGATGATTTGATCAAGGAAGAATCAATCACTAAAGAGAAAATGAAGGATGTTTGTTCTCTCCATTCAGCTGTAACTGAGGCTAATAAGGAATATTTGGAGCATACCGAGTTTGAAAAAAAGATATGGATAAATTCCTAGGCATGTGGACTCATGATACTTCCAACACAATTATTCCAAGGGGCATGGAGATAGCGGAAGCATAAAAGAGATTCAGGCACTGGATCCTCAAAACATTGGGCCCTTCTCAGCCACAACTGGATGTCTCTACTTCTGGATCTTGACTCTCTTCTTCTATTTTTAGTTCGGATCTCTTTGTAATTTAATTAAGGACTTTATGTTGTGTATTTCCTTAATTAATATTTTGGTTAAAAGAAACGGTTACCAAATATAACCACTTTGTAAGCTATATATTGGGCTCTCCAAGCCATTCCAAGGGGTGAGAACTCTGATAATTTTTGAAAGTGTAAGAGAACCAAAAGCTATCAATACAGAAGATTTCACTTCTTGTTTCTATCTGCATCGATTTATTTTCTCTTTCCTGTCTAAATTTTTTGAATCATTAATCTATTGCATTAAGAAGCTTTGTATTCTTATGGATGCCATTTCTAGAACTTTGTGTCTATGAAATAATATCTGGTGATTTAATATGAATGATTATGTTCTATATATCATACTTGTACAAAATTTATAAGTAACTATTTTTCTATCTATATTTCCTGGGAACGCTATTATGTTTCACCTTTTCCCTCACTTAGTTCTTCTATTCCTTTATATTGATGAACTACCTTTGTATTAAAATACTTTCATGATATCAGAGTTCCTCATTAAAATAGAAAGTTGTACATTTGTAAATAGTTTTGTTGTTTGCTTTCAATAAGGGCACCTCACCCATTAAAGAGGAGGGACTTTCTTTTCCCTAATTTTTTCTTTCATTAAAGTGTTAATTTGATAACCACAATTTTTTGGTGACTCTACTAGGGATTCATTTCAATGAATTCGAGTTTTAAAAGAACAATTTCTTGATTAGTTCTGATCTGGCGACTTCGAGATTTATTCACGGTAGAAGGGCTCTTGGAATTGAAGATTCTCAGTTTCAACTCCTAGATCAGCAAGGCTTTCCCCTTCCTTCAACAAGGAAAAATTGAAGATATTTTTCTACGAGCATATCCCCTATTGAAGATAGAGCTTTTGGTAGTGGTATCCCTCAAGAACAACTCAGCCCTAATCTTCACACTTTAATTCTTGCTGGTGTTTCAATTCCACTTCAAGCAATGTTTCCAAGGATGGCCATTACCTTGGGGCCAAAAAGTTGGGCCTCTTTCCCTCCCTCAACCTTTGCATGAGTTACCCAGGGGTAACAGAAAGAAATTTCCCAAGTTCAGAGGTGATGTCAAGGTACATCCTTATGAACACATTGCATCCTTCATAGTTGAATGTGGAGTCCTTGGAGTTGAACATGAGGATGTCTCTGTGAGGATTTTTGTGGAGACTTTGTAGGAAAATGCATAAAATTGGTTTTACCATCTCCCCACTAGGACCATCATCAATTGGACTACCATGAGAATTGGATTTGAGAACCATTTCAAACTTGTAGAAGATGTGCATGCTTTGCTTGCATAGATTTCTCAAATCAAGAAAGAACCATAAGAGCCCATGAGAGAATTTGTGGCCAAGTTCAATAAGTTGATTAACAAGATCCCACAAGACACTTGGCCTATGGATAAAATTCAAAAATGTTTTTTTTTAAATGCTCAATTTCCTGAAGTAAGCTATGCATTGAGAAGAGTCAATCTTGCATCTTTAGATGCTGATAAGAGATTAGTCGCTATTGTTGAAGATGACCTGATCATGTTTGGTAAATTAAAAAGAGACTCTTCCAAATCCAAAAATTCTTCTTCCTCTTCCCCTACTCCTGAGCTAATGTAGATCAGTTAGTACAAAATCTTTCCAATGACCTCATTGCCATCAGGAAATAATTGGTTCAGCATGCTCCTTATCAAGACGTTCCAAGGAAGAACTTTCATCCTAAAAATTGTTTTCCTTCTTCTTAGACAAGGTTGGAAATTGAAGGACCACCCATCAAGGTCCCTATTAATATAACTTGTGAAGTTAAAGAACCTAATGATGAATAGGTTAATGAAGAATTTGAAGAACCTAGAGAAGAGGCTGAGGAAGAAGTGGAAGAACTTGATGAATCTCGAGTTAATTTCCTCACTACTGAGGGTATTGATGAAGAAGATGATTATGATGAAGTGGTGGCAAAGATGAACAGTGAGTCATATGTTGTTATGATTTAGGATTAGACAAACAAGAGAGAAAAATTGATGCATCCCACTAAAAAATCTAAGGATAATCCCACGACCATTCCAGTTATTGCAAGAAGGGGATCTCCTATTCTCACTACATCCATGTAAAAGGTGAGTTCTATTATTTCTTATTCTTCCACTCCTACTTCTAAAAATTCTTATTCTCCGGCCTTAAAACCTGATAAGCCTAGGATTCCTAGTGATGATACCCCATCCACCTCTGGATCTTTTGATATCATTGACCACCTCAAGAAGAAAAAAATCTAGATTTTAGAGGAAAAATCTAGATGTAGGAGGATAAACTCAAATGGATTGGTCACATGCCCTTATAACAGTAAATGGAAAGATGAAGAAGTTGCTTCTTGAGAAGAAAACTAAATATAATATGCAAAAGACAGATAATCCCAAGGCACAAATAATTTATGAAGATATTGGGCATGGAAGCTACATGATCAGGTCTCAGGATGAGGTGAAATGTCCCAAATAAGTGCTCCATGATCCTAATATCATTTGGAATTTGGAATTGGATGGAAGTTTTTCTTCAACTGATGCTGGGGCTGGTGTGGTATTGATATCTCTAGAAGGAAATATTCATCCTTTCTCCTTCAAGCTATAGTTTTAAAATACAAATAACATAGCAGAATATGAAGCTCTCATCCTTGGACTAAACATAGCAAGAGAAAGAGGTGTGAGGAACCTCCTGGCTTGTAGAGATGCGGAACTAGTTGTCAAACAAGTCAGAGAACTTTTCCAAGTGAAGAATAGAAGGTTGAAGCATTACTGGAATCTGGTTTGGGATTCTATTGAATTCTTTGATGCCTTCTCCATCAAAGCAGTGCCAAGGGATAAGAACACTAGAGATGATTCCCTAGCTATTTCAAGGTCTTTGCTAATACCTCATCCCAATTTCTCTCAAGAAAAAATCACCATTGAAATGATCCATAGACCAAGCGTACTGGATAATGCAAACAACTAGAAATTTTTCAATGATGAACAACATTTTATCTCCTTCCTAGAGCTTAGGGATAGCTTTGACCAATTCTATTTTGAGGGAAGTGACAATCTGCCTCGAGAGAGTGTCTCTTCCAATGAGGAAGGTGTTAAGGAGGAGATGAATCAAGATGGATGTATCAAAATAAAAGGTAAAAAGATCCCTAAAGGGCTGGTAAGTCTAGAGGAATTGTTTGATAAACATGATAGATATGTCAAGTCCAAGGCTTATAGAAGAACTCAACATTCTACTGAATATGAAAAGATAAACATTAGGAGCCCTGCTAAACCCAAAATGGTGAACGTTGGAAAGTGTTGCACTCTATAGGAGAAGAAGAAGGTGGTAAATCTTTTGAAGAGGTACGTCGATGTCCTTGCTTATTCTTATGATGATCTAAAAGCTTTCTAGCCAAAATAAATGCAACACTTCATTCCCCTCAAACTTGGGATTAAACCTTTCAAGAAGAAGCAAAGGCAATACAATCTAAGGATTTCCGACACCATTGTCCAAGAGATACATAATTTGTTGAAAGCCAAGATCATCTTCCCCATTCATCATTCAACATGAATTGTTAATATTATACCTGTCAAGAGTAAAAATGGTGAGATTCATATTTGTGTTGACTTTAGGAATCTAAATCAGGCTTCTTTGAAGGACAACTATCCCCTACCCATGATGGACTAGGTGTTACAAGCTATCAAAGGTGCAGAAATGTTGTTTATGGTTGATGGTTTCTCAGGATATAACCAAGTAGAAGTCAATACTATAGATCAACACAAGACTACCTTTACCACTCTTTGGGATAATTTTTTTTAGAAGAGGATGCCCTTTGGCCTCATTAATGTTGGTGCCACCTTTCAGAGAGAAATGGATTTGGATTTTGGCATTTTGAAAAGAAAATATATTGTTGTGTATCTATGATTTAACTATGTTTTCCAAAACTAGAGTAGATCACTTTCAGCACCTTGAAACAGTCCTCTTGAAATGAAGAGAACATGGAGTCTCTCTGAATCCCAAGAAATCTTTCTTTTGTATCACGGAGGGAAAGCTATTGGGGCATGTTGTCTCCAAAGAAGGAACAAAGATTGATCCTGCATGAGTTCAAGCCATTCAGCAGATTCCTCTTCCCACAAGTAAAAAGGGAGTGCACTCTTTCTTTGGTAAGATCAATTTCTTGAGAAGATTCATCCCCGATTTTATAGAGATAAATTTGAACATTTCCCAAATGATGAATTGAAAGTAGATGTTTGGTTGGTCTTATGAAGGCAAGGAAGCATTTGAAGTCGTTAAGAAAGCTATTGCTAAGAATCCTATCTTAGCATGTCCAGATTTTAGCAAAGATTTTATTATCTATTGTTGTACCACAAAGAGTACCTTGGCTGCTATGTTAACTTAGAAATATTCAGAAGACCATGAGATCCCAAATGAATTCATGAGTTACATTTTGAAAAATCATGAGTTGAAGTACACTATGATGGAGAAACATGCTTTTATAGTAGTTAAAGCTGTTAAGCAGTTTCATTTTTACATTCTTAACTCTCACTTTGTTATGCTTGTGTAGTTTCATTTTTACATTCTTAACTCTCACTTTGTTGTGCTTGTGCCCGATATGAATATCAAGTCTATTCTTACACAACAAGAATTTGTAACCAAGAGAGGAAATTGGGTAGCGAAGTTTCAGGAGTATGATCTCAACATCAGAAAAATGAAGCTAGTTCGGGGTAAAGTCCTGTGTGAAATCATTGCCGAAGGAGATGGTCATGAGTTGCCTAAGGATGAAGTTGATGTCCCTATTGTTTGGTTCCTCATCTTGATAGAAAAATGGTACACTGACATTGCTCACTTCCTTAGGTTCCAAGGAGAAAAGAGCTATCCAGTTAAGGTCAACACAGTATGTGTTGTGGGAGAATGATTTGTTCAAGCAAGGAGTGGATGGAAGATTCTTGAAGTGTGTTGACAAAGAACAACAAAAGAAGTTGTTCTCATCCTTTCATGATCAAGCTTGTGGGGGTCATTTCTCATCTGTTGTCATTGATCATAAAATTCTTTGTGCGGGGTACTATTGACCTACTTTGTTTAGAGATACATCAAAGTGGGTTGACAAGTGTGAAGCTTGTGAAACCTTTGTGGGAAGACCTAAGTCGTCTACTTTACCACTTAAGCCAGTTGTGATCAAATAACCCTTTCAACAATGGGGTTTAGATTTCATCGGAACACTTAACCCACCTTCAAGTATAGGACATACTCATGTGTTGACTACCATAGATTATTTCACCAAGTGGGTGGAATCCATCCCAGTTAAAATTACTACTTCTAAGGTAGTATGCAATTTCATCAAAGAAAACATCTTGGTAAGGTTTGGAGTACTAAACAAGATCATGACCAATAATGCTTCCAATTTTTCTTCTACCGAGATGATGAATTTCTGTTATGGGTATGGAATTTCCCTCACTCATTCTTCAGATTACTACCCTCAAGGGAATGGATAGGTAGAATCAACAAACAAGAATTTGGTGACCATTGTAAGAAATATTATCAATGAATCTCAGAGAAACTGGTAGAATAAACTTTCTGATGCTCTCTGGGTAGATCAGATTACACCCAAAAGAGCAATTGGGATGTCCCCTTTTCAAGTGGTGTATGGTGTGGAAGCTCAACTAACAGTGACAGTGGAACTACCAACTTTTCATTTGATGAAAGCTATTGAGGACCCTAGTTTCAGTGATTCTTTAGATAAGAGGATCATGTATCTCCATAAGCTAGATGAAGATAGGTTGCTCATTTTCGATAGGATCTCTGCCCATCAGCAAAAGGTGAAATCTTTATTTCACAAGAAAACCAGATCTAGAGATTTCAAATTTAGAGACATTATTTTACTATGGGACAAAAGGCATGAAACTCAAGGAATCCATGGTAAGTTTGAATCTCTTTGGCTTGGTCCTTTCAAGATTAGACACTTTGCTGGTGAAAATTCTTTCTATCTTGATTACATGGATGGATCTTCTCTCCCACTTCCTTATAGTGGGTAGTACTTGAAATTGTTCAAATCCTAGGTGAATAGGAAGTCCTTTGTATATTATGTACAGTGTGTGTTTGCCTTACCTTGCCTTTGTTTTTTTTTTTTCCATGTGTTGCCTTCTGTATTGATTTTCCTTCGACTCTATTGCCCAATCGATAAGGCACTGGTCTTCTTCCCCAGAGTTTTTCTTGAATTCATGTCTTGCCTCATTCCTGTGATCTAGTCAGGTCATCCCTAAAAAGAGCCAGCTGTTGTTCCCCTCTTTTGAAAGTCAAAAAATTTGAAAATTTTGAGTTAACACCCTTCAGTAGTGTTTTATTGAAGTAATAAATTTGAAGAGATGGTGGAAATTCTATTTTTTGGGGTCATTTTAGTGACTTGTGGGTGTGTTAAACATTTGTGTGTCTCATGTCCCAAGTATGCCCAGGCCTCCTATTCACCAATTCCCCACATCACCCACATCGAACGAATCAGCTCTTCACTCCCTTCGCATTTCTATGTCCCTTGGAGCAATCATGCTATTTTGGCCCACATCGCCTGCATCAGCTGAATCAGCTCTTCACATCCCTCATGTCCCAATGTCCCATGGACCACCAGGGCCATTTTTTCCACTTTTCCCACATTTCACCTTTTTTGAGTCAGTGCGAGGTATATTTAATACGCATTTATGATCTTATCTCTCCTGAACAACTATTTAAAGGGGAAACCATCTATGCACTTGTCACATTGTCTACTCATTATCTCTTGCCCGCATTTTTTGCAAAATTGAGTCGTTTGTCCACCTACCTATATCTCTTTGCAATTTTTGTCATGAATTTGTTCTTTGAAGACCATTCATCTGTTCACTATAAAAATGAAGATCAAATTTCAAGGGCACAAGCATCTATCCCCTTTGAAGACTTTTGTGCCTAGAATTGGAGATAGTGAAGTTTGACATTTGGATTTTGATGATTTCTAGGCAGATTAGCATGCAACAACCCTACTCCCATGGTTCAAATGATAAATGATAGTGGAATCACATACGCCACTAGTTTTCCTCTCTCTGTGCAATGTGCCAACATTGTGCTCTCCTGCAGGGATAATTTCAATCTAGACACCAAGGAGGTTGTCAATGTGCACGGTGAGTTCATTGTAAAATTGGATGCTACTACCATCAGCGCTACCCTACGCATCCCTGAAATATAAGACTCCATTGTTCTCACTCTCACTCAAGCTTAGATTATGTTTGATCAAGACAGTGAGAAATATAAGGCTTGGGTAGCGAAATCATAGTTGAAGTGCCCTAAGAAGGGAGCATCCTGACTCTCTAAAGCATTGTTCATGGTTGACTTCAATGAAGAAATATCAGATTTCATCACCTTGCTCACCTAGATTATGGGAATGCCCTCTACAAATGACTTCCATTGGTGGATGTTCCCTTTCATAAATATCATCTGAAAGGGTAATAAAAACCTAAATTGGGCCGAGATTATCTGTGGAAACCTGACTGAACAATTGTCAAATGTTTAGCAAACCAAAAATTTCTACATGACTTCATATCTAATGTACACCTTGGTAGCATCTCGTGAGTGGTTCGGCTTCACTTTCATTGAAGCAAAGAAGGATGAGCCTATTTATGCATTTTTCCCTTAGTTTACCCTTAAGGTCAGTAATCATAATTTCATAAGGGTAAATGATGCCTTCACCATGTACATTGTGAGAATCTTGGAGGGTGACACTACCAGAAGGTTCTTTGACTAGCATAAGGCTTTGATAACCAAGTATGGGGATTTCTTCAATCAATTCTGAAATTTCTCATACATTAGGCTAGCTTGTTTTTAAATTACACCTCTCAAGCTGCCCATGTTCTACAACGACAAAATGGATTTAGTTTAGGTGTGCAGGTAGCTAGATAAACTTCATAGAACCAACCAAGATAAGAAGATTACTGGTCATCATTTCCCTATCACCTTGGGGAATTATACATGCAAGACAACTCTAGATGCCTGAAATATAGAAAGGGCTATTACCCCTCTTATAGTTCATTTCTTCAAGCCCAGGACTTGCTTTGATCTAAACAAATACATTGATCAAAATATCAAAATAACTTATCATCACTATCCTGACACTGAGGATTACTGGGCTGATTGTGTTGATGATTTTGAAGCCAGGAGGAGGCATTTTGGTAGATTTTCTATACAAAATATCATAGACTTCAACCTATACCAGGTGCCTGAAGGGATTAAGGATGATGATGAAGATTTTCAATCCTTTGAGTATGAAAGATAAATCAAGCACACTCCTTTGGAAACCCTAGATTGGTATGTGAAGGAAAGAGATGTCTTGAATGAGGCGATCACCCCTGTCACCGTCAGAACTAAGATTTAGTTTAACAGGAAAGTACGTGACCTCAAGATGAAAAAAATTAGATCCTCTTCAAGAGAGACTTCCACACATAGGAAGGAAGTACATACACCTAGCACTGAGGCATTTGAGAAAACTCCTCCCTCTTCTTTGATGAAAGAGCCTGATTTTTCTAATCCTTCCTCTTCCACTAAAGTGTATTAGAAGAAGGTCAACGAATTCAAGCAGGAACCAATCAAGGAAGAGACTCTTCTGGAGTAGTTAGGATTGCCTATTGGGCTAGAGAACATTATTGTTCTAAGTGAGAATGATGATGATGATATGAAAGACCTAGAAGAAACCCTTCAAACCATTGTTGAAGTAGAGAAGGAAGGACCAGGGACAAAACCTCCAAGTTTAACATACTCCTCTGTAAAGGAAATTCTTGTGGTTACATTCATTTCCCCACTAGAGACAATAGTGGTTCATACTTTAAGTTTTGTGAGTTAATTTGCACTCGAGTCCCTTGATTCTTTTGTTTCTTCTTCTTCCTTTTCCTAGGTGCAGCCCCTAGTCAACAGCAAGAAAAGGAAATCTTCCTCCCGATTAACAGGGCCTGACTTTTAT
The DNA here is from genome assembly GCA_019776745.2 of Taxus chinensis. Lineage (NCBI taxonomy): Eukaryota > Viridiplantae > Streptophyta > Pinopsida > Cupressales > Taxaceae > Taxus > Taxus chinensis. The sequence continues at coordinate 581,125,626 of CM034153.1, forward strand.
GGTGTAGTAGCTCTTCTTGGTACTACTCCTCCTCCCCCAATAAATAAAGCCAAGAAAACTTTGAAATTGGTAGCTGATGCTCAAGGTTAGAAGTTCCTGGAAGTATCGAAACCCAAATTGGATAAAGAGGAGAAATATCTTTTGATCTTTGACTTAGATCTTTCTATAATTCCAATGGGGGAATCCACACCTAAGAGTGAAGTTCATAACCTTCAGGAAACCGTGATTAAGGTTATGAAATGGGTGGAGAAAGGAAATAAAACAAAGGAGTAGTTGGAAGAACACAACCAAATTCTTTTCAAATTTAATAGATCATCATTGGCAAAGGATTAAGTTTTGGACCAAGCCCCATTGGCTGCTCTCCCACCTCCCATAGTTCTCAGCCAAGATGAGGTCCAAACCATCAAATACATCCACAAGTATTCTAATTATGGGAAGGCTGTTGACGCCATGGTGGATGATATGACTGTAGCAGGTTTAAAATTCATTGAGGAAGCCTTCAAAACTAATGAGAAAGTGATCAAGATGTAGCAGAAATTCATTTCCTCAATCAAGGCTATGGACAAAGAATTGAAAGTCTGGAGTGGATGTATCGTAGATCTCCGAATGATGGGTCAAACCGATGATAGGATTCTATTGGCCAAAAATGTGTTTGATAATGTGAATAATAGCTTGTCAAGGACATGGATCTTTGGCATTGAGTGGAAAATAAAAGTTCTAGAAGAAGCACTAGGGGAATTGTGGAATGTATGGTAAAAGGGGAGTCTTTTAAAAATTGTGTTTTATCTACCTTCAAGGATATTCATTGCCATCTTCAGGATGAAACCATGGGTGTATTCTTCTCTCTCTAAGAAATCAGGGCTCAGTTTAAATCCTTTGTCAAGGATGATTTATTCAAGAAAGATTCAATCACTACAGAGAAAATGAAGGATGTTTGTTCTCTCCATTCAGCTATAACCGAGGCAAATAAGGAATATCTAGAGCATACCGAGTTTGACAAAGATATGGAGAAATTCCTAGGCACGTGGACTCATACTACTTCCAACAAAATGATTCCAAGGGGTATGGAGATAGCGGAAGCATTGAAGAGATTCAGGCACCGGATCCTCAAAATAGTGGGCCCTTCTTAGCCACAATCGGATGTCTCTACTTCTGGATCTTGACTCTCTTCTTCTATTTTTCATTTAGATCTCCTTATGATTTAATTAAGGACTTTATGTTGTGTATTTCCTTAATTAATATTTTGGTTAAAATAAATAGTTACCAAATATAACCACTTTGTAAGCTATATATTGGGCACTCCCACTCCATTCCAAGGGGCGGGAACTCTGATAATTTTTGAAAGTATAAACGAACCAAAAGCTATCTATACAGAAGATTTCCCTTCCTATTTATCTTTGCATCGACTTATTTTCTCTTCTCTATCTAAAGTTTTTGAATCATTAATCTATTACATTAAGAAGCTTTGTATATTTATGGATGTCATTTCTGGAAAATTGTGTCTATGAAATAATATATGGTGATTTAATATGAATGATTCTATTCTATATATCATCCTTGTACAACATTTGTAAGGAGCTATTTTGCTATCTATATTTCATAGGAATGTTGTTATGTTCTACCTTTTCCTTCACTTAGTTCTTGTCTTCCTTTGTATTGATGAGCTACCTTTGTATTAAAACACTTTCATGATATCAGATTTCCTCATTAAAATAGAAATTTGTACATTTGTAAATAGTTTTGCTTCTTTCTTTCAATAAGGGCACCTCACCCTTAAAGAGGAGGGACTTTCTGCCCCCTGACTGTTGCTTTCATTAAAGTATTAATTTGATAACCAATAGGCACGAAACATGAATTTGTAGTAACTGGAGATCCGACTGGACTGGGGCACTTGGGATAGGATTGGGGCATTGGTGGGTGCTTTAGTCTATAGTTTGGTCGATCTAGTCTGTCAAAAATATCAAGATCTGAATATGAAAGTGTCACTATATCTTCACAATATCTTAGTCATTGTAGTGTAATTTCCATAGTGGCTTCACTTATGTTGTTGTAAGTTAGTGATGAATATTTACCTGCAAAACCCCATACAAAGCATCAAATCCCTAAAAAAAGAAAGATGCAAATGAAGGGGTAGGACTTACCTTAGCTGCCACAATGGTGGACTTACAACTAAGCATGGCACTACATTCTAGACCCAATGTATTTTTTTGTTCTTGTGTGTCTAGGGTTTCCTAGCGTCAATGATGCAGAAGTAGGGGAAATAAATATATGTAGAATGAAAAATGGTGGATGGAATAGAATGAATACAACCATTTTCCCCTATGCTTATGTGATGCAAATGTAAATAATGCCCAAATACAATCATTTTCCTTAGTAGATAGCTAGCTCTTGATAATATATAGTCCTCCCATAAGATAGTGAGTATGTTATGCTTATATAGGGATCTATTGCTTCAATTTAGACACTAATGACACGACATGTCAACTAGAACCTAGAGGAATGAGAGGGAAAATGAAAAACACTGAAATCAAATAAGTAAATTAGACCCAAGTGTTACGGGGACTAGTGCATCTAAAATTAAGGATCGGGGCACCCATGGGTGCCCCAATACTACCCTAGGAGACCTAGTCAAAGACTAGAGATGAAAACTGAATAATTAACGACACCTGATACTCCCTAAGAGATGACCAGAACTATGTAAACAATTGATTACTGTGCTAGAAAATTTAAATGATGACAAACTTAACTGACGAAAGGACTAGGGGATAGGTCATTAGTGAATAATTTTCTTACGCAAGATCCATATATTAAATAACATACTTGGCGGTATAAAATGTAATTGTAAGTATGTGATTGTGTGACTAAATTTTCCCCCACTATATGTTAGTGAGTGGAAATCTTGGTAACATAAAGTAGATAGATATGTGTACTTGAGAAAAATATAGAGAATCCCATGTTGTAGTAGAACATGTAGATGTGTAGTAGAAGCATGCCAAAAGAACCATAAAGCATACCGAATCATGGATCAATGGGTTGATCTATGTAATGTAGTGAAAAGCATAATGTCATGAAGAAGTGAACTAAATTAGAATGATAATGTTAGATGATTTTGAATGTTGTATGATGATAATGAGATGGGGTAGAGAGTGATCAGTTCCTTACCCAAACACATGTATACGAATAATCAACTGAAGGATTTGGGCATCTTTCCACCAAAGGAAGAGTGTAGGGAGAAAAGTACGTTATTCTCCAATCTCTAACTACTTCCTCTAGATCTAGCCATTATAGATGAAATCAAATAAAAAAATTGGTTTTTGGATCCAGATAATTTTGATCCAATATTTGACCCATACAAGAGTAGTATAGGAAATGCATTTTTTCCCTTGTTTTTTGGGTATCACCGTAATGTAATAACTTCCAAGTTAGGTCATATGGAAGTGAACATGAAATGTGAGATGGCTTTCAAGTTAGGTCATCTTGAGGCGAATGTAGAATGTATAAATAGATTCCCAAGTTAGGTCATCTGAGAAAGAAATGACTGTAATCTCCTAAGTTAGGTCATCTAGGAGGTCCCATGTAACTCCCAAGTTAGGTCATCTAGGAGGTCAATTGCACTAAATTTATAGTGATGATTCGATTGCTAGATATTTGAATGTGTGGATTGATTGATTGATTGATCGCTTACTCATAGGGAGGTTTCACACTAGTTGCCCCTAGTTTTAGGTCATTAGGGGGAATTTGATAGAAATTAGTGAATGATCACATGGAATGATTTTTAATCGCTTATTTCCCCCAAGTTATTTTATTAGGGGGGAGGAAGTGATGTAATATCGTATACAAAAATTGTTCCTTTGTTGTCCCAATATTAGGTCATTAGGGGTAATTAATGGTGGAATGTCACATAATGTGTTAGTAAATGTTTGAAAATGGTGGATTGGTAATGTCGATAATTTGCATGGTAATGTAAAGGGAATTATAGGATGACCCCCAATGATATTCCCCACCCTTTTGTTGAAAGGGGAAGTGATGATAAGAATGAATGCTAAGCCGAAAGTAAGCACGAAGTATATAGAAAGTCATAAATCACAAAATCATGTATGAAGTGGATGGAAAAAATTCAAGGAGAGATAATTTGAATGTAATGTGTATGTTACGGTGGTAAAAAGAATTCTAAAAATAATTCCACAAACATGGTGTGACTCAAAGTAGAAACGCTCAAGATATGACAAAAATCATGTGGTGTGTATTAGTTGTGTAAATAGGTGTGAAATAATTACTATGGTAAAGTGGGTGTTTGAAAAATTAACTATAAATAGTAAGATGAAAAAGTGTTTATTCACTTCATTTGTTGTTTTCACGATTGTGATATTGAGCACAAAGTGAGTGAAAATGCCACAAGTGAGAGTAGTGTGTCCTGGTCAGTTTGAGAGGGTGGTGACTGTCGTAGTGTCACACATGACTATGGAGGGTGGTAACTACATTGTTTTTCAAAACAATTATGGTGTAGCATTCATTTTCAGTGAATTTTGGCAAATTTGAAAATTTTAATTTTCCTGACGTTTTAGACCTGGACAATACTGGTGAGGGTGCTAGTGACCATTGGGATAGGAGTGCCCAGATTTGGGCACTTTTGTCTTGCTCGTGGGTGCCCTAGTCCTATATCTAAGTTCCTTGGTCCAAAAAGTGTGTATATGGCCTATAATGGTGAAAATGTGATATTGGATGTGTAGTAAAGTGATAAACACTTTTTTTTGCATTTGTGTATTGTTCTAATGTTGTGTTATGTAGAGGGATATTCACTCAAGGGAGTTCCGTAGTGGATGTCATTTGAGTACATTTCTTGGATTAGGTTTTTCAGATGATGCTTGGGATGTTATGGACTATGCCAGCCTGCACCACATAGCACAGATGGGGGATGTGCCTGATAATATGCCTATGGTGACTATACTATGTGATAAATGGTGCATGGATACATGTATACATGTATATTTCGGTTTCCTATAGGTGAGATGACCATTATGTTGGAGGATGTGTATCCTATATTGTGGTTTCCAGTTTTTAGTGAGAGGGTATAGGTGATACCTGTGGAAAATATGGAGAGGAAAATGCAATCTGTGAGGTGATATTTTTTGGGGACTCGAGTACCTACCGAGGCCCATATTAGTTTGGATGTTGTCCCAAGGTTTGGTATTCCACACTTGTAAAAGTTCATAGTGGTTGTTATTGCTTCATCTATAGTGGTGGAAGAAGGTTGAGTAGGAATCTTGTATAAGATGCGTGATATATAATGACATATAGAGGAGAGTACTAGATACACATGGATCATATGTGTACTAGCCCACTTATATAGAGATCTATACCGATTTAATCATGATGAGAATGCAGGGGGAATAGCAGCTACAACACTATTACACATGTGGGAATATGAGCACATAGCAGTGTTGAGGCTTGTTGGGGGCCCACGAGAAGAGTGGGCAAGACTTGAGATATATATGAGGAGGTGGGTCAATATTTTTGGGAATATAATTGATACAGATACCTATAGGGAACTGATAGATAGGATGGGACCCAAGGTAGTTACATGGAGGCCATAACATGGTTATGGAGGATAGCCCAAGGATGTTGTAGAGTTACGGTGTATGTGATTAGAGGATAGATTCCTAGGTGTGGCAGAGCTCTTCCAGGTGGAGAGGGTATCACATTAGTTTGGTAAGGCTCATGATGTGCCCCCAGAGCCATATATATGGTTGAGAGATATTAAGTCACCAAGGAGGGTTGGAGCTAGGCCAAGGCCCGCAGTGGTGCAGCTATCACTCCCTCATCTAGACGAGGTAGATATGGTGATAGAATTGGTATAAATAGATGATGTAGGTTACAAAAAGGAGTACCGCACATGATGGGTGGCACATTGATGGGTATTTTTTTCCCCCACTATTTGGAGGTCCTATGGATTACCTCATGTAGGAGGATGAGGAGAGGGGTAAACACATGCCCCTAACAATATGGAAGCATCTATAATGAAGTGTAAGTATCTATATGTGTCTTTTTTGTGTATTTTGTTATCAGTTGATGGTTTGGTAATGGTTATGTAACGTATTGTGTTATTTGTCTTGTAGGTGATGCATATTGGTCATTGATAGTTGACACATCAATTCACACCTTGATGTGGAATGTGCCAACTGATATTATTGGTGGAGGCATACTTGAGTGAGTGGATGAGATCATGGACCATCATGGCCATTTATTTGAGCCAGTAGCCATAACAGTAGCCATATGTACTATATGGCTAGCCGAGAAGGATGAGGCAGATGAGGAGACTCAAAGAGCCATAAGGCATTGGGGTATGGTCATTTAGGATAGGATGTGTTTGTACGGTTCATGGATTTCTAGTTTTAGTTTTTAGAGAAGTCAATGGAGAATACCTTATTACGTATGAAAGTGGAGAGGTATCGAGGCCATGAACAACAATGCTAAGATAGTGGCGAGGACTCTAGTTCTAGGTTTCTCGTAGTACCCTAAAATGATAGTGATGATGAGGTTTGAGTATCATGATTGTATATGATATAGGGGAGTTTCCCCCAAATTATTATTTTACTTTCTATATATGTATGGACATATGTGAGTTATATGCAATGATTTAATTTTGTGTTGCATCGATGTTGTATGTGTTTGTGATTATTGTTGGAATCTATGGGATATATTTTTTTGTATATGATTAGTGTTGTTTGATGGAATATTTGTATAATGATGACAAATAGAATGTGATGAGTTAAGAATAATGTTTGTTAAATGGAATTCATAATGCGTAGTTAGTATGATAATGATAAGAAAAATGCACATAAAAAGAGATGATATATGATGACCAAGCTAACGTGTTGCGACGAATGTGTTTCATAATAATGTAATGTAATCATAATATGTTAATGTGATGAGAGGATGGGGGGAAGTAGCAATTACCCCCAGCATATGGATGACTAGGCTCATTAAGATCCCTCAACAATCAAAAATGAACCATGAAAAGAAATATTGCATCATTGGGAAATGATTTGAGTGCTCTAGATGAACAAAGAAGTGCATGATGAAAGGTTCTTAAAGAAAAATCCTCAATATTTTTGTAAGAACCATAAAAACAAAAGTGCATCATTGGGGGGTAAGGTGATAATAGTGGGATGAAAGCACCATGAGTGTATGAACCAAACTGAATGTGATATGTAACTTCTATGGGATGCACAAGAGTAGAGTGCTATGGAAACCAATACGAAGGAGAAAGTGAGGCAGTGGATGGCATGAGTGTGTTTAATGAGATGGATGAAGTTGATCTAATAGATGCAATGATGCAGCGATGTATGGACATGGAGATTGCACATGAGTAACAAAATTTGGTGGTGGATGCACTATGGCTTGAGCACCAAATGTAGGAGATGACCCAACTGTAGAAAAAATCCTATGGCGAACTAGACAAGAGATGGATCGCTCACGTCATAAATATCCAAAGGAGATGATTCCCTTATCTGATAGTTACTGCAATTGATCATGAAGGGAAAGAAAATCACTATCCCTATGGCCATTTATGCAATGATAGTTGCAATAAGGTCTATCACGCTACTGCTGTAATCAGTGTTGGAGATGATGTTAGTTGGAGGGTAGGAAAATTAATCACTCAGTAAGTAAGAAAATTAATCACTTAGTAAGTAAGACACACAGCACATCATGTGGTCGAGAATGATGAGAGAATTGCATAGGCTCATGTGATCGAGGTGGAGTGGTTGGAGGAGTATCCTATCGCGGAGTTGGAGAATGAGTATGTTTTTTTGGTGGAGTGGGTTGAGATTTTTTTCTTTACTTATGAGGAAAATGAGGAGACTATGTAGGATGCTAAATTAGAGGAAATAGCAGAGAACTAGATGAAGTAGCCATAGAGGTGTGTGGAGGATCTAGGATGTGTGCTGAGAGAAGATCTTGTTCTAGCTCAGTAACTTTGTAACATAGAAGAATGGAAGACTCACATGTATCATATTGTAATATTTACTTGAGTAGAGGAATTAGAACATTGCAGAAGATAAATTACTTCTCAATATCTATAGGTTGGAATACTAACTGATGCATAAAATCATTGAATCAAAAAATAATATCTTTAATAGGTTTAGAGGAGCCTGGATGTAGAGTAGGTAAGTTGTCATAAGTAACCCTAGGGTCATTTTTTATTATAAACTGGCAGAGGAAAGTTTCCTCCATGTCATATAAAGTACTAATGGGCCCAAAGGGGAGATGAATTTAACATTGTAACGCCTCATCAATAATACTGTAGCAAAAGGAATTAATTAATAATCTATCATTAGAATGAGAGGCCATAAGCATGCAATAATGTAGCAGATGATCATGAGGGTTTCCTGTTCCATCAAAATTTGTGAAAGTAAGTATGATGAAGTCTTGAGGGAATGTATAGTTATGAATCTTACTAGGGGCAAGATTACCATGTAATGAATTGTTATCAATGGAAGCATAGTAAGCCCTACTTTTTAGAGTGAATGACTGAACCTGAGATTGTAAGTGACCTATGACATGCACGAGAGATATGATATCTTGTTAAGTAATAGTGGTAGATGGCAATAGTGTATTAAGCGGTTGTAATTTTCCACTATAAGTAATCATAGGAATATATACAGGTGATGAAGGAGATTCTAATGCTAAGGGCATGTTAGTAGTAGGTGCCAATGAAGTTATAATAGGAGACATAGATGGAACATCCAAAGAAATGGTAGGAATAACATCATAAATACCCTAAGTAGATGAGGAAACTAATGGAGACATATCTATAAAAGAATATGGATTAGGAGACATAAGTGATGTAGAAAGAGGAGATGAAAAAATAGGAGAAGAAGAAGTGATAGATGGTGGTGACTCATAGATAATGCTAGATGTAAGATTAGGAGAAGACAGAAATAGAGTAGGTGAGTCACACTCAATAATATGGAAAGAAGGGGAACCATGACTGTCAACTACCTCATCTTCATCAGATAGATACTTAGATATAAGAATTTCGCTAAGAATGTTATCGATAGGATCATCAACATAATGTGAAGGAGCATGCAAACTAGTATGAGATGTATCATGAGAAGAAATGTCGGAAGAGGTAGAATCATGAGAGGGAACAATATCAAAGGCTGGAGTAGAAGGAGAATCATTATGCACATGTGAGAAAATATCATGATCAAACAAGTAATTAATAAGATAATCATTTAAAGTTCCCTATGAAAGATTAGAAATAGGATCACACGAATCTGCATAAAATGGTGTACAACAAGTAAAGGATATTGGATCCTCAACAATGGTAATCCCTATAGAAAAATATTAAAAATGGTAGGCACATATTGTTGACCATCTAGAAGTTATTGTTTGATATGATTGGGTGTGGTAACATGAGTACTATATAGAACCTTTAGGTTAGCGATGGTAGCCTCATCATAGATAGGGTTAATGCTAGAGCGAGAAAAGATGGGAGAAGAAGATGATCTATCATTAGGCATTGGGGTTTGATTGGATCCTATGGAAATATATTTAAAAGCACGGGTTCAGAAAAATAATTAAATAAAAATGTGAAAATTGAGATTTATATTCTATAGTTAATCTAAATAGGTACATAAATGCAATAAATGATACAAACTGAAGTACTGATTGTAAAGATTTAATTTTATATTTAAATGAAATGAAATTATGAAAAATAAAAGGGGTAAGGTACTAACCTAAAAATAACTTACCTCTTTGTGTGATAGACTTGAATAGGTTGATGCACAGATGAAGAAAATAGCAGAGTGTGATGGCACAACCTACAAAATTGTAGGAATAGGAGATCCGACTAGATTGGGGTGTTTGGTAGAGGATTGGGGCACCTATGGGTTCCTGAGTCTCTAGTCTGGGCTATCTAGTTGGTAGAAAAGCTAAAGATCTGAATCTGATAGTGTTGCTAGATCTTCACAATATCTTAGTCTTTTTTGAGTAATTAATGCCGTGGATTCAATTATGTCATTGTAAGTTAGTGATGAAAATCTACCTACAAAACCCCAAACAAAGCATCAAATCCATAAAAAAAATATGCAAATGAAGGGTTCAGATGAACCTTAGCTACTACAATGGTGGAGATACAACTAAGCATTGCACTACATTCTAGACCCAATGTAGTTATGTGTGATTGTGTGTGTAATTATGTGCCTAGGATGCCCTAGCGTCAATGATGCAAAAGTAGGGGACAATAAATAGATGTAGAATATAAACTAGTGGATGGAATAGAATGAATACAACCATTTTCCCCCTATACTTGTGTGATGTAGATGTAAATGATGCCAAAATGTAGTCCTTTTCCTTATTAGATAGGTAACTCTTGATAGTAGATAGCCTACCCATAAGATAGTGACTATGCTATGCTTATATAGAGATCTCTTCTTCAAATTTTGACACTAATGACCCGACATGCTGACTAGCACCTAGGGGAATGAGAGGGAAAATGAAAAAGACTGACCTCGAATAAGTAAATTAAACCCAAGTTTTATGGGGACGAAGATGCCTAATATTAAGGACCAAGGCACCCATGGGTACCCTAGTACTACCCTCAGTGACCTAGTCAAATACTAGAGATAAAAAATGACTAAATAACAACACTTGATACTCCCAAAGAGACAACCAGAACTATGTAAACAATTGAAGACTATGTCAGACAAATGACAATAAAGACTGACTAACTGATGATATGATTAGGGGATAGGTCATTAGTGAATATGTTTCTTATGCAAGATCCAAATATAAAATAACATACTTGGTGGTATAAATGTAATAGTAAGTGCATGATTTTGTGACTACACTAATAAATAACATTCATATATGTTGTTTTTTATAACAATATATACAACTAAAATTTTTACTAATTACAAAAAATATAACTAATGTAAGCACTATAATATTTTCCTAACACTCATTTTATTCCACATATGTGTCCATCACTGCCACGTTCTCCTTCACATAGGTCTCCATCACCTTCATATTTCGTTACACCAAGATGGCTACCATATACACGTTAGTCACATACATATAGAATTCACTCACCTATATATATATTCTATCTTATATACCACCACTCTTAAAGCATGGTCACATGCCTTCATCACTTTTAGCATCGGGTAGAGGACCTTGATATTTTAATTTTATCAAATAACTCATTCATCAACACACACTTAGGGGGAATTAGGCTTATTTATTCTCCCCTACAATCAAAACATGTCTTATATTGAATTCATTTCACACCTAGAGTCTAGCATATACATCTTCATTCACACTATAGTATTCCCATTTTCCTATGACATAATCTTCTGATTTGGTTCTGTTGGTGCAAATTTTAATTTTACAGTTGTGCCCTTATTTTCCATATCTAGTTTTGCTCAGAAAACATTTCATTTTCTCAAATTGGTGACCTGCAATTCATATTTTCCAATTGAATGCCTTTGAATTGCTCAAATTGTCATGATTTTTCCCTAAATTGAAAAAAAATTTCCAAGTTCCCCTCCTTTGTGTCCATAATTTCTTCATTTTTTTGAGCTGAGCCGTTTTCCCTTTGTCAAATTCATGCAAAAAAATTAAAATGGATCAAATCTGAGTTGTTTGCTGTTAAAATCTCATTCCCCAGGCCTAAATCAATGTAAAATCATGTTTCAGTGGAGTTAAAATTGAGACATCTGCCCTCCTTGTGAATTTTTTTTAATTTCTGAGGCATCCCCTGCATTTTTTACGTTTTCATGGACATACGGGTGTCATTTTCCCGTCAAATTCATCCTTGCATCCTTTTGGTGACGTGACAAGTTTCTATTGGCCGTGGGTGGGTGGGAAAATGTTATAATTTGTTACTTTTTGAAATAATTGACAAAGGAAATTTTTTCTCTGCATGGCCTTGCATTTTCTACAAGTGATGTGCCTACGTGGCATGATTTGATTGGTTGGAGGATCGACGGGTGGTGGGGGTCACTTAGAAAATTTTCTTCCATTTTGGAAAATTTCTCGAAGTCATTTTTTGGTCCAAAAGGCCCACATCCAATGGGAAGTGAACACGTGGTGGGGATATTAGGAGGATGGTAGGGGGAGTTGGAGAAAAATTTTGATTCAGGGTTTCGGGGGAAAATTTTGACCCGAGGGCCCATGCGTGCAATGAAAAGAGGACATGTGTCCAAGAAGGTCAAACAGGGAGAGGTAGAGTTTGGAAAAATTTGAAGTTTTTGGCTTAAAAATGCTAAATGAAAAATTATTCCTGAAGGCCCATGTCGAATGGGAAGAGGACACATCTCCTAAAATTTGTGGAGATTCGGAGCACGGAGGAAATATGGAGAAATTTACAAACTTTGGAGGAAATTTTCAAAATGAAAAATGGACCTGTGGAAAATTTGGAGGTGTCCCCCCACAACCAATTAGGGGGTGACACGTGGCCTATTCCAAAAGGCAAAAAGGGGAGCACAGGTCCTGTAGGAGGATTTTGTGCTCGCAGAGGAATGAAGAAAAAATAGGAAGGTCAGCTCCACATTGAATGGGAAACTGCCACGTGGCAGAAGATGCAGCATGTTTTTGGGCCTTGTGGAGCTTGTTGAGGAAATTTTCCTTTTTCTCAAAAAAGGAGTAAATTTCATTACTTTGGCCCAGTGGCTTTCAGTGGGGCCCACCTAAGGACAACGTGGTGGGTCTAGGGGGCAAGCGGGGAAAATTTTCAAAATTTTCCCGAAAGTTCAAAAAGGTTTAAAATGCATTTTAAGGATTAGGTGGCCCACTCCAATCATATTTGGCCATGTGTTCCACCTTATCTAAAGGAAAAAAGGGGGAGATCTTAGACATATGGATGACGTAAATTTAGAGATGAATTTGGATCGAACGGTTGTTGAGTATTTTCGTTTCTTACTGCCATGGGAGCTCCAAGATGCTTGGATTCATCGTTTTTGCACCAAATTGCATGAAATTTTATATGAATTTGCATCCCCTTACGACCTTTTGAATGCAATGGAATCATTCATTTGAGCTAATTCAGTGTCAAATAGTGTTTTTCATGAAATCTTTTTCTCAGCCCGTGTAAAAATTAGAAATAGTAAATAATTAAAGTTGCAGAGTTGAAAATGATGAGGGAAAAAACTGGAAAATGATTGCAAATACATGCTGGCATGTTGGAATGACAAAAACAGTGACCCTAGGGTGGATAAGGATCTGAGTTCATGTAATATTTTATTGTTTTTTGTGCATCCCTGGCATTTTGCGAGCTGTTTCACAATTTAATATCTTTTTTCATCAAATGGATAGGGTTTTGTAACAAATTTTATCCTTTAAGCATATTCTTTTCTTGGGATGCAAGGATCCAAGCTGGCATAGGGTATAAGTTGTAATTTTGAAGCATTTTGTAAGGCCTATTGAGATTTTTGGAGAAAGAGAAGAATTTTCATGAGGGAAACTAGAAGTAGTCCATTTCTTTTGGAGAAAATTGCCTAAGAGCCAATTTTAATCCCATTCTTGTACCAGATGTTCATCATGTTGAGTTGGTTTCAGATGTAAAGCCATTCAATAGGCTTTGAGATTGTTCTTAATAACATTCCCCTACTGAGTGTATTTGATTAAATTTATGGATTGATGTGGTGTTATCTCTTGGCAAAATTTTCATATACTTATGTATCTCAGAATGTTTCCAATTTGTGTTTCTTGCTCATGTTGTAATCTTGTGTTTAGGATCTCTTTTGACCATACAGGGTCTCATTTCTTATTGATGATTTGAATGGCATTTGCAATCTTATCATTCAAAAGAGTAATTCATCTGAGTAGAAGATAAACAAATTTAACATTCATTTTATCTATCCCTGAATGATTGAGATTGTTTGTAAACCTTTGGGTGCACCTTAGGTCATGATTAAATAAGGATTCCTAGATACTTTGTTGGTATTTTGACTTCAAGATTTTGTGGCAGGTTAGCAAAGGTTGTGTGGAAGAGTGCAGATCTGGGCCTCCATTTGTGCACATATCCTGGTTGAAGGAGCACTTTAAAATCTCATGGAAGTGTTCTCTGCTATGTGTAGGTGTTACAAATTCTCTTGCAAAGGTTCTCAAATAAGTTGGTGATTCCTTAGCTACTCTTGTCCTAACATTCTCCGATCAAAATATCATTTAAACTAACTCACCCTACCTTTACTACCCCTATATTTCATTGTGTTTCCACAAAAGGAAGTCAATCCTTCCACAAAAAATGCACAAAGTATATTAGGGTTTCATCATGTCTTTAGCAGCCTTATCCTTGTTTTGAAAGCATTTCCATCTTTTAGTAGTGACAAATCCCTTGAGTTTATGATAATGGATATTTGATCATGTTTTCCCAAGGCCATCTTCCTTATCATATGCAAAACAAAAGGATATCTCCATCTCCTTTACCATACAAGGAATGCAATATAGGTTCTCTTGCCTTGGTTGATAGGCACAACCTAAAATAGTGAGGGTTAGATCAAAACCCTTATGAAGGTGCTATCCACTTCCTCAAATCTTGAATGTAAACAAGCAGATAGGTGTGATCATCTGGCTACAAATGACACACAAACCATCTATCTACTCTTGAAGTGTCTTGTGCTTATTCATGATGTTGTTTAAGGTGTGAGGAAGATTAAAATTGGATACCAACACCTGAGTGACACCTTTACCGGGGACTTCCTGGAATGTCTTGGTGGTTTTGAAGTGTTTGAAAGGTTTGAGCATTTGTGTGATGAAGTATTTGAGTTGTTACATTCTTGAGATATCATTTCATACTTTAGATCTACATGTTTTGGGAAAAAAGGGATTTCAAACTCAACCTGCTCTTCTCATTTACCAGTAGTTTATATACTTTGGATGCATTGTGTTTGATGGATATAAGAAGAAGAAGATCTTATTTGTATACCCTTGCAAAGTTTTTAGTCATAGCATACATTTGACAGAATATTTTAGTGCTTTCTTACACAACTAAGGTGGAATTCATTAGTGGCAACTCCATGCTATTTGGATCTTGAAATACCAGTTGTCTTATACATCTATTTCATTTGTAACTTGTTGTTTAAATCTATCAAGATGGAGGGAAGGAGATCCCTCTTCATTAAGGACACTTCTAAAAATTTTCTCACCGAATCAAGAAGCTTAGAACTAGAAGGAAGAAGAGTGTGGAAAGTGGTTGGTGATTTGGTTGCAAGAAAAGAAATCCCCATAGTTGAATTTGAAGGAGAGCAGCCTGTTGTTGAAGATTATTATTATTCTTCAAGTAGATCTGATTTAGACAATTTTCTTGCTGATTTGCATTCTCCATTAGGTGAGGGACCTTCTTGTGTATTTAAAAAACTTACTCCTAAATCTACTGCTGTGGTTTCTAAGTTTTCTAAATTTTATCAAGAGAGAGAGCCTTTGGGGGGTTTTCATTTTAGATATCATTAATCTATTCCAATCAGATCCTTTTGGGGGTTTGTTATGTTTGTGGAGCCTATTTTGATGTTAGAATGTGGTACACCTTCTGTGTTACACTCGGGTATTTTTACGGCGGTCCCGCTCACCGGTGAGCGGGTCATGAAGGTTCGGGGGCAAAGCCCATGAAGCAAATTTTCATGGGAGGTTTATTAACCCATGGGTAATGGGTAACCATGCTATGGGCTATTTTTGGGCCCATGGTTTTTTCGGTACCCATTGTTTTGTAAAACCACCTCTTCGGCTACCCATAGGTTTATGGGACAGTTTTGTTTTTTGCCCATTGTTTGATACCCATGGTTTTGTAAAACTGCTTAAGTAGTTGTCTATTTATATAGTCTTATGCATATGATAGATA
Organism: Taxus chinensis; assembly: GCA_019776745.2. Lineage (NCBI taxonomy): Eukaryota > Viridiplantae > Streptophyta > Pinopsida > Cupressales > Taxaceae > Taxus > Taxus chinensis. Next base: position 581,141,467 of record CM034153.1, read on the forward strand.
GATAAGTAAATGTATTGCAGATGTATTTTGAATTCGGGTGTGAATTCTGTAGAGTTTGTTGAGCATAGCTCCAAACGGATCTGGGTATTGTATTGAGAGAGTGGAGGCTTGTAATAAAATTTGAGCAAGTGATTCTTGGTGGACGTAGCCCAAATTGGGTGAACCACATTAAATATTTTCTCTATATGTTGTGTTATTTATTCTGCACTTTTATTTGAGATCTGTAATTATTTTCTGCATATTAGTTTCTACTATTGCGATTCTGTGAGGGATTATTCCACATATTTTATCTCTTATTTCCTAACAATTGGTATCAGCGCCTAGTTTGGTTTGCTAAAGTGTTGAATCTCATGGAAAGTTTTATCTTGAGTGGGAGCTATGGCAGATGATGGAAGATCTAGGGTTGATAAATTCAATGGGCAGAATTTTAGTCTTTGGAAGATGCAGATGGAAGATTACCTTTATCAGAAGGATCTTTATACTCTGTTGTCTGAGAAGGTGAACAAACCCTCGAGTATGACAGATGAGGAATGGGATTTGTTGGATCAGAAGGGCACTTGGAATGATCCAGCTGTGTCTTTCATCTTCGGTATTATTTAATGTTTCAAAGGAAAAGACTACAAAAGATCTAATGGATGCATTAGGGAAGTTGTATGAAAAACCCTCTGCCTCTAACAAGATATTTTTAATGAAAAAATTGTTTAATATGAAGATGTTTGAGAATAGTTCAGTAGCAGATCATATAAATGATTTCAATACGGTTGTGAATATGCTAGCTTCGGTTACAATAGAATTTGATGAAGAAGTTAGGGATTTATTAATTCTGTGCTCTTTACCTGAAAGTTGGAATAGCCTGGTAATGGCGGTAAGCAACTCGGTTCCAGCTAACTCGAAGTTGAAGTTTGAGGATGTTGTAGGAGTGATTCTAAGTGAGGAAATGCGAAGAAAAAGCTTCGGGGAATCTTCTACTTCAGGGAATGCTTTAACAGTGGAAACTAGAGGGAGACAGATGAATAGAGGAAACCATGGAAAATCGAAAGATCAGGACAAGGTTAAAATCCAAGAGCAAGATTGTATGTTGGAACTGTGGAAAGTCTGGGCTTGCAAAGAAGGATTGTTGGGAGCTTCGGGATAAGAAGAAACAATAGGAAGAAAATAAGGAGGCAAATGTGGCATCAGGTAATGTATGTTAGGATGCTTTGATTCTTTCTTTACATAATATTACTGAATCTTGGGTTTTAGATTTAGGGGCTTCTTTTCATGCCACTCCACATAGGCATTATTTTGTTGATTATGTTCAAGGGGATTTTGGGCATGTTTTTCTTGGTGATGATGAGCCTTGCAATATAGTTGGAAAAGGTTCTATTCAGGTTAAGATGTAGAATGGGAATACATGGCTATTGAAGGATGTCAGACATGTGCCTACATTAAGGAGAAATTTGATATCAGCGGGGCAATTGGGAAGTGATGGTTATATTGTAATATTTACAGCTAACTCTTGGAAGATTACCAAGGGTGCTCTTGTGGTGGCAAGAGGTAAGAAGGTTGGAACCTTATATTTAACCACTTGATAATACTAATGATTGTAATCTTGTGGCTTTAGATGTAGATACAACATTATGGCACTATAGGCTCGGTCATATGAGCCATAAGGGCATGAACATCATAAAGAAGAATTTTCCTAGATATACAGAAACAGGTTTGGATTTCTGTGAGAACTGCATATATGGGAAACAGAAGCGAGTAAGCTTTCTTAAGGTTGGACCTACGAAGAAAGAGAGTAACTTAGAGCTGGTACATTATGATGTGTGAGGGGTCGGCTCAGGTATCATCTCTTGGGGGTTCAAGTTATTGTGTTACTTTTATTGATGATGTAACAAGGAAAGTTTGGGTTTATTGTATTAGAAAAAAATCTGATGTATTTGACAGTTTTTTTAAATGGAAATCCTTGGTAGAGAATGAAACAAGTCTTACGCTAAAATGTCTCAGGTCAGATAATGGAGCAGAGTATTACAGCAATGAATTTAATGATTACTGTTCTAAGAATGGAATCTGCAAGCAAAAGATGGTTCCAGGAACTCCATAGCAGAATGGGGTATCAGAAAGGATGAACAAAACAATAAAGGAACATGCTAGGAGCATGAGGTTACATGCAGGACTGCCTCTTTCTTTTTGGGAAGAAGTGGTGAGCACAATTGTGTACTTGATAAACAGAGGACCCTCAAGTGCCTTGGATGGAGGCATACCTGAGGAGGCATGGTATGGTAAGAAATTTGATTATTCATTTCTTAGAGTCTTTGGATGTGAGATGTTTATTCATATAGACAAGGATGATAGGACCAAGCAAGAGGCTAAATCAGAAAAATGTACTTTCATTGGTTATGGTGGTGATGAATTTGGATTTAAATGTTGGAGTATTAAGGACAAGAAAATCATTCGGTCTAGGGATGTGGTCTTTAATGAGAAAGTCATGTATAAGAAACAGTTACAGGAAAATAGGGAAGAATCCAAGAAAGAATATGTAGTGGTAGAGGATCTTCCGGATAGGAAAGTGACCCATGAATCAGTTCAGGAACCTACTTAATAGGAACCCCAAACTCCTACAGTGAGGAGGTCTTCTAGGGTAAGAAAAGAACCTGAACATTTTTCTCCTTCTCTTTATTATTTATTACTCACTGATAGTGTAGAGTCCAGAGAGCTTTGATGAAGTAATGCATGTAGATGTCAGTAAGAAGTGGGAGTAATCCGTGGATGAAGAGCATGAGTCTCTCATGGAGAACTAGACTTGGGATTTGGTGAAGCTACCGGAAAGACAAAAGAGAATTACAGAACAAGTGGGTGTACAGAGTTAAAGACGAAGAAGTAGGAAAGAAAAGATATAAGGCTTGGTTGGTGGTTAAGGGGTTTGCACATAAACAAGGTATAGATTTTGATGAGATATTTTCTCCTGTAGTAAAAGTGGCTTCTATTAGAACTATTCTTGGAATAGTGGCATCTAGAAGACTTGTACTTAGAACAGTTAGATGTAAAGACTACATTTCTCCATGGTGATTTGGAGGAGGAACTATATATGCAACAACCAGAGGGCTATGAGGTCAAAGGTAAAGAGGAGATGGTGTGTAAACTGAAGAAGAGCTTGTATGGCTTGAAACAAGATCCACGTCAATGGTATAAGAAGTTTGATAGCTTCATGATAGAGTAAGGTCATATTAGATGTCATTCTGACCATTGCGTGTATACAAAGAAATTTGAGGATGGAAGTTATATTATCCTGTGTTTGTATGTTGATGATATGTTGGTTGCAGGTAAAAACATGCAGGAAATAAAAGTACTCAAGAAACAACTAAGTGAATCCTTTGATATGAAGGATTTGGGGGCAGCCAGACAAATCCTTAGTATGAGGATAAATCGGGATAGGAAGGAATGTAAGTTGACTTTATCTCAGGAAGAGTACATTAAGAAGGTATTGGACAAGTTTAACATGCAGGATGTTAAATCGGTTGGGACTCCTTTGGTAGGCCATTTTAAGTTATCAAAGGAGCAGTGTCCCAAGACAGAGCAGGAAAGAAACCAGATGGCCAAGGTACCTTACTCATCAGTAGTTTGCAGTTTGATGTATGCTATGGTGTGCACTAGGCCTGATATTGCCCATGTAGTGGAAGCTGTGAGTAGATTTATGAGTGATCCAGGTAAAGAGCATTGACAAGCAGTAAAGTGGATCCTTCGGTATTTGAGAGGGACCATGGGGACAGTTTTGTGCTACAGTGGATTAGACACCACTTTACATGGTTATGTAGTTTCAGACATGGCTAGAGATGTAGACAGTAGAAGGAGTATGACAGGTTATATTTATACTATAGGTGGGACAGTAGTGAGATGGATTTCACGACTACAAAATTTGGTGGCTTTTTCAACCATGAAGGTTGAGTATGTTGCTACCACAGAGGCAAGCAAAGAGATGATTTGGTTACAACAATTGCTTGAGGAGTTGGGGCATAAGCAGGAGGAATGTAAGTTGCATAGTGATAGTCAGAGTGTTATACACCTAGCTAAGAACTCTACTTTCCACTCTAGGACGAAGCATATACAGTTGAGATATCACTTCATCAGGACAGCTTTGGAGGAAGATAAGTTAAAGTCGGAGAAGATTCATACCAGTCAGAATCCTGTAGACATGATGACCAAGGTGGTCACAAGGGATAAACTAAAGCTATGTTCAACTTTGGTTTCCCTTCGTGGATGACAGTGAAGGGTTGAGAAGCTTGCTCAGTGGAAATCAGTCTCCAAGTGAGAGATTGTTATGTTTGTGGAACCTATTTTCATGTTAGAGTGTGGTACACCTTCTATGTGTTACACTCAGGTATTTTTACGATCGGTCCTGCTCGCCGGTGAGCAGGTCAGGGGGTTAGGGGGCGAAGCCCTCGAAGTAAATTTTCATGGGTGGTTTATTAACCCATGGGTGATGAGTAACCGTTATGGGCTATTTTTGGGCCCATGGTTTTTTCGGTACCCATTGTTTTGTAAAACCACCTCTTCGGCTACCCATAGGTTTATGGGACGGTTTTTTGTTTTTGCCCATTGTTTGATACCCATGGTTTTGTAAAATTGCTTAAGCAGTTTTCTATTTATATGGTCTTATGCATATGATAGATAGACAAACAAATGTATTGCAGATGTGTTTTGAATTCAGGTATGAATTCTATAGAGTTTGTTGAGCATAGCTCCAAATGGATCTGGGTATTGTACTGAGAGAGAGGAGGCTTGTAATAAAATCTGAGCAAGTGATTCTTGGTGGACGTAGCCCAAATTGGGTGAACCACGTTAAATCTTGTCTCTCTATGTTGTGTTATTTATTCTGCACTTTTATTTGAGATCTGTAATGATTTCTGCATATTAGTTTCTACTGTTGCAATTCTGTAAGGGATTATTCCACATATTGTATCTCTTATTTCCTAACATGTGGAAAGTGGTTGGTGATTTTTTTGCAAGAAAAGAAATCCCCATAGTTGAATTTGAAGGAGAGCTTCCTATTGTTGAAGATTATCATTCTTCTTCAAGTAGATCTGATTCAGACAATTTTCTTGTTGATTTGCATTCTCCATCAGGTGAGGGACCTTCTTGTGTATTTAAAAAACTTACTCCTAAATCTACTCTTGTGGTTTCTAAGTTTTCTAAAGTTTATCAAGAGTGAAAACCTTTGGGGGGTTGTCATTTTAGAGATCATTCATCTATTCCAATCAGACCCATTACTATTCCTCATCAGCTTGTTTCACCTCCAAGGTCACCCCCACCAAACAAATCTGGCTCAACCTAGACCTCCCATTTTTTTTGTTACTTTGGTCCTATAAATTTTGGAGGAATGGATGGTTATCCAAATGGTCCCACAGATGTGAGAAATAGGTTACCAAAATTCCAAGGTAACAATGCCATAACTGGAGATCAACATCTCAAACTCTTTGTTAACATGATGGAAGACTTTGAGATAGAATTTGAGGATGTGTATATCAAGTTTTTTTCCATACACTTGAGGAAGATGCAAGAGATTGGTATAAAGCTCTTGCTGATAACTCTATTGATTCATGGACTGAGATGAGTAATGCATTCAGATTACAATATGGAGACAAAACAGATCCAAGGTTCCTTCTATCTGAGTTTGAGAACATCAAGAAGAACCCTAATGAGACCGTTCATGATTTCAATACAAGATTTAATAAGACATTGAGAAGGCTTTCCTGTCATTTTGAGGCCTTGTGATGAATCTTGCTTGATCAAATATGCAGATGCATTTGATAAAAAGGCAGCCTATTACTTGAGAGACAAAAATCCTACAAACTTGAGGCAAGCTTTCACCATGGCACTTCAAATTGAAATAATATTAAAGTATTGGTAAACCACTTAAGAGGGATGGTGTGAAGCTGATAAACCCTGAGAAGCCTCAAGCTAGCAAGGGTGCTGATTTGGAAGATGTTGTCAAGACTTTGGCAGGGGCTGTCAAAGAAAAATTTCCTACAAATTAGCCCGGCTGAGAAAGGAATTGGGAAAAGTTCACAAGGACAGCAAAGAACTCAAAACCATGATAGATTTGGCAATCATCCTAGGGGTGATCAAAGACAAGATGATATAGAGGTAAAGGGCCTATTGGATCTGCAAATAGACAACCCCCAAGCACGTGAAAATAGAGTGGTGCCTGACCCTCTGACTGCAAGAGTTGTTGTTGTTTCATTATCATCTAAAGAGAGACACATTGGTAAGGGATAACTAGATGTCTGCAAGGCAGACGACTTAAGCGCTCAGAACCCTTGACCCTAAGCGGCCAAAAAAGGCGAGTGTCCCCTGCAAGGGAACAAACTCGAAAAGGGATTGTCATGTCGATAAGATGTGCCGAAATGCAATATTCAGCGCACAATAATGATCAGAATGGATAAAATAAGCCAGCATCAACCTATGGCAAACAAATATGGAAATCAGCGGCGATCCATAGTAAACGGCTACGACCAATTAAACGCGTCGATCAAAAATCGAATCGGCGCGTAAGAACACTATCAGTGTTCCACCCAATCGTGCACATAAATATTTCGGACGGAAAACGTAACGATTATTTTCACACCACATGGACTATTGATTCAGAGAGAGTCAAAAATTTGATTTGAGCACATCATAAGCTTCGGATTTGGTCAGAATGGAGGAGGACATGACCCTTGGTAAGTGGTTCTCTCTGAACCTGTTTTACTATAATTTTAATTTTTTTTTTTTGGGAGCGCCAGGGTCCGCTTTTATTCTGGATATGCAATCGGCGTCGATTTTTTTTTGTGTTACAAACGGCGTGATTGATTGTAATCGGCCGTCGATTGTGTTCAAAGTTAGCGCCGATTGAATTCAAGCGGCATCGACCTTGTTAAGTCGACTCAATTGTAGATTCAGGCGACGTGTGGGGGTAATAATCGACGCCGATTTAGAATAAAGTATTTAAATATATGATGATATAATTTTGTTCTGGATGTTCTAATGTGGGTAAAAATGAGTACTATTATTGCTCTGCTATCGTGGGTGCATGCACGAGAGGCTCACCCATGTATGATTCCCCGAGTTACTAGATACATTCCCCTATGTGTACTTATGGCAGATGGTCGCATTTAGATTTAGCCGTGGCTCGGGGGCTTTTATGGTTACTTCTACAGAGTGATTGCCGACAGATGTAGAGCTATTCTGGCACGAGTGCGACGGTGGGATAGCCATAACACATGCACTTTTGTTCAGGATGTGAGTTACCACCCCCTGAGATTATAGGATTTTTGAGACTGCCTACGCATCTGGGCAGACCCGATAGAGATTACATACAAAACCCGCGAGAGCAGTTTAAGGCCCTAGTTGCATTGATATAATGGGCAGCATATTCAGAGATCTGTCTGGGGCAAGTTGCAGATAGTCCTCGCAGTATAACAGGATGCCCTCGAGCAGACGATAGTTTTGATTCAGATGGCGATCTCGCTATTTGCTCTGGCATATTTAGGAGTGGGCGATTCCCACATAATTATTAGACTGCATATTTGTGACATTCTGGCCTGTCAGGCAGGTACATTTTGCTTTTGCTGAGCCTGGACTATCTCAGATATATTACGAGCTATGGATGTACACCACCGTCCTGAGGATAGGTAATTGGATTTCAGTTTTTGTGCCCATGTGGGCATATGAGCATATCTCGGTGAATCAGCCATCCGGGCTTCCTTGGTCCAGTATGGTGGGTGCATTGATTCTGTGATTCCGTGATTGGCGGGCGACATGCCCTGGGGATCAAGGAGATTTTCCGGCCGTTGGTAGAATACTAGACGTTTCAGGATGCTGCCCCTGATCAGGCTCTCATGCGGCCATATCGGTGTATTTCTTACATGGTCTGGTCGGATCTTACGTTCGTGGGCCCGTTGGTGTTCCTTGCGCAACACGGAGCAGGGTAGTTAGGGGCCACAGGCCTGATATGTGGAGTGAGTCCTGTTTGTGCGGGTATTGAGACAGTTCGGCCTAGTGCAGACAGTGCCGACTACTTACACGCCTTATAGGTGAGATAGCAGGAGACTGATCTACCGATTTTGATCCCGGTAGATCCATTGAGAGAGGCCCCACCCTCCACAGACAGTGATGATGATGCAGGGGTGGATGATGGTTATGCAGCATGGTATGATACAGAGCTACCACGACATCTCCCGACATCCATAGATGTCGACGAGGAGGACATAGCTACGATGCTAGATAGACTGGAGGGAGAGCATGCCACCTTGACACAGACCCACTATGTGGCTCTTGAGGAGATCAGGGCTCTGACAGAGGAGAGGGATGCCCTAATTTTGGAGAGAGACACTACTCGCTAGGAGTGAGATACAGCGATCCAGCAGAGGGATCACTATTATCGACATAGGGAGGCCCTCAGGGCCAAATATGGGGAGACAGGTACCATGTCGGAGTCTGGTACATAGGGTAGCTGACCCTAGGAGGAGCACCACCAGCAGCGTCAGCAGCCCCAGCAGACCAGCAGCACCATTACGAGCACCGGGTACCGTGAGGGCTTGAGCACATATCAGTCTCTCCTCGCTGAGGTGAGATACTATGAGGATGCCTTAGCGGCAGCATGCCTCCCGATGGCCTCGGTAGGGGCGAAGAGGAGATCAGCGATAGACCCACAGCGAGCGGGGGCCTCAGGTGGAAGGTGAGCCAGGAGAGACCGAGGCGGGCAGAGACCCTCGGCAGCAGGTGCGTCTAAGCTCGATAGGCTGGGCGGCCAGGAGAGACAAGCCTGGCCATGAGGAGGGGTAGGAGGAGATAGTGTCCTCCATGAATCAGAATTTTACTATGTAGGGATTGATATATTTTGTATCCGTGTAGTGATGTAGCCTCGATTTGGAAGGCATTGTATAGATGGCTTGATTGAAGCCACCCATTTTTGTTGTACAGACACACAGTATATATAGATTCATCATTTCATTTGTCATATAAAATTGTTCTCATGCGTTTGATTTGATATACATGATAGATTGTAGCGTAATTGTGATGAATATAGATATAGACTGATAGATGATGAATAGATGTGATTGGATAGATATAGATTGATAGAGGATCGAAATAGATGTGATTTGATGTGATTGATATGTGGATCTAATTTTGATGAAACATAGAGATCGATAGATGTAAATGTAACTTGGATGTACCATATTTTCGATATTTTGATGGGTAGATGGATAGATGTGATTGATGTATTCGGTATGTTTGAGATGTTAACATTAATTTTGATGAAAATAGATAGCTAGATTCACATGTGTGATAATACATACTTTGATAGATAAGATGAAATTAGATAGAAGGTAAATTTTGATTGAATTAACATGTGAAATGTCAATTTGACTGGATGAAAAACAAAGAATAATGGGGAATACTCTTTGCAAGAGCCAAGGATGTAATGAAAATGACCTTGACTAGAAATAAAGAAAATATATCCGGATAAGAAAGAAAATGATTAAGTTGGACTCCCAACCATCCATAGATAGAATCTGGATAGGAAATCAAAAGATCATGCATGTAAGGCCCTATATGAGGTTAAAATAAACCTGACACTAACTAGCCGCAAAACAAATTTAGGAGGGAAACGAAAGGAGCAGTAAGTAAATATCTTGTCGGAATGTACAAGGGACAGAATACATGTCCATAGTGGGAAAATAGGATTCTCCATATGATCGACAAAAGGTCCTAAATCTCATCTTCATGATTTTGGCAGAAAAGCAAACTGATCAATGCGGGAAGTTTGCTTGATATGGAAAGACTGATCAATATGGGAAGTCTTTCAGTGATGCTAAAAAGTGTATAAACTGACTGAAAGGCTGATCAATTGCAAGAAGCCTTGAATATTTCTTTGAGAAACAGCCGTCCTTCAAGGGAACGGTCTGTATTTTGAATTTTAATGATAGCCATCCTTCGAGGGTATGGTCTATATTTTTTAAATTTTGATGATAGCCATCCTTCAAGGGCATGGTCTATATTTTTTCTTTTTGATTCATTTGATAATGTATGGATAGCTGTCCTTCAAGGGATCAGTCTATCTTTTTGGATAACATCTTTCTTTTCTTTTTTTTTCTTTTTTTGGAAATCCTTTTTGGAAGAAGCTGAGTTTAGACCTAGATAGATCAGATGGAGGGGAAGAGAACATAAAAGAACATGCACTCATGCCCCGAGTAGATCCGATTAAGATAAGCACTTGGGACAGATGAAGTGTTGATTAAGGTATTCCTACCATGAGGAGGAACATATCCAAAAGAAACATGCAATGAGTAGAGCCACGATACTCATATTTAAGGTAAAGGAGGCAATAGGCGGAGAACCACATAGTTTTGAATCACCATGAAAGTATATGACCGGTTGTTTAGACGGATGAAAGATCTGTCTTGCGACTAGATTGCGTAAAGATAGATTTTAACAGTAGAAGGGCCGTAGATGCAAAGCATTAAGAGGTTCCACTTCAGGTATACCATCCATGGAAGATAAACGATAAGCCCCAGATCCATATTTATGAGTGATAATGTATGGGCCCATCCAGTTGGGAGCAAACTTACCACGTTGACTTCTTTCGAGTGTAGTGACATTTTGGTTTACTTTAAGAACAAGATCACCAATTTTGAAGTCACGGTGCTGCAAGTGCTTGTTATAAGCACGTTTGACACGCTCAAGATAGACCTGATGATATTCAAGAGCGTTGAGATGCCACTCATCTAATAATTCAAGTTGTGCTAGATGATTTTGATGATAGTCCTCATCGGAGACAAATTCTCTAAGAGAAACACGGAGAGATGGGATTTGGACTTCCAAAGGAAGAACAGCCTCAGACCCATAGACGAGAGAGAAGGGAGTAGCACCAGTAGGAGTATGAATGCTAGTCCGATAGGCCCAGAGAGCAAAAGGGATATGTAAATTCCAATCCCTACCAGCTCGACTAGTTACCTTTGCGAGGATATTACGCAAAGTTTTATTGGAAGCTTCGGCCTGACCATTAGCTTGAGGATAGTATGGAGAAGAAAAACTGAGCTTGATATTGAAAGCGTCGCAGAGATTCTGCAAATCAACGTTCTTGAAAGACTTACCATTATCTGTGATGAGTTTGTGTGGGACACCAAAGCGACAAATGATGTGCTGATAGACAAAATCAACTATGGGTTTATCTTTTGTTGAAGAAAGAGGGATAGCTTCCACCCACTTAGTAAAGTGCTCAGTGGCAGTAATGATAGAATGATGACGCTGTGAAGAATGGGGATTGATGAGACCAATAAGATCAAGACCCCATTGCGAAAAAGGCCACAAATCCGCTGTAGGTTGTAAAGCTTGACTAGGGATATGTGTGAGATTGGAATGTTGTTGACACTTGACGCATTTCTTAGTGTATTCACAACAATCTTGATTAAGAGAAGGCCAATAATATCCCAAACGTAGGATGCGTTTAGCTACAGCTAAGCCACTAAAATGTCCACCACAGATACCGTCATGGACCTCCTGGATAGCTTTAGATGATTCATGGGTTTTGAGGCACTGAAGCAAAATACCCTCAAAGCCGCGTTTGTAAAGAATCCCGCCTAGAATAGTATAGCGATTAGCGCGTTGGATAAAAGATCTTCTACCATTGGAAGTCAGATCTGGAGGAAGCACCGAATGAGATAAATAATCAACAATCTGTTGATACCACTCATCCTGAGTATGGGTTGTGACAGCATGGATTGAAGTTAGTTGCCTAAGATGAGATGGTTGATCTAATCGTTGTACAACCACATAAAGTCGCGAGTCTTCGGTAAAAGGTGGGATAAGTGAGGCTAACGAAGCCATTGTATCTGCGAATCGATTTGCAGTGCGAGGGATAGCTTGGATAGTGAATTTATCGAAAGATTGGAGTTGAACGAGAACAATATCACGATATTTTTGAAGGATATCATTCTTGCATTGATAGACACCCGTGACTTGATTAACGATGAGTTCAAAATCACCAAAGATGTCAATATGACGAGCGCCGAGATTAATGGCATTTTGAAGACCCAAGACAAGAGCTTCGTATTCAGCCATATTATTGGTGCACTCAAAGTTCAATTTGTGTGCGACTGGGATAGGCGTACCCCAAGGAGGAATCATCACGGAACCCGCACCTCCCCCTTTCTGGCATTTGGATCCATCAAAGAAGAGCTTTACTTTAAATGGAGACAGACCAAAATCAATTTGTTGGATATATTCATCGGGGAATTGAGTAAGGGGGTTTTGAGTGTCCGTAAGAGGAGCATCAGCTAATTGATCTGTAATAACTTGACCCTTGATAGACTTTTGCGAGATAAACTCGAGGTCAAATTCTGTCATAAGCATGAGCCAACAAGTGATACGATCATTGTGATAAGGTTTTGCATGAATTGTCTTGAGTGGATTGACACTTGTGACAATGTAAGTTTTGTGATTAAGGAGGTAATGACGAAGCTTAGAAGTTGCGAAGAAGAGAGCACAACACAGCTTTTCAGCTTCGGAGTAACGTGTTTCATACTCATGAAGGGTGCGACTGATGTAATAGACAACTTGTTCTTTACCGCAAGTGTCCCGATGTGAGATCATGGCTCCCAGAGCATGGTCAGTCACAGAGATATAAAGATAGAAAGGCTCCCCCTCGCGTGGAGGTATAAGCACAGGTGGAGAAAGAAGATAAGCTTTGAGATCATCAAAGGCCTTTTGGCAATGTTCATCCCATTCAAAATGAACATTCTTACGGAGGAGATGGTGAAAAGGTTGACAACGGTCCAAAAATTGTGAGATAAAATGACGCACTGATTGAAGATGTCCTTGGAGACTGCGGAGTTGCTTTAAGTTAGAAGGGGGAGGCATCTCAAGGATAGCTTTTATTTTTGTGGGGTCTACTTCAATACCCTTGATGGAAATGATAAACCCTAAAATTTTACCAGTGAGAACGCCAAACACACACTTAGATGGATTTAGACGAAGACAAAAGCGGATAAGCCTCTCAAAGAGAGGTGCAAGGATGAAAAGATGATCTTGATGACGTTTGGATTTACTGAGGAGATCGTCAACGTAATCTTCCACAGTTTTGTGTAAGAGATCATGGAAGATGTAGGTCATTGCTCGCTGATAGGTTGCTCCTGCATTCTTAAGACCGAAAGGCATGACACGATAACAAAAGGTCCCCCAAGGAGTTATGAAAGAATTCTTATGTTGGTCTTCTGGTGTGATGAGAATTTGATTATATCCAGAGAAACCATCCATAAGAGAAAGCATCTCATGACCCGCAGTTAAATCCACGAGTTGGTCGATATTAGGTGAAGGAAAATCATCTTTTGGACAAGCAAGATTAAGATCCCGGAAGTCGGTACAAATTCAAATTTTCCCAGTAGCTTTAGTTACTGGTACTACATTGGAAACCCATTGTGGATAATCGATGGGTTGGATGAAGTTAGCCGAGAGTAAGCGCTGCAATTCTTCTTTAACAAGAAGGGCTACTCTAGGGTGCATTTTACGCAATTTTTGTTTAACTGGTTTGATGTTGGGAAGAGTAACGATATTGTGGACCACAATATCGGGATCGAGTCCTGGCATATCCTCATATGACCAAGCAAAGGCTTGACGATGTTTGAAAAGAAAAGTGGTAAAATCTCCTAACTCCTGTGGATGAAGGGATTGGCCAACCTTAATGATGCGAGGGTCTTCAGAAGTCCCTATATTAAATTCGATAGTGGCTTCGTTGAGAAGCGTAGACATGTCAGAAGGAATAGTCTTGGGAAGATATGAATCCTCTGCCCCCAAATAGGTGAGGACCAAAATCATCATCCGCACAGTGGATAGTGTTGATAGTAGGAGAGTCGTCTTCAACTATTTCGGGGAAGATTAATGGTATGGAAGTGGACATGTTGTTAGTCTTATAGGCTAGCGGCCCTAAGGAAATGGTATTGATCAAAAAAAAAAGTTAGGCGGGATGGAAATGTCATCGTCCACATCGAGTGATGCTTCTGACTTGGCGGGAGAAGATGGTTCCTCAATAGGAAGAGGCTCATCGAGAATAGTGACGGTGGCTTTTGAAAGAGGTTTAAATCCTAAACCAAATTTTTGATGTGGCATGAGAGTAGAATATGGACCGCGAGGTCATGCACACCTTGTTCATATTTTCCCAGGCCAAAACCCTTCCACGCGCATCGATATAAATAAGTTTTTGCAAACGTGGGATTCTGTAGATAATCGAACCCTGTTAAGTAAGGTTTGGTCCTAGGAGGAGAATCTGGGCGATAGTGAGGCATATCAAGACCACCGTAGATGAAATTAGTCTGTTGATTGGGCAGACCAATGGTGATGATGCGACCGAGACCTGGCTGATATTCAGGTTGTTTGTCTGGTATACCATACTCACTAGGTTTGAGATGGTTGTCGAAAAGAAAGGAGAGGAAGCTCTCCTAGTGAGAAACGCTGCAATGTCTCTTCTAAATTTTGTTCATCCGGTAGTTTGGTTGTAGGTATGGAAGAAGATGAGGCCCCCGTCAAGAGAATAGGCATTTTCCTTTAGAGGGGCAGACCTTGTGGTCATGTCACATTGTGCGGAAGGAAAAGGATCTCCTGGATGAGTATATATTTTGCCCTCATATTGATATTTTAAGCATCGATGGAGGGTGGATGGGACACAATGCATTGTGCGAATCCAGGAGCGTCCGAGGATCAATATTATAGTGGAATTTTCCTTCGACAATGTAGAAGAGTTCGTGAAGCAGAACTTCTTACCTACTCGAATGGGTAAGACCACAGTTCCTAAAGTAAATGCTAGCTGATCGTTAAATGATCGAATGGTGAAAGGCGGGGGTGACACTACGTTCTTTGGTAACTTAAGTAGCTCAAATGTGTGCGAGGGAGATGACGTTGATTGCAGTTCCACTGTTGATCATAACGCGTTTTAATGTAGTGTCGTCGATTTGGACTGTGATAAAGAGGGGAGCCTCCAAATCCTCTGAAGAAAGAGGAGGAATTTCTGAATCTTCAAAAGAAATGGCGGTTGATGGTCTATTCAAACCAACAACCAACTCGAAGGGTTGGGGCTCATCTGAATTCACCACGATGTGACACAGATTATCAATCAGAGCCTGGCGATGTTGTGGAGAGGATTGAATGAGGTCAAAAAAGAGACATTTTGACCGGAGCTTGGGTGAGTTGTTTCATAACACTCTCCTCATTTGACACGGGAATTTGAGCCCGAGCTGCAGCACGAATAGAGACCCGAGGTCGTGGGGCTAATGAGGAAGGAGGAACTCCTTCGAGGGCTGCAAAAATGATAACCCGTGGTCGAGATGCTGTAGATGAAGATGGATTATCATAGTGTTGGGTTCTAGTGGCGATATGGATTGTGTCAATTTGAGAAGGTGGAAGATCAATTGGAGTGGAATCACTAGAGGTCTGAGTGGATCGTTGGGGCTCAGATGGAGCTAAGATGACGGGAGATACTTGTTTCTCCTCCTCCAGCAAAAGATCACTTTCTTCCAAAAGGTTGTTGACGAAATATTGAAGAGCTTTACATCCCTCAGTATCATGACCCGGGGTACGATGGTAAGCACAAATCAGATCAGAGTTAAACTAGGTAGGTTTAACTCCTTTAGGGTTATAGGGTTTAATCGGAGGAAGAGATATGGATGAAGATTGGATAAGTTGGCGGAGGATTTCGATGTAGAACCCGGTAGACGAAGATGAGGATAGAGATGATGAAGGTGCTTCTTTTACTTTAACAGACTGCCGAGGTAAAAGAACCTGCATGTTAGGTTTGACAGTCTTTTTAGGGATCATCTTATTTTTTTGGACATCTAGAGGAACAGTCTTGGGCACTTGAGATGGAAGTAAGTGAGACATGATTGATTTTTGTGGAGGGGGAGCCCCTAAAATAGATTTTGAAGATGATGGAGATGTGACAAGTGTTGTGGTCTTTAAAGATAAGGGAGGCTGCTTGGTCGAAACTAATAATGATTTAGATGATGTCGATTTAGATGAGGGAAAAGCTTCCAAAGTAGGTGTAATTGGAGGAACATAGGGCGCCTTGGTTTTTGGTAATGAAGATGATGATCCTGATAAAAGAGGTGACATCCTTTTAGTAGGTAAGTCCACTTTTCGGGGTGTTGGTGAAGAATGTGTTGTAGAAGAAGATGATGGTTTCGATAAGAGTGTAGAAGAAGACGCCTTCTTAGCGGGCAAATCCAATCTTTTATGGGGCGTAGAGAGAGATTTTTGTGGGAAAGCACCAAGGGTCTTGATGGTTCAAAATATGGGCTTTCCTTTTTCAGGGATGGTGACAAATTCAATGGCATAAGGTGATTGTAACCTTTTCGGAGGAAGCAAATGGGGAGGTACTGATGGTGCAACATTATATTTTGGTTGTCTCGGTTTAAGTTCGAGAACCAAGTGTATAGGTGTCGGTGCTACTTCTTTTGATTTTCCTTTAATGGGGGAAGTAGTATTGGTGATGGAAGGAGTGAGTGATGAAGAAGCAGTTCCTTACGAAGGGACTACTCCTGGTGCAGTAATTATGGGTGAAACTACTGTAGGAAAGGAGACAGGAAGAGTCAAAATCGAAGACGCTTCCGTCAAAGTCGGCACAATTATAGGTACGTTTACCAGGGGCATAGTTGCAGCGAGAATGGGAGCAACAGAAGTAGATGTATATGTAGTGGAAACTCGAAGGGATGTAATTGCCTTGAGCATTGAAAGAATGTTTGAAGATGAGACAGATGAGGATGACACTGTCTCGGGTATGGATGGAAGGTCAGAAAAAGGAGCGGAGAGAGATGAATGTGTAGCTAGCAATGTAGGAATATTCAAAGATGGGCTATCTGAAGATGGTGGAATTCTAGTGATTGACGAAGTGGAAGGAGATTCTGGTTCGGTCGATGTGTTCGCAGATGGCTTGGTTTCAGAAGAAGATTCTTCAGTAGAGATGAAGTTGATAGTATGAGTGTTTGGTTTTTGAGACTCTGAAGCATTATGGTTCGGGGAATGATTGGGAAAAGGTTGTTTAAAAACATCCAGTGCCTGATTTGGGGGAGCATTTGGGTTATCCAGAATGAGCTCGCCTTTATCAATGAATTTCTGGACAAGATTTTTGAAAG
This sequence comes from Taxus chinensis, assembly GCA_019776745.2. Lineage (NCBI taxonomy): Eukaryota > Viridiplantae > Streptophyta > Pinopsida > Cupressales > Taxaceae > Taxus > Taxus chinensis. The sequence goes on from CM034153.1 coordinate 581,158,608, forward strand.
TCTGACATCGTTCGATGTCATGACCTTTGGTTCTATGATAATGACAGAAATCATTTTCCCTATACCAGAATGGACGTTCTTGGCTTTCATCAATATTCCTAATGGGGGGAAGTTCGATCATGCGAACTTCCAACATTTTCTCCAAGATAGAGGCATATGATTCTCCCAATGAAGTGAAAGATTGAGATGATGAGGACCCTTTTTGAGAAGATAAGGAGTCTCTCCGTGGTGTTTGATTAGAAGTATTATCGACTCGTGATGTTTTTAATATGATAGCGTTGGTGGATCCCTGATTCTTGTCTTTAGAAGGGGAATAATTTGGTTTGGTAAACCGAGAAAAATCTGGTTTAGATTTAGAGCGAAGTTTTAGCTTCCCTTGTTCAATGGCGCAAGATTCAAGTTTGCGTGCCATCGTAAAGGCTTATTCAAAGGTGTGAAAAGTCTGGATCCTTAAAGTGGAAGAAATGTGATTAGCACAAGATCGAGTAAACAACTCGATTTGTTGGGATTGAGGAAGAGAGAAAGACAATTGGTTGATTATCCCTCTCCAACGAGTGACAAAGTCTGCAATAGACTCATCATCGAACTGAAAAATGTTATAAAGATCTGTAATCGAGATCTTATGCGCGATATTTATTGAAAAGTTTTCAACAAACATCTGGGCCAATTGAGAGAAAGAAAACAAGGAATGTTGAGGAATGTTATTGTACTAGTCTAAAGCAGGACCTGCTAGAGACATAGGAAAAGTACGGAGCATAAGCTCCTGATCCTGGACTATGAGGTAACAAGCATGTTTGCATGCTCACAAATGCTGTTGAGGGTCCTCTCGACTATGAAATTTTGAAAATTTAGGAAGTTCCCATTGGGGAGGATAAGGCTTAAAAGCCACTGAGGGATGAATGGGTTCATTACACACTTCTTCAAAGGAGTATGAAGGACGAGCCCCTTTTGTGGAGGCTTCCAAGTCTGTGATTTTCTTGAAAAGAATTTGAACCACGTCAGATTGAGGAGGAAGCACACTGGCATGTCCTACATAAGAAGCAAATGGTGGATGTTGTTGAGGTGTCAACGGGGGATTCATCTGTTGATTGATAGGATGATAAGAGGAATAACCAGGCGTTCTGGGTGAGGCCTGGTGGGGTATTTGCTATGAAGGAGCCTGTGTATAGGCAGGTTGTGAGATAATAAGTGGTTGAGAAAATGAAGGTTGGATGACGGATGGAGCCTGTGATTGGTGGACTCCTATGCTTGTTGATTGAATCGGGACAGATTGAGGAACATGAGTGCCGGTTTGATTGGACATATTGGGGAACAAGACCTGAAAGAGGCTTTCTACTGCCGGATTAGGCATTAAGGGTGCCGATGCAAGAGGATGGGCGAAGGTCACTGTTGCTGGAACATTGGAAGAAAGACCCACTGGAGGACGAGAAGTAGGAGCCAACTGACTATTCGGAGGGGTTTAGCTCATAAGGGGGTACTGACCTTGGGACACAATGGAGGGAATAGATGAATTAACAGCAATATGTGGGTGTGTAGACACACTCATTATAGCCAGGGCAGAGGACCTCTCAGAAGTAGGTTGTGGAATATTCGAGGTAACTGCGGGTGTTAGGAATAGGTAAGACTATTTGAGAACTAGTCGATATGGTCGATGGAAGAGAAAAAGGAGGCACAGGGGCCCCGCCCTTCTCCATGACTCGAGGCGAGAGAGATGATGCAAATTATTCTACAAAGGCCTGGGATGGTTCACGAGAATAATCATACACTTACTGGATTGGTGGTCCTTGATCAAATATTTGAATAGACTTGTGTACTAGGTAGTCCATTAGAGCTACCAGATTGCGATCAAGGAACTCCTGAAATTCAAGATCCCCGCGAGGAACATACTTTGAGTCAGAAGTAGATGATATTTCTGAAGGACTAGGGGAAGCTGGATGTGATGGGGTTTCTTTGGCTTGATAGAAAGGATTATATGACCAGGATGGGGAACCAACTAACAGCGGTCCCGAGGAAGATTTGGGGGGTACCGAAACATCCACAGTAGTGGTAATCTCGGAAGAAGAAGGGGCCAGTTGAGCCATTCTTCTAAATTGTAACCGAGTGATGACCGTCATAAACACGCAAAAAAGAAGATTGACCTAACTAATGCACAGACAATTTAAGCAGCGCAGGTGATTATCTCCTTTGAGTTTTGATGCTTTTAAGAAAGAAAATATTAGGGAAGGCTTTTTAGAACAGGAACTACTCAGATAGCCAAACTAAGGATGGTTTGGGGAATGTTTGGTGAGGAGTCCTGAAGGCACTTCAGTAAAAGACCGGTACGTGGCTTGATATAGGGGCCTACCCCCGCACTTCACACACCGCTGCGATAAGGGAGTCAGGTGCTTTGCCAATATATACCAGAACTTCCGTGAATTTATAGCGCAGCCCGAGTACCGCGTAGGCTCTTCCTCTTGGATGTCACTTCCAAGTAGGCGAGGCCAGGGAAGGAATTTTTGTTTAAATGCTTTATACCTAGTGATTTTGGCTTTGTGTGCAAGGGTGAAAAATAAAAATCAAATAGTGTCACTACCAATTTTGATCAATTTTCCAACCTAATTAAAGCTAGATGAGAAACATACAGCAACAATGACAAAGAAAAAGTTCTTTTTAAGCACTTAAAAATGAAGTGTTTGATTTCGATGAAGACAAGTCAAACAGATTCTTTCCCAAATGCGATTAAATTCTTTTTAAGCACCAAAAACTGAAATGTTCGAATGTGATAGACAAAAAATAAAGAATTTTTTTATTTTTTTATTTTTTATTTTTTATTTTTTAAGGAGAAAACACCGTAAAAGAGAAATACCTGTAGACTTAGCTCTCCAAGGTGTGTGGACTTCAAAAAGCTCGTTGTTGAGCTCTTCCCCTCGAACAATCCCACGAACAAGCAAAGTGCTCCACAAGAAGAGGTTAAGCAAACACCAAACAAAATCCAGAAAGATATATCCGGATAACGGTGAAATGGAAATTTCTATTTCAAGGAACAATAAGGGACTTTGGTTGGATCCCACCGGGCATGCCAGTATGTAGATCAAGAATTTCGCGCTTGTTACCTGTCCAAGTTAATGCACAAAACTAAACACAAAAACCCTGAAAAACTCCAATGAAATTGATACCTGATGGATAAGATCCGAAGATGTAAACGGATGAGGAAGCCGATGTAGATAAGACAGGCGCACATGAGCAATTCTGCACAATAGATCCAAGTAACCTGCGAGACACCGATGCTTGATAGAAAAAGAGCACATTAAAAGATATTTAGGTGGACTGCCCGAGAAGCGGGTCCGGGAAGCGATAAGCTTCCTCGGCGGATGTCAGTCTATGTTTTTAATTAAGCAGAGAAGCATACATGATAAAATATGTACGTAAGGACTAGATTTTTCGATCACAGTAATAAAACAGAATTTAGACAGCAGGCAGAAAGCAACAGAAAACAGGAAACTATGAAATAAAGCTGGATTTGCGTTCCTGTGTCCTTTTACCTGTCTGCAGGATGATCGGCGTTGATTATGTAGAATCGGCGTCGACTGATGTGATCAGCGTCGATAACGTATGATCGGCGTCGACTGAATAAGATTGGCGTCGATTGAAAGTAGATCGGTCAATTGGGGATAGTACGAGAAGATTTGGAAATCAAAAAGTGAAGGCCAGATCGTTAACGTCTGCTGGATGTGTCGAAGTCGGTGAGATACTGGAACAGAGTCACCAGAAGATCAATGGATACGTGCGATGTTGATGTGATAGGAGTAGAGTAACGGTGCTCCTCTCAGGGATTGATTCAGACAGGATCCGCTCTCATTTGATATACTTGATGCTAAAAGATCTCTTGTTCTCTTTCTTACAACCTGTGTCACTGTGTCGTGATCTGTCTCTTTCTCTCTCTCTCTGTTCGTGCGTGTGTTCTTCCTCTTCTAGAACTGAGTTCTAGGCTTCTATTTATAATCGGCGCCGCTCGTAAAAAATTGGCCCCGACCGTGCCGGTTGGCGCCGATCGCGGAACAGACTCCCGAGATGGCCAAAGTGAATGATTTCCAGAAAGATAAGAGTTACCCCAAATATGGGAAATATCCCACTTGGGGAAGAGGAAAAATAGGGGTGATACATAGATAGGATAAATGTGGGGTAGATAAGTGGTTAAGATACATGTGAAGAGGTGTAATTAAATATTTAATATTTAATTACTCACGGGTATGATAAGATAAGGTGAATTAAACTTAGGATAGGTGTTTAAACCACAAATCGAATAATATCCCAAGGGGATAGTGGCGACATAAACGTGCCCCAGGTTACCAGAGAGAGCAAACGCACACAAGGGACACCATATTGGATAATCAATTATAGGTGTCTACAAGAAGATGTTGTCAAGACTTTGACAGGGGCTGTCAAAGAAATTTCTTACAAATTAGCCTAGGCTGAGAAAAGAATTGGGAAAAGTTCACAAGGATGGAAAAGAACTCAAAACCATGATAGATTTGGCAATCATCCTAGGAGTGATCAAAGAAAAAATGATAGAGGTAAAGGGCCTATTGGATCTGCAAATAGATAACCCCAAGCACATGAAAATAGAGTGATGCCTGACCCTCTAATTGCAAGAGTTTCTATTGTTCAAGAGGTTATTGATATGGATTGGTGTGATAGATGTTTTCTTCCTCATCCTCCATGTGAAATGGACCAGAAATTTATTGAAGATGATAATGAGAATGAAATGGATGATGACATTTGTATGATGGGCAGCTCTTTAAGCTCACAACAAGTAGCAACATCAACAAATGTGATAAGTGCAAGAAATGTTGCAACCTTTTGGGATTGCATAGAGTGGGTACCAATTGTTTCCTTCTCTCAAACTCATGAGGTTGATGTTGTTCAATCCTTTAAAATTCCTAATAATGATTTTGAATATATAAGGGCTTTAATGATCAAGAAGTATGATGGTGGTATTCCTTCAGAGGAAGATAGACAATTGTTAATGAATGTTGTGGTTGGTCAAGAGAAAGAGTACAATACTAGAAGTAAAGTTGTTAAAGGAGCTGGTCCTCAAGCCAAGCCAAAGACACCTTTCCTCACAAGCATTCCCAAAGACAATCCTAGAAAGAAACAATTGCCAAGAACCCTGTTTTCCTATGCAAAAATATCAGTCCTCTTCATGCCCAGGCTGCCAAGAATACTTCTCCATCTGATGAGCCTTCTTATTTCCCTTTCAATGGTTTTTTACCAAAGAATGTTCCATATGATATAGCCCAGGTTTTGAGCCAAATTAAGGTGAGTGTTCTAATTATTGAATTGCTTAGAATTCCTTAGCATAAGAAGAGAGCATTCAAGTACTTGGGATTGAAAGAAGAAAAGATTACTCCAAGTAGAAATGTAAATGTTGTTGAGAATCCTCTTCAAAACATTGTTGGCCTTGAAACACCACCACCAATGAAAGATCTTGGATAGGCACCTGAATTATATTTGGGAACATCCTTGGTTGATTCCCAATTGAATGTTGATCCATTTTTTCACAACTTTGCTCATAAAAAATAGGTTGCTTTACAATTGCATGTTTGATTCTGTGCATCATGTAATGTCATGCCTCTAGAAGTCATGAATGAGTTGGATATCAAAGTGAAAACAAAATATGGGAAATTTACAGCCATGGATTCAAGGGAAGTGCTGGTTGTTAGTTGTGTGAAGGGTTTAGTAGTACAACTTGCAGCATATCCGGGTAAGAATTTAAAACTTGATGTTGTAATTATTAATTGCCCTGCCAAATGGGGTATGCTTTTGTAGAGAAAATGGGCTGCAAGTGTTGGTGGTAGTGTTCAAATGGACATGTCTTTTGCCACCATTCCCATTGAAGGCAACCTTGTCAAACTCTATGGTGAAAAGAAGATGTTGCACTTGATTGAAGATCCCAAAAATACTTCTTATGAAGTGTTGTTTGCTGATATGGATGTTGACAAATTCATTGGTTTTGCTGATGGAAAATAGAACAAGATGGATAAATTAGAATGCCTTGATATGATAGGTTCTCCTTGGACCTTGCTATTTGCTGGAGCTTGTTCCAAAGTTGGAAATGGTGCTGGTGTAGTTTTGCTTTCTCCTAGTTTGGAAGAATTTACTTTTTCCTTCAAACTTAATTTTGAATGCACTAACAATATTGCTAAGTATGAGGAATTGTTGTTGGGATTAAGGATTGCATAGAAGTACAGAGTGAAGGATATTGTTGCCAAAGGAGATTCAGAGCTGGTTGTCAAGCAAGTAAGGAAGTTGTATGCCACAAAAAATCAGCGTATGAAACAATATAAGTATGTTGTTTGGGACTTGATTGAAATGTTTGATTCCTTTAACATTGTTTACCATGATAGAAGTATCAATGCTGCTGTAGATAAGATGGCTATCCTTGGTTCTAGATTTGATAATTGCACTATTTCACCTTTTTGTGAATATGACATTGAAGTGCTAACAAGGCCAACTGTCCCGGATAATGTGAAACATTGGCAGATTTTTGATGATGATGCACAAGTGTTGAGATTCTTACAATACCAAGGTGAGTTTTCTGGTTAGAACATTTATTGGGAGCTAGTGGTATGAACGAATGAAGGGAGAAAAACTTTATTTGACAAGGATATTATCCAATTGAAAACAAATACCATTCCAAAAGGTCTTATCGCACTTGAGGCAAATTTTAACAATGTTGATTGCATCATAAATGGAAAGATGTTTGTTTTAAGGGATGTGGAAGAGAAAAACTTGGGAACCAGGGATAAGCCAAGGAAAATTTGGTTGGGTAGCAGTCTCAGCAAAGAAGAAAAATAGTCCTGTGCCCAACTTTTAAAGAAATATCAAGATTGCCTTGCTTGGTCTTATTCAGAGCTAAAGGCATATAGAGAAGACTTGTTCCAGAATGAGATTCCTCTGGAGGCCAAAACTAAGCCATTCAGACAAATACAAAGGCCTATCAATCCACTTCTTTCTATGAAGATGCAAGAAGAGTTGAAGAAATTGAGAGATGGTGGTATCATTCAGCCTACTAGATACTCATCTTGGGTGGCAAACCTTGTGCCAGTTAGAAAGAAGAATGGTGATATCAGACTTTGTGTGGATTTCAGGAACCTAAACAAAGCATCTATGAAGGAAAACTACCCATTACCAAAAATGGAAAATATGTTGCAGCTTGTGACGGGGTCAGAGATGCTTTCTACTTTGGATGGTTTCTCTGGATACAACCAAGTAGTTGTCAAAGAATTAGAAAGACTTAAGACAACCTTTACTACTCCTTGGGGGACTTATGTTTTTGTAAGGATTTCCGTTGGATTGATGAATGCTGGTGCCACTTTTCAGAGGGTAATGGATGTTGCCTTTGCTGGTTATATCAATGAATTTATTTTTGTTTACCAAGATGATGTGACTATTTTTTCAAGGCAGAGAGGAGACCATTTGAAACACCTAGAGAAAATGCTGATCAGATGTAAAGAGTATGGCATTTCACTTAACCCAAAGAAGTTTCATTTTGGTGTGCAAAAGGCCAAGTTGCTGGGACATATTATGTCCAAAGAAGGTGTTATGATAGACCCTGAGAGAGTGGAAGCAATCAGTAAAGTGCGTATCCCAAGAACCAAGAAAGGTATCCAATATTTCTTTGGCCAAATCAATTTTATTAGAAGGTTTGTTTCCAATTTTGCTGAGCTAACTCTTCCAATCACAAGCATGCTAAGAAAGGATCAAAATATCAAGTGGGAGGAGGCTGTCATTCAAGATTTTGAAGGAATAAAGGATGCATTTAAGCATCCACCTGTTTTAGCAGCCCCAAACTAAAGAGGCCTTTCCAAATATTTTCTTTTGCCTCTAAATTTACTATTGCTTCAGTCTTGTTACAAAAGGATGAGAATGGAGCTATGAGGCCTATTTATTTCTTTAGCAAGGCTTTACAAGTAGTTGAGTTGAAGTATACAGTCATGGAAAAACAAGCGTTTGCACTAGTAAAAGCAACAAATATTTTCAGGCCTTACATATTGAGTTCAAAAGTTGTTGCTTATGTTCCTCATACCATGGTTAAAGACATCTTATTAGACATGGAGATATCAAGCAAGATATGTAGATGGGTCAACAAATTACAAGAATATGATATGGATATTCAAACTACAAAGCTGGTAAGAGGTTTGGGTCTTGCCAAGCTCATGGCTGAGAGTAATTTACAAAATGTAGAAGTGAATCAGCTAGAGGAAGAAAGGGTAGATCTACTTGACAAATTGATGAATTCTGAATGGCACTGGCTTCTCAAAAAAAATCATAACAGACCTTGGGCTGGCTTGGAAGAACCCTGAAGGTGTCCTCTTGAAATGCATAACTGAAGATGAAGCTCCCAAGTTGATTGCTGATTTCCATGGGTTAGTTTGTGGAGGACATTTTTCTCATAGGGTGACAACACATAAGATTTTGAGGGTTGGTTATTGGTGGCCAACTCTTTTTTAAGATGCAATCCATTTGGTTAGAAAGTGTGATAGTTGCCAACGTTTCTCTAGAATATTGAAAGCTTCAGGCTCCCTTCCTTTGTAGCCTGTATCAATTGAATTTCCTTTCAAACAATGGGGAATGGATTTCATTGGTGATATTTTAGATCCTTCCAGTGCCGATCATAAATGGATCCTTGTAGCAATTGATTATTTTACAAAATGGGTTGAGGTAATTCCATCTAGAAAGGCAACACACAAAGTGGTGATGGATTTATTGTTGAATCATATCATATGTAGGTTTGGAGTTCCAGTTAAGATTGTATCTGATAATCCTATGTGTTTTAGATCCAAGCCTTTGATGGCAATGTGCAATGAATATGGGGTAAATTTGAATTATTCTTCAAATTACAATCCACAAGGGAATGGGAAAGCTGAGTCAAGTAACAAGAACTTGCTCAAGATTATTAGGACTTTGGATATCAATAAGAAGAAGTGGGAAGAACAATTGAAATTTGTAGTTTGGGTAGATAGGATCACTCTAAAAAGAGCAACTGGTAAGAGTCCATTTGAATTGGTCTATGGAACACAAGCATTGCTGCCCTTACATTTGCAATCGTCCACATTTCATTTTTCCCAACAGTTAGAAGATCAAGAACATGGCCCATATGAATCAAGGATAAATTAAATCATTGAGCTAGATGAAGAAAGAAGAGCCTCTCATCAAAGGCATGTCAGATTTAGGGAGAAATTGAAGAATTTGTTTAACAAGAAAGTCACTCCTAGAGCCTTCAATGTTGGAGATTTGGTCTTTCTATGGGATAGTAGGCATGAAGACAAGGGCAAGCATGGAAATTTTGATGCTCTATGGATGGGCCCTTATGCCATTGACATCATAATTGGAGAGCATACATTCTTTCTCAAAGATTTGGATGGGGAATTGTTGGAGCTGTCTGTTAATGATAGGCATTTAAAACATTTTTTGGACTAAATCCCCAAAGGAGGTATGCACAAGTTGTACATTTCTTATAGCCCTTGTTTTTTCTTTGTTTTTGTTGTTGTTGGCTTGTGGTTTGCCATTTTTTCCTTGGTAACCATTATTGGTCTGTTTTTCTCAGTCCATTTTTGGTGAAAATTCTAGTTTTTTGCCTGTATTTATGTCTTTGACTCCTTGCCCAATGGATTTCTGGCACTTGGTCTATGTTGTGATCTTGTGGTACTCGTTAGGAGTTCCCATTCCCAAGCTAGATCCATTGTTGGTGTAAATTTTAATTTTACAGTTGTGCCCTGATTTTCCATATCTAGTTTTTCTCAGAAAATGTTTCATTTGCTCAAACTGGTGACCTGCAATTCATATTTTCCAATTGAATGCCTTTGAATTTCTCACATTGTCATGATTTTTCCCTAAATTGAAACAAATGTCCAAGTTCCCCTCTTTTGTGCCCTAATTTCTTCATTTTTTCGGGCTAAGCCATTTTCCCTTTGTCAAATTTGTGTAAAAAATTAAAATGGATCGAATCCGAGTTGTTTGTTGTTAACATCTCATTCCCCAAGCCTAAATCAATGTAAAATCATGCTTCATTCAAGTTAAAACCGAGAAATCTGCTCTCCTTGTAATTTTTTTTATTTCTAGGGCATCCCCTGCATTTTTTATGTTTTGACGGGCATACGGGTGTCATTTTCCTGTCAAATTCATCCTTGCATCGTTTTGGTGACGTGGCAGGTTTCTATTGGCCGGGGGTGGTCAGGAAAATGTTATAAGTTGTTAATTTTTAAAAATTTGACAAAGGAAAATTTTTCTCCACGGTCCTGCATTTACTACAGTGATGTGCCTACGTGGCATGATTTGATTGGTTGGAGGATCGGCGGGTGGCGGGGGTCACTTAGAAAATTTTATTCCATTTTGGAAAATTTCTCGAAGTCATTTTTTGGTTTGAAGGCCCACGTACAATGGGAAGTGGACATGTGGTGGGGAGATCAGGTGGATGGTGGGGGGATTTGGAGAAAAATTTTGATTTGGGGTTTCAGGGGAAAATTTTGACCGAGGGCCCGTGTCCAATGAAAAGAGGACACGTGTCCAGGAGGGTCAAACAGAGAGGCGAAGAGTTGGAAAAATTTGAAATTTTGGCTTCAAAATGCCAAAGGAAAAATTATGCTTGAAGGCCTGTGTCGAATGGGAAGAGGACACGTGTCCTAAAATTGGTAGAGATTTGGAGCGCGGAGGAAATATGGGGAAATTTACAAACTTTGGCAGAAATTCTCAAAATGAAAAATGGACCCACTGAAAATTTGGAGGTGTCCCCCCACAGCTGATTAGGGGGGGACACGTGGCCTATTCCGAAAGGTAAAAAGGGGAGCGCGGACCCGCAGGAGGATTTTGTGCTCGCAGAGGAATGAAGGAAAAATAGGAAGGTCGGCTCCGCAGTGAATGGGAGACCACCACATGGCAGAAGAAGCAGTGGTGTTTGGGCCCACAGAGGTTTTTGAGAAAATTTTCCTTTCCTTAAAAAAGGAGTAAATTTCATTATTTTAACCCATGGCTTTGAGTGGCACCCACCTAAGGACAAGTGGCGGGAGGGGGCAAGCGGGAAAATTTTCAAAATTTTCCTGAAGTTCAAAAAGGTTTAAAATGCATTTTAAGGATTGGGGGCCCACTCCAATAATATTTGGCCACGTGTCCACCTTATCCAAAGGCAAAAGGGGGAGATCTTGGACACGTGGATGACACAAATTTAAAGTTGAATTTGGATCGACGGTTACTGAGTATTTTCATTTCTTGCCACCATAGGAACTCCAAGATGCTTGGATTCATTCTTTTTGCACCAAATTGCATGAAATTTTATATGAATTCACATCCCCTCAGCCTTCTGAATGTAATGGAATCATTCATTCGAGATAATTCAGTGCCCTATAATTTTTTTCATGAAATATTTTTCTCATCTTGTGTAAAAATGAGAAAAGTAAAAAATTAAATTTGCAAAGTTAAAAATGATGAGGGAAAAAGGTGGAAAATGATTCCAAATGCATGCTTGCATGTTGGAATGACAAAAAAGTGACCCTGGGATGGATAAGGATTGGAGCTCATGTAATATTTTATTGTTTTTGTGCATCCCTAGCATTTTGCAAGTTGTTTCACAGTTTAATATCTTTTTTCATCAAATGGATAGGGTTTTGTAACAAATTTGATCCTTTGAGCATATTATTTGCCTAGGATGCAAGGATCCAAGCTGGCATAGGGTATAATTTGTAATTTTGAAGAATTTTGTAGGGCCTGTTGAGATTTTTGGAGAAAGAGAGAAGAATTTTTACAAGGAAAACATGAAGTAGTCCATTTCTTTTGGAGAAACTACCTGAGAGTCATTTTTAATTCCTTCTTGCATCAAATGTTCATCATGTTGAGTCAGTTTTAGCTGTAAATCCATCAACAAGATTTGAGATTGTCTTAATAACATTCCCTTGCTGGTGTATTTGATCAAATTTATGGATTTCCTGGTTTTATCTCTTAGCAAAACTTGCATACACTTGTATTTCAGTATGTTTTCAATTTTTGTTTCATGCTCATGTTGCAATCTTGTGTTTGGGATCTCTTTTGATAATACATGATCTCATTTATTATAGAGGGTTTGAAGGCATCTACAATGTTTCATTAAGAAGAGCATTCATTTGAGTGAAGATAAACAAATTTAAATTCATCTTACCTTCCTAGAATATTGAGGGTGTTTGTAAACCTTTGGGTGTACCTGAGGTCATGATCAAATAAGGGTTTCTAGATGCTTCATTGATATTTTGCTTCAAGATTTTATGGTAGGTTATCAAATTTTGTGTGGAATAGTGCAGATTTGGGCCTCAATTTGTGCACACATCATGGTTGAAAGAGTACTTAAAACTCATTGAAGCATCTTTGCTGTTTAGGTGTTGTAATTCTTTTGCAAAGGTTCCCAAATAAGTTGGTAATTCCTTGTCTTGTCTTGTCTAAAAATCTCCCATCATAATTTCATTCAAACTAATTCATCCTACCCATACTACCCCTACATTGCATTGTGTATCAACAAAATAACTCAATCCTTTCATAAAAAATGCATAAAGCATAGCAAGGTTTTATCATGTCTTTAGCATCCCTAGCTTTGTTTTGAAAGCATATCCATCATTTAGTAGTGACAACTCCTTTGAATTTGGATAATGGATACTTGATCATGTTTTCACAAGGCCTCTTTCATATCATATGCAAAACACAAGGATATCTCTACCTCCTTTACCATACAAGGGATACAATATAGGTTCTCTTGCCTTGGTTGATTGACACAACCTAAAATAGTGAGGGTTAGATCAAAAACCTTCTGAAGGTGCTATCCACTTCCTCAAATCTTGAATGTAAACAAGCAGATAGGTGTGATCCCTGGCTACAAACGACACACAAACCATCTATCTACTCTTGAAGTGTCTTGTGCTTATTCATGATGTTATTTAATGTGTAAGGGAAATTAAAATTACATACCAACAGGTTCACACTCAACTGTTGAGGGCATATTATACACATGAAACTCACACACTACACATTACACACCTTCATGCATCATGGAATATTGTACATTTACATAATCCTCATCTTCCACCCACTATGCATCATCCTCACCGTGTGCTTTTTACCCTCATACATTATACATATTCTACACACTACATTATTATACATTTTTATGAATTATACATCTTACATTACACATTGCACATTCTCTATCATACATTACACACTTTACATGTTGCCTACTTACAACATCTTATCATGACCACATCTACTACACATATTACAAATTTTACTCATCTTCTTATATGTGTTGCACACACTCTAGTCTAATGGTTTATACTCGACTGCTGAGGGTCTCAATCAAAATTTAACCTCATGTCATCACACCTACATCATTATACACTTTGATCTTAACAATCAATAAATCAATATTTTTATCAGACCATGCAACATTTTTAGCCATTATCTTCTTTACAGATATTGTGATATACAATTTTAGGCTACTCATCACACTTTCTAGCATCTTATCCATACATATCATGATATATGCTTTTTCTAAATCATCACGGTTTATATTGTCATCATGATCATCTATTTCATGATATATGTCTTTTGATATATCATCACTCGTATTAACATTTTACTCACACATCTAGTGATGTACGCATTAGGCTAAATCATCACAAATTCAAAATCCATCATCCATATGTTGCATACAATATCATAAATTCATTACAATTCTAAAATCATCACTCAATTCATCAACCCTTTTCTACATACTAAACATCACTCAAACCATTTTCCGATGACACACTCTCATTTACGGTTTATTATGTATTATTGAGGGGGCATAAATAAATGAACCTCATTACATATATCCACATCCACTTGGAGGAACATTACTCCTATCATTCACTTTGTATTCTGCCTCATCCACAACATACTGTATATCTTGGTTGCATTTACTCTTACCTACTAATGCATTTACATGTTCAGTTTATTACACATGCTAGACAGATATATTATATGTCATTATCTTTTCAAACACACATACAAGCTCACTTCATTTCTAGTTTTGATCGTAGGTTATACAGGTCCATTAAATGCAACATGGATTCTTGGCGCAGTACCTCTTACCAGTTCTATAGGGCTCCTGGGGGCACCAAATTCCATACACTATTGGTGCTATTGTTTCATTTTGTTTCATATCACATTACTTTATCAGTTTTTTCATGGCTTGAAATAATTTTTATCTTTTCTAACATGCTAATGGGTGATTCATGTGCAACATTGGATTTTGAGGACTATTTTCTTCCATGGTTATCTAATACATTATCTTCTATTGTATGCTCTTATTTACGGGATTTTCCCTTTTTCTTGTATGCACAATTTTCTATTTTTGCGGCCACTATAACCTTTATTGTCTTCTAAAATCGTGAGGGATGTCCCATTTTTTAAAACCACTTTTCACTGTTAACATTTACTTCTTATGTGTTTACTTACATCTTATCCTTTATATCATCTACCTAGCTTACGTTTTGTATTCTACATAAAGTGTTTATTTTTCCTAGCCACTTTTTTGTGTGTGCCTTGGTTTTTACCAAGAACATTCCCTCTCCCTTGCATAGCATAGTTTTAAGACAACAGTCGACCCTCCTTTTGGTTTCATACTCCTTCTGCTATGTCGCATACACCCTAAATGAGAGGGGGCATCATTTGGGTGAATCATGCACCCCATACAATGTTATACATGATGAGATATCGGTATAACACAATTTTTATTTTCAAACAGGGCTCATAATCATAATTGGGTCCTTAGCACAGTGGCCTTTCCTAGATGCATGAAACTAGGGGGAAATACAATGGCCTTTCTTAGATTCCTAAGACCAGGGGAAATTACCCATCGATTGGTAGTTTAACATAGTTTACAAAACTCCATACACATCAAATTTTAGAGGGCTTAGAATCAGACTTGGGTCCTTAGAACATGTTTTTATATGCACCATCTGTAGTGGTGTTCTACACAATGGGAAGTAGTAAAAGGTTGGAGGATGACACTAGACAGTTATCCCTACACTTCTTCTATTACACTGGTGTGAGATCACCTGGAAAAACAATTCGTTGACATCATCTTCAAGATCCTTTCTACACTCTATCCTCATCATGGACGAGGTGCACATGTACCTTTTTCCCACTTAAAACATTTTTACATACTTTCCTTACACAATTTTTTTTCATATTTTTATCATATACATGCATATTTAACTACTTGTCAGCTTCTATTTTGTAGGTTTATCTGTATGGGAAGTAGTAGTCAACAACATCACACACATTGACATCAACAATATGTACATCATGAAATCTACGCATCCATTTCTCCCATAGGCTTATTTTCATCATCAGTTTTTACACTTTCTCCTCCTTATCATCCATGTTTCACATTTTTATCATTCCACGCTTTTGTCTAGTTCTCTGATACACTTTCTACATCAATCCACATGGTTATCAGGTACACATCTCTATCTACTTTATGTTACCAATCTTTTCTCTAACCAACATGAAATCGGGGAAAATGTAGACATAAAATCATGCACTTAGGGTAATTATCTAGTCCTAGTTGCATATTACTATCCATATGATTCTTAAGTAAGAAAAGTACTAATTAACCCATGTATTTTTCCACCTTGCTTTACTTTATATTGTATTTTTTGGTCTTACATCCTTACTTGCTCATTCTTCCTTTTTACTCTTTATTATTTTTCATCTTGGACACCAGCACCCAGCCAAGACGTCAGTGTCAGGCACTCATCCCCTCTGGGTTCCCCTATCCTCTTTATAATTTACTCATAATTTTTGGATCCTTTCTATCTATTTGAGAATATTATATTTTTGGTAGTCAACCTTTTCAAGGTTAATTACGAAATTTAAGAAAAGGAGTCATATAAATAAAAAGTTATGTGATCATAATAAGGGACCAAACACCAAGCATTAGCTATCACTACCTAAGGTTACATCCATCAAGGCATCTAAGAACTCCATTTGTATCCATCTAGCTCTATCACAAGAGACACAAGGTGGTCTTCTGCATCACACTTCATAGGAGGGAAGTTCATTCTATTACATGCACACATTTACTACATTCTACATCTAGTTACTTTCTCGCTTTACAAGTATGACATGCACAAGAGAAACATAGGGCACAATTCCACACCACACACATAAATAAATTGGGTATGAGATGTAGTGCAATGATAAGTCGTAAGTTCACCATTGTGAAAGCTGAGGATAGTTCGACCATGTAATCTGCATGTTTCATTTTAGCATGTTGATGTCTATTTGAGGGTTTTACAGGTTCATTCTTAATTGCAAGTTTACAAAAACCTCTGCGATCTTAGTGCAAACCTCAGAGTGACCAAAGGTAATATAGGAGAACACCTTGTGATACCTCAGAGGAGGTTTTCTAAGAATTTCCATAGACCCCAGGAACCCATAAACATGTATAGGGTGCCCATGGGCATCCCTGTCCCTCTCCAGGCATCCCAATCCAACCTCCTCCTCCATATATTCTTTTTTCTATGCTCCAGTGTGACAGTCTATGCTTCATATTTTCTAGGTTTCTAATTCTATGCATTCTCTAGAGCTCTATGAACTAACTAAGGCTTGTTACCCTCTATTTGCCCTTAGGGTTTCATTATTTATTGCTTAGTTTACTTAGATATCATTGTTGTACTTAATTATATATCATTTATTTCTGTAATAAAAATTATATCATGCTCATATATTTACATTTTAGCTTAATCACTTCTAATTCTTGATTGACCCACCTACAGTTCAGGAATTCAAATGGCCTAGTAAAATGGGAAAGATGATTGAATTGTGGATTGACTCTATCATACTTAAAGGCTATGAACTGCTCACAAAAATGATCAGAATATTAAAGATCACAATCTTGTCAACTGAGAAAAGTGAATGATGTTCTCTCCACAGTTATAAATGAGGTCGATACTTAGAATGAGATCCTACCAATCATTCTTGAGTTGAGCACTGTAGATCCAAGGTCATTGTTAGAAAAGGTGTTCATGATTCCAAAGCTGAAAACTATACTCGCACGTGGGAAAGGATAATTGAATGAAAGCATGAGATCCCTCATTAAGGCCATTGAACCATTGCACATATAGATAAAAACAAAGGCCTATTAACACACTTGATATTCCAAGAGGAAATAAATGATCACTTGAAGTAAGATTGAGAGATGGTGGCCGCATTCAGCATTTTGAGATACTCATCTTGGGTGTCAAACCTTGATCCTAGTTAGTACGAAGAACAGAGATATCAGACATTGTAGAGGATTTTAGGAATCTAATATGATCCTCGATCATATGGACAACTAAACTTTGCCAAGCATGGAGAATATGTTGCATCTTAGATCAGATCATATTTTTTAGATGCTGGTTCAAAAGATTTTGAAGTGGCTTAAGCATTCGTAAGATAATCCAAGATGTAGTTGATCATTGAATTAGAAACCATCTACCAATACTATCCGTCACTACTCGTTGGGAATGAAGTTTCAAAATCTGTTTTCAGGTACAGGATGCAACTTTTGGATTGAAGCCAAAGCTGGTTCTCCTTTTCACATGCTCCTATCAACTGATCTGTCCTCATCTGCTTTCTTTCTACCATTTTTAGCATGTAGATAAGCATTTTTCTCGTAATCAACTAAAGCATTTGTTTTTTATTATTCAATTGGAAAAATCACTTTCATTTCTAAAAGTAACCTAAGTTTCTTGCAAAAGGCCAAGCTGTTGTAAAATTATTATGTCTTAAAATAAGGAAAAGTTTCTTATTCTAGACCCTGACAGAGTGGAAGCAGTCATGCAAGAATATGATGATTCACAAGAACCTTTGAAAGGCTATCCATATCTGAGGTTCTCTGGCCAAATCAATTGTCATTAGGATCAGGTTTTTTTCTCAATTACTTGGCATGATTGCTAATTCTTCTCAATCTCTGATATTTTCCTAAGATTTTCTCAACTTTTTGCTCAGTCTGAAGAGGCTGTCATTGCAAGCTTTTTGTAAGGAATGAAAGGAGACACTTAAGCATGGACCTATTTTGGCAGCTCCATGAAATATAAGAGGCCTTTCCAAATCTTTAAATTGTTCCTCTGAATTGTTATTATTGTTTCATGTCTTCTTGCAATAGGTTGTGTATGGAGCTGAAAGGCCTATATGCCTTCTAGTTAGCAATTGGCTTTACAAGCCACTGAGTTGAAGTATACAGTTAATGGAAAATCATGTATACTACCATTGATAATAGCTCCCTCACCCTCTTTCAGTCACTACATTTTGAGTTCAAAGGTAGTTGCTTATCTTCTCCATCTCACATTGTTAATGTCCTCTATAAATTAATACATGGAGGTCATCAAGCAAGAGGTGTTTATGCACTTTCTTTAGTCTAGACCACACCCCAGAGTTACAAGAATAGTGTATATAGATTTACATATTTCAATAAAGCTTGTAAGCCGCGCCTTATGGGTAAAGCAGAGGGACTCATGGCATGTGAGCAATTTGAAAAAAACTTGTAGATTTTTTTCAACTAGAGGAACAAGGGGCATACCTTCTTCCAACAAATTTTTGAGCACCCACCGTGGGGTACAAAGATGTTTTTTTGTTCTTCATACACCTATACGATGTCACAAAATCACTTGAATAAAATTTATAAAATAGCCCTTAAGTTGGCTTTTCAGAAATATATCATAATGGCCACTATGGGATAGCTTGTGTGAGAACCCTTCAGGTACTCCACTTGAAATGTCTTTTCATGAATCATGAAGCTCCCAAGTTGATTGCTCATATCCATGGGGGAGTTTGTGGAAAAAATCATTTCCAAGTCTGGTGGAAAGAAGATAGCGCATAGAGCTGCTCGAGAAAGCTGGTTCTTAGTTGCCTACTCTGTGTTTGAAGATGCAACCCAGCTGGTTAGAAAGTGTGATAGTTGCCAACGTTTGTTCATACATCAATATTGAAAGCTTCAGGCTCCCTTCCTTTGTAGCCTGTATTAATTGAAGATCCTTTCAAACAATGGGGAATGGATTTCATTGGTGATATTTTAGATCCTTCCAGATGCCGATCATAAATGGATCCTTGTAGCAACTGATTATTTTACAAAATGGGTTGAGGTAATTCCATATAGAAAGGCAACACACAAAGTGGTAATGGATTTATTTTTGAATCATATCATATGCAGGTTTGGAGTTCCAGTTAAGATTGTATCTGATAATACCTATGTGTTTTAGATCCAAGCCTTTGATGGCAATGTGCAATGAATATGGGATAAATTTGAAGTTATTCTTCAAATTACAATCCACAAGGCAATGGGACAAGCTGAGTCAAGTAACAAGAACTTGCTCAAGATTATCAGAATGACCTTGGATATCAATAAGAAGAAGTGCAAAGAGGCAATTGAAATTTGTAGTTTGGGCCAGATAGAATATGTTCTTTCTAAAAGAGCAACTGGTAAGAGCCCATTTGAATTGGTCTATGGAACTCAGGCTTTGTTGCCCTTACATTTGCAATCGTCCACTTTTCAGTTTTCCCAATAGTTAGAAGATCAAGAACATGGCCCATATGAATCAAGGATCAATTAAATCATTGAGCTAGATGAAGAAAGAAGAGCCTCTCATCAAAGACATGTCAGATTTAGAGAGAAATTGAAGAAGTTGTTTAAACAAAGAAAGTCACTCCTAAAGCCTTCTAGTGTTGGAGATGTTGGTGCTTTGCTATGGGATAGCAGGCATGAAGACAAGGGCAAGCATGGAAATTTTGATGCTCTATGGATGGGCCCTTATGCCATTGACATCATAATTGGAGAGCATACATTCTTTCTCAAAGATTTGGATGGGGAATTGTTGGAGCTGTCTGTTAATGATAGGCATTTAAAACATTTTTTGGACTAAATCCCCAAAGGAGGTATGCACAAGTTGTACATTTTTATAGCCCTTGTTTTTTCTTTGTTTTTGTTGTTGTTGGCTTGTGGTTTGCCATTTTTTCCTTGGCAACCATTATTGGTCTGTTTTTCTCAGTCCATTTTTGGTGAAAATTCTAGTTTTTTGCCTGTATTTATGTCTTTGACTCCTTGCCCAATGGATTTCTGGCACTTGGTCTATGTTGTGATCTTGTGGTACTCGTTAGGAGTTCCCATTCCCAAGCTAGATCCATTGTTGGTGTAAAATTTAATTTTACAGTTGTGCCCTGATTTTCCATATCTAGTTTTTCTCAGAAAATGTTTCATTTGCTCAAACTGGTGACCTGTAATTCATATTTTCCAATTGAATGCCTTTGAATTTCTCACATTGTCATGATTTTTCCCTAAATTGAAACAAATGTCCAAGTTCCCCTCTTTTGTGCCCTAATTTCTTCATTTTTTCGGGCTAAGCCATTTTCCCTTTGTCAAATTTGTGTAAAAAATTAAAATGGATCGAATTCGAGTTGTTTGTTGTTAACATCTCATTCCCCAAGCCTAAATCAATGTAAAATCATGCTTCATTCAAGTTAAAACCGAGAAATCTGCTCTCCTTGTAATTTTTTTTATTTCTAGGGCATCCCCTGCATTTTTTATGTTTTGACGGGCATACGGGTGTCATTTTCCTGTCAAATTCATCCTTGCATCGTTTTGGTGATGTGGCAGGTTTCTATTGGCCGAGGGCGGGTGGTCAGGAAAATGTTATAAGTTGTTAATTTTTAAAAATTTGACAAAGGAAAATTTTTCTCCACGGTCCCGCATTTACTACAGTGATGTGCCTACGTGGCATGATTTGATTGGTTGGAGGATCGGCGGGTGGCGGGGGGTCACTTAGAAAATTTTATTCCATTTTGGAAAATTTCTCGAAGTCATTTTTTGGTTTGAAGGCCCACGTACAATGGGAAGTGGACACGTAGGTGGGGAAGAGTTTGTGAAAATTTTGAAGTTGTGGATGGTGGGGGGATTTGGAGAAAAATTTTGATTTGGGGTTTCGGGGGAAAATTTTGACCGAGGGCCCGTGTCCAATGAAAAGAGGACACGTGTCCAGGAGGGTCAAACAGAGAGGTGAAGAGTTGGAAAAATTTGAAGTTTTTTTGGCTTCAAAATGCCAAAGGAAAAATTATGCTTGAAGGCCTGTGTCGAATGGGAAGAGGACACGTGTCCTAAAATTGGTAGAGATTTGGAGCACGGAGGAAATATGGGGAAATTTACGAACTTTGGCAGAAATTCTCAAAATGAAAAATGGACCCACTGAAAATTTGGAAGGTGTCCCCCCACAGCTGATTAGCGGGGGGGACACGTGGCCTATTCCGAAAGGTAAAAAGGGGAGCGCAGACCCGCAGGAGGATTTTGTGCTCGCCAAGGAGGAATGAAGGAAAAATAGGAAGGTCGGCTCCGCAGTGAATGGGAGACCACCACATGGTGGCAGAAGAAGCAGTGGGTGTTTGGGCCCACAGAGGTTTTTGAGAAAATTTTCCTTTCCTTAAAAAAGGAGTAAATTTCATTATTTTGACCCATGGCTTTGAGTGGCGCCCACCTAAGGACAAGTGGCGGGAGGGGGCAAGCGGGGAAAATTTTCAAAATTTTCCCGAAGTTCAAAAAGGGTTTAAAATGCATTTTAAGGATTGGGGGCCCACTCCAATAATATTTGGCCACGTGTCCACCTTATCCAAAGGCAAAAAGGGGGAGATCTTGGACACGTGGATGACACAAATTTAAAGTTGAATTTGGATCGACGGTTATTGAGTATTTTCATTTCTTGCCGCCATAGGAACTCCAAGATGCTTGGATTCATTCTTTTTGCACCAAATTGCATGAAATTTTATATGAATTCACATCCCCTCGGCCTTTTGAATGTAATGGAATCATTCATTCGAGATAATTCAGTGCCCTATAAGTGTTTTTCATGAAATATTTTTCTCATCTTGTGTAAAAATGAGAAAAGTAAAAAATTAAATTTGCAAAGTTAAAAATGATGAGGGGAAAAAGGTGGAAAATGATTCCAAATGCATGTTTGCATGTTGGAATGACAAAAAAGTGACCCTGGGATGGATAAGGATTCCAAGCTCATGTAATATTTTATTGTTTTTGTGCATCCCTGGCATTTTGCGAGTTGTTTCACAGTTTAATATCATTTTTTCATCAAATGGATAGGGTTTTGTAACAAATTTGATCCTTTGAGCATATTCTTTGCTTGGGATGCAAGGATCCAAGCTGGCATAGGGTATAAGTTGTAATTTTGAAGAATTTTGTAGGGCCTGTTGAGATTTTTGGAGAAAGAGAGAAGAATTTTTACAAGGAAAACATGGAAGTAGTCCATTTCTTTTGGAGAAACTACCTGAGAGCCATTTTTAATTCCTTCTTGCATCAAATGTTCATCATGTTGAGTTGGTTTCAGCTGTAAAGCCATCAACAAGCTTTGAGATTGTCTTAATAACATTCCCTTGTTGGTGTATTTGATCAAATTTATGGATTTCCTAGTTTTATCTCTTGGCAAAACTTGCATACACTTGTATTTCAGTATGTTTTCAATTTTGTGTTTCATGCTCATGTTGCAATCTTGTGTTTGGGATCTCTTTTGATCATACATGGTCTCATTTCTTATAGAGGGTTTGAAGGCATCTGCAATGTTTCATTAAGAAGAGCATTCATTTGAGTGAAGATAAACAAATTTAAATTCATCTTACCTTCCTAGAATATTGAGGGTGTTTGTAAACCTTTGGGTGTACCTGAGGTCATGATCAAATAAGGGTTTCTAGATGCTTCATTGATATTTTGCTTCAAGATTTTATGGTAGGTTATCAAATTTTGTGTGGAATAGTGCAGATTTGGGCCTCAATTTGTGCACACATCATGGTTGAAAGAGTACTTAAAACTCATTGAAGCATCTTTACTGTTTAGGTGTTGTAATTCTTTTGCAAAGGTTCCCAAATAAGTTGGTAATTCCTTGTCTTCTCTTGTCTAAACATCTCCCATCATAATTTCATTCAAACTAATTCATCCTACCCATACTACCCCTACATTGCATTGTGTATCAACAAAATAACTCAATCCTTTCATAAAAAATGCATAAAGCATAGCAAGGTTTTATCATGTCTTTAGCATCCCTAGCTTTGTTTTGAAAGCATATCCATCATTTAGTAGTGACAACTCCTTTGAATTTGGATAATGGATACTTGATCATGTTTTCACAAGGCCTCTTTCATATCATATGCAAAACACAAGGATATCTCTACCTCCTTTACCATACAAGGGATACAATATAGGTTCTCTTGCCTTGGTTGATTGGCACAACCTAAAATAGTGAGGGTTAGATCAAAAACCTTATGAAGGTGCTATCCACTTCCTCAAATCTTGAATGTAAACAAGCAGATAGGTGTGATCCCTGGCTACAAACGACACACAAACCATCTATCTACTCTTGAAGTGTCTTGTGCTTATTCATGATGTTATTTAAGGTGTAAGGGAAATTAAAATTACATACCAACAGGTTCACACTCGACTGTTGAGGGCATATTATACACATGAAACTCACACACTACACATTACACACCTTCATGCATCATGGAATATTGTACATTTACATAATCCTCATCTTCCACCCACTATGCATCATCCTCACCATGTGCTTTTTACCCTCATACATTATACATATTCTACACACTACATTATTATACATTTTTATGAATTATACATCTTACATTACACATTGCACATTCTCTATCATACATTACACACTTTACATGTTGCCTACTTACAACATCTTATCATGACCACATCTACTACACATATTACAAATTTTACTCATCTTCTTATATGTGTTGCACACACTCTAGTCTAATGGTTTATACTCGACTGCTGAGGGTCTCAATCAAAATTTAACCTCACGTCATCACACCTACATCATTATACACTTTGATCTTAACAATCAATAAATCAATATTTTTATCAGACCATGCAACATTTTTAGCCATTATCTTCTTTACAGATATTGTGATATACAATTTTAGGCTACTCATCACACTTTCTAGCATCTTATCCATACATATCATGATATATGCTTTTTCTAAATCATCACGGTTTATATTGTCATCATGATCATCTATTTCATGATATATGTCTTTTGATATATCATCACTCGTATTAACATTTTACTCACACATCTAGTGATGTACGCATTAGGCTAAATCATCACAAATTCAAAATCCATCATCCATATGTCGCATACAATATCATAAATGCATTACAATTCTAAAATCATCACTCAATTCATCAACCCTTTTCTACATACTAAACATCGCTCAAACCATTGTCCGATGACACACTCTCATTTACGGTTTATTATGTATTATTGAGGGGGCATAAATAAATGAACCTCATTACATATATCCACATCCACTTGGAGGAACATTACTCCTATCATTCACTTTGTATTCTGCCTCATCCACAACATACTGTATATCTTGGTTGCATTTACTCTTACCTACTAATGCATTTACATGTTCAGTTTATTACACATGCTAGACAGATATATTATATGTCATTATCTTTTCAAACACACATACAAGCTCACTTCATTTCTAGTTTTGATCGTAGGTTATACAGGTCCATTAAATGCAACATGGATTCTTGGCGCAGTACCTCTTACCAGTTCTATAGGGCTCCTGGGGGCACCAAATTCCATACACTATTGGTGCTATTGTTTCATTTTGTTTCATATCACATTACTTTATCAGTTTTTTCATGGCTTGAAATAATTTTTATCTTTTCTAACATGCTAACGGGTGATTCATGTGCAACATTGGATTTTGAGGACTATTTTCTTCCATGGTTATCTAATACATTATCTTCTATTGTATGCTCTTATTTACGGGATTTTCCCTTTTTCTTGTATGCACAATTTTCTATTTGCGGCCACTATAACCTTTATTGTATTCTAAAATCATGAGGGATGTCCCATTTTTTAAAACCACTTTTCACTGTTAACATTTACTTCTTATGTGTTTACTTACATCTTATCCTTTATATCATCTACCTAGCTTACGTTTTTTATTCTACATAAGTGTTTATTTTTCCTAGCCACTTTTTTGTGTGTGCCTTGGTTTTTACCAAGAACATTCCCTCTCCCTTGCATAGCATAGTTTTGAGACAACAGTCGACCCTCCTTTTGGTTTCATACTCCTTCTGCGATGTCGCATACACCCTAAATGAGAGGGGGCATCATTTGGGTGAATCGTGCACCCCATACAATGTTATACATGATGAGATATCGGTATAACACAATTTTTATTTTCAAACAGGGCTCATAATCATAATTGGGTCCTTAGCACAGTGGCCTTTCCTAGATGCATGAAACTAGGGGGAAATACAATGGCCTTTCTTAGATGCCTAAGACCAGGGGAAATTACCCATCGATTGGTAGTTTAACATAGTTTACAAAAATCCATACACATCAAATTTTAGAGGGCTTAGAATCAGACTTGGGTCCTTAGAACATGTTTTTATATGCACCATCTGTAGTGGTGTTCTACACAATGGGAAGTAGTAAAAGGTTGGAGGATGACACTAGACAGTTATCCCTACACTTCTTCTATTACACTGGTGTGAGATCACCTGGAAAAACAATTCGTTGACATCATCTTCAAGATCCTTTCTACACTCTATCCTCATCATGGACGAGGTGCACATGTACCTTTTTCCAACTTAAAACATTTTTACATACTTTCCTTAACACAATTTTTTTTCATATTTTTATCATATACATGCATATTTAACTACTTGTCAGCTTCTATTTTGTAGGTTTATCTGTATGGGAAGTAGTAGTCAACAACATCACACACATTGACATCAACAATATGTACATCATGAAATCTACGCATCCATTTCTCCCATAGGCTTATTTTCATCATCAGTTTTTACACTTTCTCCTCCTTATCATCCATGTTTCACATTTTTATCATTCCACGCTTTTGTCTAATTCTCCGATACACTTTCTACATCAATCCACATGGTTATCAGGTACACATATCTATCTACTTTATGTTACCATATTTTCTCTAACCAACATGAAATCGGGGAAAATGTAGACATAAAATCATGCACTTAGGGTAATTATCTAGTCCTAGTTGCATATTACTATCCATATGATTCTTAAGTAAGAAAAGTAATAATTAACCCATGTATTTTTCCACCTTGCTTTACTTTATATTGTATTTTTTGGTCTTACATCCTTACTTGCTCATTCTTCCTTTTTACTCTTTATTATTTTTCATCTTGGACACCAGCACCCAGCCAAGACGTCAGTGTCAGGCACTCATCCCCTCTGGGTTCCCCTATCCTCTTTATAATTTACTCATAATTTTTGGATCCTTTCTATCTATTTGAGAATATTATATTTTTGGTAGTCAACCTTTTCAAGGTTAATTACGAAATTTAAGAAAAGGAGTCATATAAATAAAAAGTTATGTGATCATAATAAGGGACCAAACACCAAGCATTAGCTATCACTACCTAAGGTTACATCCATCAAGGCATCTAAGAACTCCATTTGTATCCATCTAGCTCTATCACAAGAGACACAAGGTGGTCTTCTGCATCACACTTCATAGGAGGGAAGTTCATTCTATTACATGCACACATTTACTACATTCTACATCTAGTTACTTTCTCACTTTACAAGTATGACATGCACAAGAGAAACATAGGGCACAATTCCACACACACACATAAATAAATTGGGTATGAGATGTAGTGCAATGATAAGTCGTAAGTTTACCATTGTGAAAGCTGAGGATAGTTCGACCATGTAATCTGCATGTTTCATTTTTAGCATTTGATGTCTATTTGAGGGTTTTACAGGTTCATTCTTAATTGCAAGTTTACAAAAACCTCTGCGATCTTAGTGCAACCTCAGAGTGACCAAAGGATAATATAGGAGAACACCTTGTGATACCTCAGAGGATGTTTTCTAAGAATTTCCATAGACCCAGGAACCCATAAACATGTATAGGGTGCCCATGGGCATCCCTGTCCCTCTCCAGGCATCCCAATCCAACCTCCTCCTCCATATATTCATTTTTTCTATGCTCCAGTGTGACAGTCTATGCTTCATATTTTCTAGGTTTCTAATTCTATGCATTCTCTAGAGCTCTATGAACTAAGGCTTGTTACCCTCTATTTGCACTTAGGGTTTCATTATTTATTGCTTAGTTTACTTAGATATCATTGTTGTACTTAATTATATATCATTTATTTCTGTAATAAAAATTATATCATGCTCATATATTTACATTTTAGCTTAATCACTTCTAATTCTTGATTTCTATCCCACACAGGTGTTTGTAGATAAACCATGAGAAATAATAACTTTAACATGTGTTATATAATATTTCACTTTTTTTGGTAGACTAAAGGCTACTTTGGACACTAGTGAGGACTCAAAGAGTTTACCAAATGAAATTTGATGCAAATAGACCATTCAACTTTACATGATTTTTAGAATTACGGTCATATAAGTAGGGTCTTATTAGTAGTATGTTATAGAAATCAATAGGTAAAAAATTGCAAGTGAAATTTCCCTTCACTGGCTAGAATTTATATTATAAATTACATGGCCATTGATATTGTATAAAATTTATTGACTAGATTCATCTAAGTGAATATGGTAAAAGATGCATGGATGTAGGAAATGAAAGGAATTGAGATAAATTGTAAGAGATAATTTTCTGTTGACCCAAAAATTCATGTAGAAGAGGTAATTGCATTCCTTAGTAGTATTAGTGGTATTTTCATTAGTGCTTGATAAAGAACTATATATATTAGAGTTTTATATTTGTATGAGACATAATATAGATCATACATGCATAGATTGTTGTATACGACATTCATAATTGTTGTGGGTGTGCAAGTGGTATCAATGAAAATATTTTTCACCCATATTATTATTGCTTTTTTCTAAGTTGGAAGGTGTGGAATCCTATTGGTTTTGTTTGGGTTTCTTCCTAATATCCTCACTTTTATTGCAAATGATTTTACTATTTTTTATTGAGGCTTGAGATGGAGAGTTATGTGTGGGCTATCTCCTACACACATAACCAAATGAAGATGCAAAGTACTACTTCATCTTCTTAGCTTCATTATTTGCAGCATTGGGATTTGATTCACCGAAAGAGTTAGAATAAAAGAGATCCATCTTGGCATGTAGTTAAGGTTAAAGTATACTCATGTAATTAATTATGTTAAGCTACTCTGACAGGTCATTGTGTAACTATAAAATTTATTCATAGAGCTCATTAGTGTAATTTTCAACCGACTACTCCTTATGATTCCATACTATTTAGAAAACCATAGATTCATATTCATATCATTTAAATGGGTAATACACCTTTTATGAAGAGATAAAAAAATGATCCCAGTCTAAATAGGTTGAAACTCCTTATCAACTGGTGCATTAGATGTTTCCCACTAGTGGTACACATAAATACACATCTTTAATAGAGTGTAAAGGTTATATTCTCTTTGTTAATAAATTTTTAAAGGATAAGTAGGCATCACTTTAGTGTAACCACTTATCTAATACTATTATATCAGTATTTCCATAAATAATGAGATATCTAAGTTCAACGTTACCTTGAAATGGATATGATGCTAATACCATATGTGAGATGACAAGGAGAAAAAATGTGCTCCTGCTGAGTTATATTGAACCATCAATTAATAGATTTAACTAAATATTGCATTAGTTTTTGATTCTAAATAATCATGAATGATCCTTTAAATGTCTAGGTCATTCTCAAGTTGTCTCAAGGCATCAACCATATTTCTCTTACTTTGTTACTCGTATAGGTAGTTGAAAATTAAATTGAATTATTTTCCTATTTTTTCTCACTATTATTGCATCTGTACAAACATATAAAATTTTAAGAGTTACATTATGATTCCAATGATCTACATCATGGATCCTATGTCCATGAACAAGGGTATAATCCTACACTAGCTAGAGCAACAACGATTATAAAGGTGCGTCTTGATTAATGAATGCAATTAACCAAACACACAACAATGTAGTAAAAATCATATTTGTAAGGAATGTAATAACTACTAATTAATGGTGAAAAGGGTATACATAAATGTACAAAAATCTAGAAAGAGTAAGAGACAATGAACTTATAGCATAAGGTAAATGTAACATTATTGATTTTATAGACTATTGTGAAAGTGTTGCAAGCATATGAATGTTGGAGAAAAAAAAAGAAAATATATCTTGTGCACCTTGAGTGATTGCAAGCTAAGTACTCAAGAGATGTATCTAACTACTTCTAGAGCATATATATTATAAGACATATATATGTTTCACCTGATTCTTAGACATTTCTTTGATTTATTGACCAAAAAATAGGGTAACGGGTGTAGGAGGAATACTTGTTCAAATGCTGGTTGATGGGTTGTTATGCGTGTATGACTACCAAATCCACAGCTGATTGTGAGAACTTCCTTTTGGCTAGGAGGAACTACCTGTAATGAAAAGCAAGACCACCAGAAGGAATTAAACAATATAAATAGTGAACTACCTAGTGTATGCTAGATTTAGGAAGTGTGATACTTCCTAGATGGCTGTCAGTCCACTATTTTAAACAATTTAATGCAATAACTAAGGTAATCCTATTGTAGTTCAAAATGATTTAAGTATCTCACTTAAAACACAATAAAAAATAGATGTAATCTAAAATGTTAGGCTAGAATAGGTTCCAAAGGTCAAGTAACTGGTTCTGGGTCTCTGTAGGTTTGACAGAGGTCTCAGGTATATCACATTTGGATAAGGGTGAGATCAAATTAGGTTGGTAGGTCTCTATTCTGGGCTGTATGGGAAAAATACAAATATTGATGTCAGTTGAGGGTAACCGATGGCGGTTGGGTATAATCAGTGCTGGTTACTGTGGAAATCTGGGAATGCCATAAAATAATCGTTGGGTCTCCTTTGTGATTACACAAAGGATTTTGATTGGTTGGGATGATGTATTGGGTGATTTAGGTAGGATTTAGTGGTGTTTTAGTGAGTATATGGAGGTGGAAGTGTTGGAGAAGGTCAGTAGGTGGGTAGGTAAACAATAGATGATAAAATAATGATGAAATGAAACAAACTAGAGAAGTATGAGGTTTATACTTACTGGGATTCTAATCTTGGATGTCTGTGAGTGAGGGATGGAGGTGCTGATGAGAGGTTTGAAGGCTGCAAGTGATCACCAACTAAAAGAAAGCTTCTGCATGGGTTGCATGTACAATCCTCTTTGCTTGGTTAGATCAGATCATGGTTGGGATGGTTGTGCAAGAGAAAGTGCTTGATCTCCTTCCTTGCATGTGTGTTTACTTTGGAATTCACTCTCTGAAGATGTGTTATCTCTCTGAGATGTGTTAATGTTCGCCAACCTTGTGTTTTTTCAACTTCCAACCTTGAGAATAAGGTTGTTTTGGGGTTAAAATGGTAAATGACGGTGGTTCCGGCTTAACTGGTGACAGTTAGGGATAACCGACATCAATCAAGGTGGGATTTCCTAGGTTTACTAAACTAGGGAGATCTTCTTGATTTTCTTAGATCTCGTGTCGTTAACTCGGGGATTATACTGGGAGCTTCTTGTAAGCATGCAGGAATGTGGTTAGAGATAATGTAGGCATTGATTTTTAGGATTTGGGTAAGTCTTAGTTAGGTATGGCAACTTGCTAAGAATAGGTCTTAGGTTGAGTTGGCTTGGGGAGGTGTCTAAGTGAACTGCATGTGTGGATATTATTTAAAATAATATATTTAAATAATAAATATAGTGAGGATAATGAATTAATTAAATTAATATTAGTGAGGTGAAAGGGGTCATGGCTAGGTCAATGTGATGAAGGGTGCTTATTCATCGAGGGACCAAAGGGGAGTGTGACCTAATTTTAGTGTCTACATTTTTCCCCTTTTTGTTGCGTAGCTTGTATTGGTAAGTGACGCTAACAAAAATAATATGTGGTTGCCCCATGTGTCGGTGAAGGTGATCCCCCTCAAACCAAGAATTGATAAGGTAGCAGGAAAAATTGGTGAGTGGTTTAATAAAAGGTAAATGCAAGGAAAAGACAGGTGGGCATAGGGAAAAAAGTGGTAAAAGGTCTACTCGGGCCATTCTAGGTAATGGGTCAGGGTCAAAGGTAGCAACAGTCAAATGCACACACATGTATAAACTGCAGCATGCTATCGGGTTGAAGAGAAGGCAAACTCTACATTGTATAAGGTCGATAGGTTTATCCAAACAAGGCTAAAGTGATTCCAATATCCAAGGTATAGGATATGGTAAGGAAACATGACGTAGGGTAGGCACAGGAACGTATAGGTATGTTCTGGTACACCAAAGGTAGGGTCAGGATAAACGGTCATGGAAATAGGCTATCATTAGGTCAACAACACAGGTAACAGTGCCACAAGGTATAGCAAACACATGAGTTCAAAGGTCACTAGCAATGGTCCATGTCCAAATATCTAGGTCATGACATGGGTAAGGCCAAGGTAGGGGTAAAATAATGAGACCCCAAAGGAGGAAAAAGGGAGGTATTAAATGATGAGGTTAGGAAAGGTGAGGTTAATGGGTAAGGTAAAGGTAATAAAGTAGGACAATCCAGTTGATGGTGACCGATGCCGGTCATGGATAACTGACTTCGGTAGAGGGAAACCAATGATGGTTATGTAGGGCATGTGTTCGATGCCGGTCAAGGGTAACCGACGTCGGTTTGGTCAAGTTTGTTATAAAAACAAAAAATCCACATGTTTTTCTATTCATTTGTTATTGTGCAAAGTGAGAAAACGACAAAAAAAAGAGAGAAAAGATAGAAAAGTGTCTGGATGAAATGGAATAGTGAGCTGGTAGTGTGATTTGATGAGGGATTCATTGGTGAGCAGCGGGTCCACAAGATCAGGGTGAGATATTTGAATGGTCGGAGGTTGTGAGTTGCTATTCAGTGATGGTAGAGGCTAGAGAGGGATTGGGTAAGCCACCGATAAAGTAGCTAGACGTGCCACTGAGACGGTGACAGCGTGGCGAGGTAAATGCCCTACTCTTTAGTGATTCTATAGATTAGAGGATTATTGTAGTGTTAGTTTAGGTTTTGTTTGATTTTTTGATTTTGTGGGTGGGTAAAAATGGAATTTGGGAATGGGGAGGGTGGGGAGGGTAGTAAATAGTATAGGTGGGATGGGTAGAGGTCCAGGAGTAGTTTAGGTCATTGTAGGTGGGGTAAAAGGGGCAGGGGGAGGTTTTTAGAAAAGGAAGGTTTTGGGAAGTGGCAGGTTTTTCCGCAATAGTGACCGGCATCTGTCAAGTGTGGCTAGCGTCGATTAGGTGGAAATGGTATCAGTCACCAAACAGGTGACCAATGCCGGTTAAGGGGTTAACCGTGGTCAGTAAGGGTGAACCGGTATCGGTCACCAAATAGGTGACCAGTGCTGGTTAAAGGGTGACCAGGGGTTGGTTAGGATGAACCGGTTTCGGTCGGATTAGTGGGCACAAGGGTCCAAAAGTGATGTGGGCTAGGTGGTTGAGATGGGTAGGGTGAAAATAGGGTGTAGGAAAATGATAATTGGTGAATAGGGATTGATACAGGTAAATTAATGTTGTGTTTGTATTGGATGTAGGGGAGAGCGCAATTTCATATGTGGGACAGGGTTCCACCGCTACTGGTGATAGTGTGCAGCGTAGTGACCCCATTGGAGCTGCAACATGTGGAGGTAGTGGGCTTGAGTGGGGTTCACCGCTACAGACATGTTGTTTGGTAGCCCAACTTGATGGTCATGCTCATCGATAGATGGGACTCCACGACCAACACGTTCCACCTGCCGATGGGTGAGATGACTATCACCTTGGAGGACATGTTCTCAAAATTCTTTAGTTACCCATATTGGGTGCCCAGGTGTATTCTATCTCCTTCGAGGCCTCAGAGGAGTTGATTGTGACTATTTTTGGTGAGGGGGGGGTTGATTCTGAGATTCCATAGTGCCAGTTTGAGCTATGGAGAGATGTACCTACCCCCATCCGGAGGAGACGAGGCTAGTGGTCCTGTTGATGGAGGTAGCGTGCTGCTATGCACTGCCAGATGTAGAGGGTGGACACTTTCCCCAATCACTGATGGGGGTACTCCATGACATGATGGTGCATGAGACCCACTTTGCCTGGGCACCAGCATTCTTGGTGCAGCTATATAGAGAGTTGTGGGCATATGGGTGGTTGCGTAGGTTTAGCCTGTGTTGTACATTTATACTGCACTACTGGGCCTACGAGCACATAGTCTATGTGTGGCCTATAGGGATGCCCTAAGTAGATGCATTCCCACCTAGATTTGTGTGGGTGGGGTACAAGAGATGGGTGCCGGTGATAGGAGAGTGGAGATCGGATAGGCCGACACATGATGTGGCCCATTTTTGGTAGTTACTGGAGGGATTTTCTGGAGTGGACATTATATGGAGGCCATATGTGGGATTCCCCTCATATAGGCATATGCATGAGGAGCTAGCTGAGCTCCAGCTAGAGAGGTGGATACAAGGTCGTCGTGCCGGGGAGGATGAGATGATCCCGGTAGACAGAGTTCGACAAAATTTTGGGATCTTACAGGACATTCCTTTACCCTTCCCATAGTATCGAAGAGATGATGTGGAGAGGCCCTTACCTCTACCACAACCTATAGTGCTCACAGGGGAGGAGGAGTATCTAGTGGATCGGTAGATAGATGACGCCGGATGTACAGAACAAGTATAGGTAGTGGTGGGTGGCTCAGTTACGAGCCATACCACCCAGACTGGGGCAAGCCAGACCTAACTACCATTACAGTGTCAGAGAGACACCCTACAGGGGTAGGTAACTATGTTGATTATGTAGTTAGGTATACTGTAGACACAGTTGGAGGGTTCGGAGGTAGAGGTAGTAGAGCTACACGTACAGGTGGCTAGTCTGCAGGCCCAAATGGCTGATGGAGGAGATGGAGATGGTTAGGAGGGGGATGGTCAGGTAGCAGTCTTACAGGCTTAGGTGGCAGGTTTAGGAGGTCTATAAGGAAAAGTAGATGGGGGAAGAGGATGAGTTACCCCAGGCATAACAGGGGTGATGTGAAGGTAGATGACGTGGGTCGTGCTTGGGGTGTGAGAGACAGTGACTGAAGTGTAGATGGATGGTGAAGGAGATGGAGATGGAGAGCACAGGAATGGTCAGGTGGCAGCCTTACAAGCTTAGGTGGTAGGTTTACAGGGCTAGTTGGGCATAGCCTAGTCATAAGATTGGGGTCTTACAGACCCAGATATAGGCACAGGGGCAAGGGGCACCACCACAGGCACTAGGAGTAGGTCCCATTACACAAGCAGGCACAGGGCAGGGTTCGATAGGGTAGGTACAATGGACGAGACCTATGGGACCACCACAGACCATGCCTGTATCTAGGTTAAGGGATGCCCTAGGTGAGGTGAGATACTATTAGGACCAGCTTATGGCGGTCGGGATAGATTTCATATCCTATGCCGAGTACAGGGCATAATAGGCATCCAGTGAGAGGACGAGATCCCACACTCATAGTGTGGAGAGCACAAGAGGTTAGCAAGCTCTGAGGCCTAATCAGGTAGAGGCCACCAGTGCATGGATACCATCTCTAAGGTGAGGTGCCAGTAGGGACACAGGAGGCTGAGGGTACAGGTGACACATAGATGGAGGACATCCTGTGAGATGCTTGATATGCGGTCACCTAGTTTTTGATGTATGATAGCTATTTTTTGAGATATATATACCGGCCTGCGTGCTGAAGATAGTTGTATTTTTGATCACATACTAGCCTGCGTGCTGAAGACAGTGAGGATGTATGAGTGATTTGTATATTTTGAGTATATACCGAGCCTGCGTGCCGAAGATATTTTGTATTATTTCAGTATTTTTTTGTATATATGAGACCAGCCTGCATGTCGATGACAGTTTGTATTGTATATCGGCATGCGTGCCAACATTTTTGAGATGATGGACATGATGAGATAGCCATGTATATTTGAGATACACATTTATTTATTTATATGATGAGATACATGGTATTTTTTGATTTATTGATGTGTTTATGAGATTTTGATTTATGGCTTGTGTTAGATGAGATATGGATTTGTTGTTTTGATATGGATGGATGTGAAATTAGGTGAGTTAGGCATGGTTGAGTCAGGTTATAGGTTATAGGCATGGATCGAGTCAGGATTTTGTGGAGTAGGTTTAGGCATGGTTGTGTTGAAAGGTCGATTTAGGCAGGTGAAGTTGTGATTCATTAGGCATGGTTGTGTTGAAAGTATGAAGTTTTGATTCATTATTTTTTGCAATGAATGATACTATGGGTCATATGTGAGATGTGGTATAATCTATGCATAGTGATTGATAGAGAAATGGTAGGTATAATAAATGTATGTTATGATAATGTTTAAAATATCAAACAACTTGTTATGTATGTGGTTTAATTTCCAATTTTGGGTATAAAAGGGAAACAAAGTTAGGTGTGATGTAATGTGAGGCACATGGAAGATGAATTATTGAGGGTAGAGGATGGCCGAGCTAACCTCCAAGGGCCCCATGCCCTTGGAGTGCTTGCCTACATAGTCCTGGTGAAAAGGGACCTCAGGTTGATGTAGTTCTCCCATGAGCTAGGGAAGAATATGAGGAGGTATGAAAATGAGGTGGTAGGTTTTTGGGCATGTTGTGGGTTTAGGTTTGGTAGGTTTGGGTAGATTATAGGTAAAATGATGTAGGTGGGGTGATTGTGGTGAAAGAAGAATATTACCCCAAAAGTAAGTGTCGACAGGACCAAGTCCTGTATAAGGTAATCAAAACGTAAGCAAAGATGGTTAAAAGATGAGAGGGGGTAATAAAGCCACCTGATTGGGGAGGATCATACCGAGTAGATCATACCTTGGAGGAGGTGATGAACATAAGACCCAAAAGACATTGCATGATTGACTATTTTATGGTGAAAAGTAGTCACATGATCACCAAATGTCTAAGTTCCAAGAAGTCCCTTGAGGCAATGAGGAAATGGGAGTGGGAATGGTTTGAAGGGTGAAAGGTAGTTAATTTTTATATGGTATGAGGTAGCATGTGCTTTCTAGCAAGAGATCCTAGGTCACAATGGGCAAGTCCATGACAAAAAGGTTAAGTTGTTTTGACTTATAGTTGAGATAGACTGATCGATGCGGGAAGTCTATATGGGATAAATAAAATTGAACTCCTTGAGGTCTTTGTGAAGCTGAGCGATGTGGGAAGATTTGGTTGCTCTCATTTTTTTTAACTTGTACATAGCTGTCCTTCGAGGGAGCATTCTATTTATAGCAGTGATTGTCAAGAGGAAGATGTCCTTTTGAGGGAGTCATCTTTTTATTAGAAGTTTGACTCAAGGAGTTTGGTCCCATGTGAGGTCTTTGCAGTCATGGACAAGACCAAGGTGAAGGATAGGACTCTTGTTCAAAAGGTAAGGAGAAATGACCATGGGATCTCATCTAAAGGTAGATGAAAAGTATCCATGAGAATCATGCTATGTGTAGCATTCCGTGGTACACATATTCAAGAGAAGATAACTAGTGATGGGTACTCACATGATTCTTGTTTAATCATTGGTGAGGTGTATGGAGTGAATAGCACTCAAGGGATGAGCATGGAAAGAGACAAAAGGTGAGGTAGGATGACAAGTCAATAATAGAATGGTCGAAGATGCAAGGTGTTAAGGGGCTCAGGTTTGGGTTTACCATCGAGTGAAGATAAACGATAAGCTCCTGATCCATAGGTATGAGTTACGATGTATGGTCCAAGCCAATTAGGAGCAAATTTTCCCCAGTTTACTTTTTTTTCTTCTTTGGTTACATGTTGATTTTCTTTCAAGGACAAGGTCACCGACTTGGAAGGTTCGTTCATGAACACGTTTTTCATAGGCACGTTTGATATGTTTTTGGTAAACTTGAAGGTGATCCAGAGCGTTAAGATGATGTTTGTCTAATAACTCTAGCTGTGCTAAACAGTCATGACGAAATTCATCATCATTGAGCATGTCATGGAGAGAAATATGGAGTGAGGGGATCTGGACTTCGAGAGGTAGAACTACCTCTGTACCATAGACCAGAGAAAAGGGTGTGGCCATATGGAAGTGTGAATACTAGTGTGGTATGCCCATAGGGCAAAAGGAATGTGCTTATGCCAATCCTTCCCAGTATCGTCAACCACTTTCATAAGAATTTTGTTTAAGGTTTTGTTAGTGGATTTGGCTTGGCCGTTGGTTTGTGGGTAATAAGGTGATGAGAAACTAAGCTGAATGCCGAAGGCGTCGCAAAGTTTTTGCAATGTTTTATTTTTGAATTGTTTTCCATTATCAGTGATGAGGCGATGAGGAACACCAAAGTGAAAAATAATGTGGTGGTTGATGAACTCACATATTTTCTCACTTTTAATGGAAATGAGTGGTATGGCTTCCACCCATTTTGTATAATATTTGGTAGTAGTGATGATCCATTGATGGACATTGGGACAGAATGAGGATTGATTTCTCTGACAAGATCCAAACCCCATTGAGAGAAGGGCCAAAGGTCACGAGTGACTTGTAAGGCATGACTAGGTGTATGATGAAGATTGGAATGTTGTTGGCATTTTACACAATGTTTGACGTAGTCGCAACAATCATGGTTAAGGTTCGGCCAGTAATAGCCTAGGCAAAGAATATGCTTAGCAATAGCAAGGCCACTGAAGTGACCTCCACATATGCCATCATGAACCTCCTTAATGGTATAAGGAATTTTAGAACTTGTGAGGCATCGTAAGAGAATACCATCAAAGCCATGCACTTATAGAGGAGTCCCCCCAAGATGACGTAATGAGAGACCTTTTTAAGGAAGGTGCGTTGTCTATTACGGGTAAGATCAGGAGGTAAGATGGAGAGAGAAAGGTAGTTGGAGTATTGTTTATACCAAAGGTCACTCAGGTCAGGGGTATCGGTTCTGATCAAGTAAACATCATGAGGTAAATAAGAAGGTGATTGGAGTCATTGTACGGTGACAAAGATTATAGAATCGGCAGGTGAAGCGGGTATTTGGGAAGCTAAGCAGGCCATGGTATCTACAAATTTGTTGGTTGAACGTGGGATGGTTTGAAGGGTGTAACGATCAAAGGTGGTCAAAAGTATGTCTACATGATGTTTATACTTTTGAAGTATCTTGTTATGACATTGGTACATACCATTGACTTGGTTTACAACCAATTGAGAATCACCAAAGATGTTGATTGATTTGACATCTAGGGCATAGGCAGCTTGGAGACCTAGTACGAGCACTTCGTATTCAGCAATATTGTTGGTACATTCAAAATCTAATTTGAAAGACAAAGGCATGGGTTCACCATCAAGAGGAATGAGGATAATACCAGCCCCACCCCCACGCTAACACTTGGAACCATCAAAAAAGAGTGTCATTTGGTAAGGAGGTTCGTCCAGGGAAAGGGTAGCAATTGACTCATCTGGAAAGTCAAAATTAGAGGGTTGATCCCTGAGAAATAGGTGCGTCGGCCAATTGGTGGGTGATATCTTGGCCCTTGATGGACTTTTGATGAATGAATTCGAGGTCAAGATCAGCTAAAAGCATAAGCCATCATGTGGCCCGCTGATTTTGATAAGGTTTGGTGTACATGAAGTGTAAGGGGTCGGTGTTGGTCACAACATAGGTTTTGTGGTTGAGTAGGTAATGACAGAGTTTGGTGGCAACGAAAACTAAGGCTAAGAAAAAAATTTCAGATGGGTGTATCGGGTTTCATAGTCCAAAAGAGTATGGCTTATGTAATAAACCACCTGCTCCTTATGTTGTTCATCGCGATGAGCAAGCATGGCTCCCAAGGAATGATCAGTAGCTGATATGTATAGGTAAAAAGGTTGATCGTCTTTAGGTGGAATGAGTATGGGTGGTTGGAGAAGGTATTGTTTTAAGGCCTCAAAAGCTTTGTGACAGTCATCATCCCATTTAAAGGAGACATCCTTCTTGAGCAGATGATGAAATGGTTGACATCAATCAGATAATTGGGAAATGAAACGGTGAATGGACTACAACTTACCTTGCAGACTACGGAGTTGTCTAAGGTTAGTAGGTGGAGGAATTTTGAGAATGGCCTTAACTTTAGCAGGGTCAACTTCTATACCACAGAGGGAAACAATAAATCCCAGGAGCTTTCTTGAGAGAACCGTGAAGATGCACTTCTTAGGCTGAAGGTGGACACAATATTTAATGAGGTGGTCAAAGATGGTTTTGAGGATGGTTAGGTGCTCAGAGCTGGCATTTAGATTTAGCCAAGAGATCATCCACGTAATCTTCCAATATGTGATGCATGATGTCATGGAAGATGTAAGTCATAGCCCACTGATATGTGGCACCAGCATTTTTAAGGCCAAAAGGCATGACTCGATAGCAGAAGGTCCCCCAAGGGGTGATGAATGAGGTTTTGTGTTGATCTTCTAGGGGCAAGAAAAATTTGGTTATAACCCAAGAAGCCATCCATGAGTGATAGCATCTCATGACCAGTGGTGAGGTCAACCAGTTGATCAATACCAGGTAAGGGAAAGTCATCTTTTGGGCAGGCTAGGTTGAGATCACGGAAGTCCATGCAAATGCGGAGTCCCCTGGTTTTCTTTAGTGACAGGGACAATGTTAGAAATCCAACGAGGATAATCAATGGGTAAGATGAAGGAAATGGAAAGAAGGCACTGAAGTTTTTCTTTGATGAGAAGAGTAATACGAGGGTGCATTTTCCTCAGCTTTTGTTTAATGGGTTTGGCATCAGGAATGATTATGATATTGTGGACCACTATGGTGGGGTCAATACCAGGCATGTCTGCATAAGACCAAGTGAAAGTGTGGTTATGATCTCTGAGAAAAGAAGTGATGGCTTCCTGTTCAGTAGCATCTAAAGATTGTCTGATCTTTAGGATGTGTGGGTCATCCTGAGTATGAATGTTGATCTTGATAGTCGATTCATTCAACATGGTTTGCATCTCAGAAGGTAACAACTGATGAATATATGAGTCTTCTGCACCAAGGTAGGTGAGTATGGATTCATCATCCTGACATTGAATGACATTAATTGAAGGTGTATCGTCATCGATCATTTTAGGATACAGGAAGGGAAGAGTGCAAGGGGCCTCTGCCCTCACATTGATAAGTCAGAGGCCCCAAGGAAATGGTGTTTATGAAAAAAAAAAGTTAGGAGGGATAGATTCAAGATCCATCGACTCCATCAGTGAAGGTGGTGATGAAGGTGGAGTGGGTGAAGAAGGTGTAGAAGAGATAGTGTCCTTAATGAGTTCAATATAGGCCTGTTTGGTAGGTGGTTCGAGAAAAGCCGATACCACTACGGTCATTATGTTTACGGGTGGTACATGGAATAATGGTATGGCAGCCTTGCTCGTAAAAGCCAAAACCAAAACCCTTCCATGCACATTGGTGCAAGAAGGTGTGGGTGAAATGTGATTGGTAAGTGATTGGAAGTCTAGCAGAAAATGCGCAGGTTTGTGGTGGTGGTTCGGGTGTGTAAGTGGTAGTATCAAGTCCCCCATAGGTGAGACTAGTACGAAGGTAAGGAGGACCATAAAGGAGATGTTCTCCTATATGGTGATCGTAATGTGGGTGTTGGTGAAGGCTTCTGTACTCTTGTGGAGTAAGGAATATGTTGACACTATATAAGCGGTACTCCCCCAGAGTGAGGCATTGAAAAAACACCTTCCAAGGGATCAGTGGTTGGTATGTAGGTAGCTGGTATGGATGAAAGTGTCGGAGGTCGATGCTGAGGTAGAGTTAATGGATTGGGAAGCTAATGGGTCAGCTGTGGAGGTTATGGCAATGGTAGGAATGGAGGAGGTATGTGTGGTAGAAGCAGCATCTGTATTTGGTTCTAGTGGACATAATAGGATGAAGAAGTGGTTTGGAGGTAGTTCTCCACATCGTGCCCTTGCACATAGGTATGCAGCACATCATTGGGTCATAAAGCATGTTGGCATGTTTTGAAAGGTGATGGGTCAGTGGAATGGTATAAGTGTGTCTTTCATGACAGAAGTCTCTACAGAGGTTGGTGCAAAATGGAAGGCATAGGACCCTGACTAGTGGATCACAATGGGAAGTGATCATAGGTTTGGATGTAGGTGTGGTTGATTGTCAAGGAACAGTCTTTGGAAGAGGAGGAGTAGATGGAGCTATGAGGTTGAGGTGTTGGTGTGATTTTAGGTGTCGGTCATGTCATTGTTTAGGTAGGGGTATAGTATATGGACGGATATGAGGGTGTGTGGTTGTTTTGACTACCTTGATGTGGGGTAGTGGAGTTTTGCTTTTGGGTTACACCTTCTTGGGTAAAGGTGATGTGGATGTACGAGGTCTAAAAGGAAAAGTGAGAGGGAGGAAGAGGGATAGTTACCCATGGGGATAACAGAGGTGTTGTGAAGGTAGATGACCTTGGTCATGCTTGGGGTGTGAGAGACAGTGACTGAAGTGTAGTGGGTAGTGAATCAATAACTGAGGGTATTAGAGGTATGGGTGGTAAAGATGCTGCAGGTGCTGGTGTAAGTCATGTTAGGCATCTGAGGAGATGAGAGGTTTGTGAGGAAGGAATGGTTTGTTGTGTTTTTGGTTTATTAGTGGGTGGAGGTTTCTTGACCATGTGGGGAAGCTGAGATCCTAAGACGGACGAGATAGGTGTAGGTGTGATTGGCGCAAACCGAGGTATGAGGTTGATGGGTTTGGTTCTTCTTATTGGGTTTAGGAGTAGGTATGGTGTTGACTTTAGAGGATGTAGCTAAATCTAGTTTAATAGGTGGATGAGTAAGGCTGGTGGTTGGGGTGACACCTAAAGTTGTAATAGGTTTAGTTGAGGCAAATGTTGTAGGTATGGGTTTGGGTTTAGGTGTAGGTTGAGTTATGGGTAAGGGTGTGGTTTGAGCTAAAACAGGTGTCGTGGAAGGAGTTATGATAGAGGTGGTTTTGTTTGGTTTGATTGATCAAAAAAAATTTAGGTAGATAGTGGAGGTATCAGTAAGTGACCTCTACATCTGCGTTGAGATAGGAAGTAAGAGGCACCCCCATAGTAAGGCTCTATCCACATAATCTAAGTGATCAGCCAAACATGAGAATGACACATCTGTAGGTGGAGTTGATGAGTACCTAATGGCATTTCTAGAAAAATGTTTCTTAGAGATAGGAAATTGGCTAGCTT
Source organism: Taxus chinensis (assembly GCA_019776745.2). Lineage (NCBI taxonomy): Eukaryota > Viridiplantae > Streptophyta > Pinopsida > Cupressales > Taxaceae > Taxus > Taxus chinensis. The sequence goes on from CM034153.1 coordinate 581,200,869, forward strand.
CAGCTTCTGTGGGTAAGAGAGCTGAAAGTAGGTCAGCAGGATTTTGGGTAACGGATGGAAAATGCTCGCCAAGAGGCAAAGGTATCTCAACTGGGTCTATGATATGTGGAGGAGATTATTGGAGCTCCTCTATAGGTGGAGTAGATGATGGGTGCTCCTCTGTGGGTGGAGGAGGTAATGGGTGTTCCTCTGTGCGTGGAGGAGATAATGGGTGCTCCTCTATGGGTGGAGGAGGTAATGTAGGTGTCGGTTCTCTAAGTGGGAAAGCTAGGGGTGAGATGGTCTCAATGTTAGTAGAAGACTCCTCCATAGGTGATGAAGGAGATGAAAGGTGTTCCTCTATTGGTGAAGGAATAGCGGAGGTTGGTTTTGACACGGAAGGAGGATTTCGGGCTAGGATCTCCTCTATGGAAGGAATATGGGGTAATTGGGAGGCAATGGGTACGTCATTAAAGATAGCGTGAACCTCGTGGGTATGGGTATCGTGAGTTGAGGTCTCACAGGTTTGATCAGATGAAGGGGAATGGTTAGGAAATGGTTTCTTGAAGATGTGTAGGTTTTGGTTAGCAGGTGCATTAGGATTATCCGTGGTTAACTCACCTTTCTCGAGCATTTCTTGGATAATATTCTTGAAAGTGATGTAGTTTTTGTCACTATGACCCTTTACTCAATGATAATTATAGAAATCGTGTTCTTTATACCATGTGGGCATGTGGCGAGTAGGGTCAAAACCAGTGTTTGGTTTTATAGGTGGAAGGGTGATGGCTCTAGCTTTGATAAGCTTTTCTAAGACATAAGAGTAAGGTTCCCCAATCGGGGTATATTTCCGTTGCTCTCATTTGAATTGAAAAGTCTAGATGGGTGAGAGATTAGATGAGGGGGTAGCCTAATTTGATGGATGTGCTGGGCCAACCTTAAGTACCAATGTGTTAGCGGTGCCCTTAGCTTTTGAATAATTGTTTTGTGGTTTGGAAGAAGAAGAGGTATCATTCGACTTGAATGCCAAATTTTTATTGCGTAATTGGATTTTCTTCTTTTCGATGGCCTAAATCTCTAACTTTCATGCCATAGTGAATGCTTCATCAAATGTTTGGAAGTTTTGGACCTGCAAGGTCAGTGAGATATGTCTAGCACAAGCCCATGTGAAGAGCTCGATGAGTTCTATTTAGGGCAGTTGGAAGGTGAGTTGGTTGATCAAGCTACGCTAGCGAGCAACAAAATCTGCGATAGATTCATCCTCATACTGATGTGTGGAGTATAGATTGGTCATGGTAACCTTTTGGATGATTTTGATAGAGAAATGATCCAAGAAGGCTTGGGCTACTGATTGAATGAGAATATAGAGTGTCTAGGTAACCCACTATTCCAATCTAATGCAAGTCCAGTGAGGGACATGGGAAAGGTTCTCAAAAGTAGAGCATCATCATGAGCTTTTAGATAACACCCGTGTTTGAATGACCACAAATTTTGTTACGGGTATTCTTTGCTATTGAAACGATTGAATTTAGGCATTTCCTAATGCACGGGGTATGAGCGGATATGGATGGATGGGTGGATGGGCTCATTGCAAATCTTGTCATAGGTGAGAGTGTTTTGGGAGCCTGAAACCGATGCCTCCAATGTTTACATCTTGTCTAACATCAATTTAATTAGGTCGTTGGTGGGTTGTGATGATTGGGTGCCTCCTGTAGCATGAGAAGATTGGTTTTGGGCATATAACAGGGGTGACACTCCAGTGTATGGGGCTACCATGTAGGTTGATTGAGAAGAAGGTAGTGAAACAGGGGGTACGTACCCGAAGTGAATAATGGATGAAATGGGAGCTTGTTAGTAGCGTGTATAGGGAGATGGAAGGGTCGCGGTAACCATAGTGGCAATAGGGGTTAACGATTATGGAATGGAAAGGACCACGTTCTGAAATGGGGTAGGGGTAACTGAAACGGGAGGTGGTAATGTAGCTACGGGTATGTGTGAGACATTAGGGGTGGATGAGGTTGTGTTTGGGGTAATTTTCAAGGGTATGGTGGATGTAACGAGTGCCACGGAGATGGCAAATGTGGTAGTCATACCAGGTATAGGACCTAGTTGCGAAACAATTGGGCATAAGGTAGATGCAGGTAGCACAGAGCTAGATGGGGCTAATGCAGGAGTGGGAATGACAGTCGGGGGGATAGATACGGGCATGTCATACATCAACTGACTCGAGGCATCTCGAGTGGATGAATGGGAAAGGTAAAACTACAAAGCGGCAGGGTTTTGGTCAAGGAGTCGTGCAAACTCCTCATCTCTGGTAGCGATAGTAATAGGCTGGATGGGATCCATAGCTGGTGATAAAATGGAAGGTGGTGAAGGACTAGGTGGGAGTGGTTGACAACTGGAGTGAAATACGAGTGCACTTGCTTATCTTTGGGTCAGCATCATGTGAACCAGTACTGATCAGGTAGGGTTGTTTCTCTGTAAATGACACAGAGAATAACAGGAATAGGTTAATCTGGTGGACAAAAACTAGATTAGGTACCTAATGATGGCTGGAATGTGAAACAGGCTAACCAATGCCAGTTAGGGCAAACCAACACTGGTTAGGGGTAACCACTGTTGATTACTGTAAAAAAACAGACAATGAGTGAACAACAAAGCAGATAGGTAAAATCTGACAAGTATGCCAAATTTAATGATGTTTACAATGTCAATGGGTATGATGGTAGTGACAGTGACTGTGAAAAGTAGAATATGATGAATAACATGTCCTTTTGGGTAGGTTAGGAAAACGACCTAGAACCAACGTTGGTTGGGTATAACTGACAATGGTTAGAGGTAACTAATGACAGTTACTATGAAATTAAAACAATGATGAAAGAAAAGTGGTTGTGAATTAAAATATGATGTAGAATCAGACCCATAATTCTAAGAATGATGATGATATGGCCCAGGCACACTTAGGTGAAGCCAGAATACACCAGCTATGATGAGGAGCATGTAAGGATGAACAAAATAATTGAAGAACGTGATCTCTCACCTCAAAATGCAAGCCAAGTAGAAACACTAAGAAAAATGTGATCCTAGGAGTGCCCTTTTCTATTATGTTTGTTTAGCTTATGCTATTTAGGGACTGACACATGAGTTGTGAAATAGAGTTTTTTGGTGAGGATGGTTTCCTACAAATAAGGAGATCTAAAAGGTGAGGTTTTAGGTATGTTATGGTGGGGGCAGGCTTCGCTCTGAAGTATGAACCGATAGAGTAGTGAGTTGGGTACCCACTATACCGTGATCATGTGATCACCTACAACTTCTTCTAGGTAGGATGTTATCTAAGAATGTGTATATTTTGAATTTTTTGTGAGGTTTGGTAAGACTCAGAGAAAGAGAAAAGGAAATAAGTGCTTTTTTATAATTCGTTTGTCAACCATCAGCTGGTCATGACTTCCAGCATATAGGTTGCCCTCAATTAATGTGAGATAATGCGATACATTAGAATGCAATGCACTTATTTTTAAGCCCAAATTGAAGTGTGAGGTTGGATGACATAAAGATATGAAGAGGAAGAGGGATGCTCTTTCACTATAATGCAGAAAACACGAAGAAATGGTTCTTTTTAATTACACCAAAAGAAAGGTTTCCTTTAGAATAAATAGAAAGAAAAGGTGGGTTACCAAGGAAGAAGATTAATGTGTATGCTTTTCATAAGGGAAACAAACACACAATTTTTCCTAGGAATGAATGAAATGCAAGGAACCCTGAATGGGTCCCACCGGGTGTGCCAAAATGTTTCACCTGATTCTTAGATTGTTTCTTTGAAGTATTGACGAAACAAATAAGGTAACGGGTGTAGGAGGAATACCTGTTCAAATGTTGGTTGATGGGTTGTTGCACGCGTATGACTTCCGAATCCACAACTGATTGTGAGAACTTCCTTTTGGCTAGGAGGAACTACCTGTAATGAAAAGTAAGACCACCAGAAGGAATTAAACAATATATGCAGTGAACTGCCTAGTGTATGCTAGATCCAAGAAGTGTGATACTTCCTAGATGGCATGATCAGACCACTATTTTAAACAATTTAATGTTGATAAACAAAGTTAATCCTATTGTAGTTCAAAATGATTTAGGTATCTCACTTAAAACACAATAAGAAATAGATCTAATCTAACATGGGATAGGTCTAGAATAGGATCCGAAGGTCAAGTGATTAGATTCTAGATCTCTGCATGTTTAATAGAGGTCTCAGGCATATTCGCAGATGGATGAGGGTGAGATGAAATTAGGTAGGTAGGTCTCTATTCTAGGTTATATGGGAAAAATATAGAGACCAATGTCAGTTAAGGGTGACCGATGGTGGTTAGGTGTAACTGGTGCCAGCTACTGTGGAAATCTGGGAATGCCACAAAACAAGCTTTGGGTCTCCTTTGTGATTGCACAAAGGATTTTGGTTAGTCAAGATAAGGTATTGGGTGACTTGGGTAGGATTTGGCGAGATTTTAATGGGTATATGGAGGTGGAAGTGTTGGAGAATGCCAATAGGTGGGTAGGTAAACAATAGATGATACAATAAAGATGAAATGAAATAAACCAGAGAAGTATGACATGTTATACTTACTGGGATTCTGGTCCTGGATGTCTGTGAGTGAGGGATGGAGGTGTTAATGAGAGGTTTGAAAGCTACAAGTGATCACCAACTAAAAGAAAGCTTCTGCGTAGGCTGCATGTACATTCCTCTTTGTTTGGTTAGATCAGATCATGGTTGGGATGGTTGTGCAACAAAAAGTGCTTGATCTACTTCCTTGCATGTGTGTTCTCTTTGGAATTCAATCTCTGAAGATGTGTTATCTCTCTGAGATGTGTTAATGCTTGCCAAGCTTTTTCCAACGTTTGCCAACCTTCTTTTTTTCAACCTACAACCTTGAGAATAAGTTTGTTTTAGGAGTTAAAAGGGTAACCGACGACGGTCCCAAATTAATTGGTGACGGTTAGGGGTAACCGGCGTCGGTTAAGGCTGGATTTCCTAGGTTTACTAAACTAGGGAGATCCTCTTGATTTCCTCGGATCTCATGTCATTAACCCATAGGGATTAGACTAGGAGCTTCTTTTAAGCATGTGGGAATGTGGTTAGAGGGAATGTAGGCATTGATTTTTAGGGTTTGGGTAAGTCTTAATTAGTTATGGCAACTTACTAAGAAGAGGTCTTAGGTTGAGTTGGCTTGGTGAGGTGTGCTAAGTGAACTGTATGTGTGGATATTATTTAAAATAAGATATTTAAATAATAAATATACTGAGGATAATGAATTAATTTAATTAAATTAATAAAATTAATATTAGTGAGGTGAAAGGAATCATGGATGTCAATGTGATGAAGCGTGTGTATTCATCCAGGGACCCAAGGGGAGTGTGACCTAATTTTAGTGTCTACATTTTTCCCCTTTTTATTGTGTAGCTTGTATTGGTAAGAAATGCTAACAAAAATTAGATGTGGTTGCCCCATGTGTGGGTGAAGGTGATCCCCCATAAACCAAGAACTGACGAGGCAACAGGTGGAATCAGTGAGTGGTTTAATAAAAGGTAAATGCAGGGAAAATGTAGGTGGGCATAGGGAAAAAAGTGGTAAAAGGTCTACTCGGGCCATTCTAGGTAATGGGTCAGGGTCAAAGGTAGCGGCAGTCAAACGTACACACACGTATAAACTGCAGCACACTACCAGGTTGAAGAGAAGGCAAACTCTACATCGTCTAAGGTCGATAGGTTTATCCAAACAAAGTTGTGATTCCGGTATCCAAGGTATAGGATATGGTAAGGAAACATGATGTAGGGTAGGCACAGGAACATTTAGGTATGTTCCAGTACACCAAAGGTAGGGTTAGAATAAACGGTCACGAAAATAGGCTATATAAGGTCATTAGGTCAACAACACAGGTAACAGTGTCGCAAGGTATAGCAAACACATGAGGTCAAAGGTCACTAGCAATGGTCTAGGTCCAAATATCTAGGTCACGCCATGGGTAAGGCCAAGGTAGGAGTAAAATAATGTGTCCCCAAAGGAGGACAAAGGGAGGTATTAAATGATGAGGTCAGGAAAGGTGATGTAAATGGGTAGGATAAAGGTGATAAAGTAGGGCAATCCAATTGATGGTGACCAATGCCAGTCATGGATAACCAACATCGGTAGAGGGACACCGATGACGGTTATGTAGGGAACATGATTGATTCTCATCAAGGGTAATTGATTTCAGTTTGGTTGGGTTTGTTATAAAAACCAAAAATCTGCATGTTTTTTTATTCATTTGTTATTGTGCAAAGTGAGAAAATGACAAAAAAAAAGAGAAAAGAGAGAAAAGTGTTTGGAAAAAACAAAACAGTGAACTGGTAGTGTGATTTAATGAGGGATTGGTTGGTGAGTAGGTCCACGGGATCAGGGTGAGATATTTTATTAGTCGGAGGTTACGAGTAGCTATTCGGTGATGACAAAGGTTAGAGAGGGATCAGTCAAGCCACCGATATAGCGGCAAGATGTGCCATCGAGACGGCAGTAGTGCGACGAGGTAAGCACCCTACTCTTTGGTGATTTGATAGATTAGAGGATTATTGTAGTGTTAGTTTAGGTTTTGTTTGGTTTTTTGGTTTTGTGGGTGGGTAAAAATGGAATTTGGGAATGGGGGGAATACTGCGTTAAAGGAGGAATGGGGAGGGTAGTAAAATAGTATAGGTGGGATGGGTAGAGGTCCAGGAGTAGTTTAGATCATTATAGGTGGGGTAAAAGGGGCAAGGGGAGGTTTTTAGAAAAGGGATGTTTTGGTAAGTTGCGGGTTTTGGGAGATCGATGTCGGCTGAGGGTAACTGATGGCGGTTGGGTGTAACCGGTGCCAGTTACTATGGAAATCTGGAAATGCCACAGAACAAGCTTTGGGTCTCCTATTTGATTGCACAAAGGATTTTGGTTGGCTGGGATGATGTATTGGGTGATTTAGGTAGGATTTGGTGGGGTTTTAGTGGGTATATGGAGGTGGAAGTGTTGGAGAAGGTCAATAGGTGGGTAGGTAAAAAATAGATGATAAAATAATGATGAAATGAAATAAACCAGAGAAGTATGACATTTATACTTACTAGGATTCTGATCTTAGATGTCTGTGAGTGAGGGATGGAGGTGTTGATGAGAGGTTTGAAGGCTGAAAGTGATCACCAACTTAAAGAAAGCTTCTGTATGGGCTGCATGTACATTCCTATTTTCTTGGTTAGATCAGATCATGGCTGGGATGGCTATGTAAGAGAAAGTGCTTGATCTCCTTCCTTTCATGCATGTTCTCTTTGGAATTCACTCTTCCTTAGAAGATGTGTTCTCACTATGAGATGTGATTAATTCGCACCAACCTTAAATTGACATAGAAGCCCACATAACAAAAAGGATAAGGGAGTACAATTGACATAATGGTTAATGAAGAAATATTCTGACTTGGGCAAGGTTCTTGCTATCGACACCCGCTACTAGAATTGAGGGATAGTCAGCCTCGGTCAAGGCAGGATTAACTAGGTTGGACTCAACTATGAAGTATTTTTCCACTTTTATTTCCTCAGATCTCATGTCGTTAACCCAAGAGATTTTATCTGGGAGCTTCTTGTAAGTTAAGACAGTGAATGTGGTTAGAGAGTTTCTTAGGCAATCAAAAGATTTAAAGAGTATGGGAAAATAGTAGTTAGTTATGATATCTTACCACGAATCTTTCTTTCAGGTATGAGCTATGTGCATTGGTCGAGGTGTTTATTTTTGAAATAGTGAAGTGTGGACATCCATGCTAATGTCAGAGGTATTTCTCTAATCATTTTAGTCTGTCTAATGAAAGAATTAAATGTAACCCACTTCCACCATAAATTAATCTTAGTGAGGTGAAAGGTTTTTCATTTCCTCCAGGTCTAGATTTCCTTATGATTCAGGGATCTAATTCGTCGTGGGACAAAAGGGGAGAGTGACCTAATTGTTAATGTGCTACCCCTTTTACCCTTTAATAGTTTATAGTTATCCCCCACTAAAAAAAATCATTGCAAATATGGTTATAAATTACAATGATTATGTGGATAAAGGGCCTTATTATGAATAAAAATTATTTAAAATATGGTTACGACCATTTCAAATACATATAGGAATTTAAGGTGCAATCCAAGCACATGTCATTTCGTGATTACTTATGTTTACTATTATTTGATTGGCTAGATTGTGTCATATGATAATGACTCGGTTAGGAAACATAGGTTCTATAGAATTGAATGTTGATGTGTATATATATCATGTAAATCCATAAGTGGGAAAGTGGACATGTAACTAACTCCTATGAAATTTTCATCTACCATTGGCAAGTATTGGTCTATGCTCAAGGTTATTGGATCCTCATCCCTTACTCACACTGTAGGGTGTAATGGATTGCTTCGAGATAGATTTCTAGAGATGGATATTTGTGATCACATTTCTGAGTGGACATGGAGTGGTGAAGAGCTTACAATGTAGTCATGAGGGATTCTATTCATATGTATGATGTTGTAGTGTAGTATGTGGTTGCATCCACCCTCAAGGGAATGAATAGGAGTGGTGACTAAGTTGTGTCAAGTGACTTAGAAATTACTTTCAAGGGGTGGAGGTGATATGGATATTGGTTACAAGCATTGACTTAACGTCATGTTTATAAGTTTGTATAGACTGTTAGTGATTAGTTTAATCATTAATTGTTATGTCACTTACATGTTCTAGCATGATATGAGTTAGGGGGATTTTATTTGTACAACTAGGTTGTTATATCAATTGTTAAATATTGTTAAGTAGGTGATCTATGTCTTTGATTTAACTTGTTATTTTGCAGACTTTGAATGATTTCCCTATTGCTTTAGAGTTTATTATCCAACTAGTATATCACACGCAATAATGTGCGATGTCACTTATGTTGAAGGGATGCATGAATTTACTACGTTTATAACTTCTTAGGGATTCTATAAACATCACAGATAGGTGGAAGAGTTGATTTTTCGATCGACAGAAGGGGTTAGAGGCCATTTAATAAAGATAAAATGGTGTAAGGAAATATATCTGAGGGGAACCATTGTGTGAAACATCTCTCTTTCAAAATTATAAATAAGTAAAACTACTCAAATTTATTTCTAAATAAATCAAGCAATGCTACCATAAGGGAAATATAAATGAAACCCAAAAGTAACTTGAGGAAACTCCTAATGTCTAAAATATCATTGAAGATTCCCTCAAAGAAAAATACACCAAAATATTTGTTCAATCATGTGAATCCATGTGGTATCTTGGTCCAAAAATGTCTTGTTTTATTTGTCTAGAAACATTGGATAATACACATCATATATCATTTCTTAAACCATATGTTGTCCACTCCATCAACCATAATCTCCTATTTTTTATGTCAAATAATTTTGAAAGACCGTATCATGGATGAAAAAGTTTTTGATAATCATGGTTCACCTAGAAACACATTTAAAATATACAAGAAAGAATTTGAAGTATGTACCACGCAAAAATTGTCACAATTATAGAAACTCAAAACATTACTAAAGAAATATGGTAAAGTCTTCACAATATTGAAGGCCTTCTATTAAAATTCATAATAAAGTACCAATATGATTAGGTTACTTGATCTCCTATTTGAAATAGTACATTTTATTATAGGTCATATTGGGATAACATTGAATATTGGATAAGAAGCAAGAAAATCTATCTTATATGTCTCGCATGAGTGAAATCTCATAAATCAACAAATGCATCAAAATCTTGCTAGAGTGTATGTAATAATACATATATAGAACTACGAGTTGTAGTAACATTTGATGACCATTGTTGGGAAGATGATTACAACCATTTTGAAATACTACGGGAGAGTAATTTTGAATCTAACAATGACATATCATGATAATAATTTGACATAGATTAGAGATCGTGGCTTTCCACTTGGGAATAGAGTGGCGATGATAAAACATTGTGGTCGATTTAACCTAAATGGTTAATTTCTTAGGGGGAGTAACCGATTGAATATTATCCTAATCAAATAGTTTCTAAAGATAATTGCAAAAATATCAAGATAATACATTGTTGTTACCTCCCCAAGAGTTGTGAGTTTTCTTCTCCAATTTTAAAGTTTTTGGGTTATGAGACTGCTAAATATCTTTGTAAAGGATCCCCTAAGAAAGAGCTATTTTCAAACAACTACCCATTTTTTTTTCTTTTAATATGTAAAAGAGGGTTGAGGGGGGCGTATCTTGTACAAAGTTTTCTAGATCAACAGAGAAGGGTAAAGGGGATGACCATTGAAACCCTCTCAGTTCCACAGATCCACACAAAGAAACAACACCAGAAAACAAAATCCGAAAGGCCTAAAACATAATAATTAACAACATAAGACAAGGAACTAAAAGCAAGACCAAAATAACATAGAAACATCCTCCAAAAAGGAAACCACCATCATTCATTTATCAGTTCATCCACTAGGTGCATGCATCCATTCCATTCCTTAACTAGACTAGCAATAGTTGATTTCCAGAATTTGTAATCTAGTTCATCTATCTCCACTTTTGGACTAGACCCATCTTTTTTATTTTTTCTTAGTTATTTCCATGGAGTGAATCATCTCAGTAAGTAGTTTAAGATGGTGGATAGTGCTTTTGACATTTAGGATGTGAACATATTTGATCTGAAGAATAATCCCCTTCATCTTTATCATATCATTCTCCATATCCTTCATTTGCATTTTTCAGTTGTTCACTAAGAACAATAGAAGTGAGCTTCTCAACTTTTTCCTGCAACTCCCTTAGATCAATTGTCACCAGGCTAATATTGTGTCTGTTGAGATCGGTGTCTAACCTGCAATTCTAAAACTCTTGCATGAAAACATTGGATTTGACCATAGTATCCTAGGCATTAAAAAAAAAATTATGGGAATTTTTAAGATCATGCAAACTTTCAATGGCTTCCTCAGTCGTATTTAAAAATTTTAGTTTTAAGGATTTTTAAGTGTTATGTGGGTATTTTTGATTTTTATATCCCTCATGTTCCAAGTTCCTTCAGGCCGTTTGTTCCCCAATTTTTCATTTTGGTCGATTGGTCTTTCTTTTCCTTCATTTTCCCTCATTTTGGATTTTCAGAGAAATGGTGTCCCGATGTCCCAAGTGTTGTGTATGTCAAATGTCTCCGACTTATCAAATTTTAGTGTGTTGCAGATGTTTCAGATTTTCTTGTTCCGCATGTCTCGAGTGCCCCCTAACCACCATTTTCCCACAAGTTTTCCTTTTCCAATTTCCATTCATTGCAGTTAACTCAGTTCCACACATCCCAAATGTACCAATGTACCTTAGGATATTTTTGCACATTTTTTTCACCTTTACTACAAATTGTCTATAGAGAATCAAATGTGTACATCTATTTATTAGCGAGTTCAGCTTCACACATCCCAAATATCTGAATGTCCCATGGATTAGTTGTGTACCTTTTCTTTTCCTTTTCTGATTCTCATTGTTTTAGGTCAGTAAGAGGTATTTATTACCTCATTTATTTCACCTCTCTGACCTACTTGAGTTTAAATGTGTATAAATATTCGGGTAACTGGTCTTTTTTACCATCTTGCTTGTATTTGCTAAAGACCGTTCAAGTTCCCTTTTCTCTGCTATCTGTAGCTGCGGTTGAGTCTTGCTTTATTATTTTCAAAATTTATAGATATCAAAGAATCTTTTAATTGTAAAGGTATTGATCGAGGAAATAAGGAAATTTCTCTCACAGAGATACTTTTCTCCTATCGTACAATGAAGATCAGTTTCAAAGGACATGAGAACCTCTCTACCTTAGAGATGGTTATACCAGATATTGGGGATAGAAAAACTCAACACATCGATTTGGATGATTTTTGGGCACATATTAATTGTAAAAACCCTTCTCCAATTTCCCACCTAATCAAGTATAGTGGAATTGTAGAGGTAGGGGGTTTCCCCATTTCAGTCTAATGTGTCGATATAGTACTAGCTTGTAGTTCCAGTTTTAACCTAGAAATAAAGGAAACTGTAAATCCTCAAGGTCAGGTGATGGTGAAAATACTATATCAAAATTGCATAAAATAAATTTGAAATAGTAATTTTCATTCTTTCTATTACAAAGGAAGTATTACACCCATATATATGAGAGGTAGTTCCTATATTTAAGGAGAGATAATCTTCATAAATATCTCCACACACAACTCCTAAAAAAACTCCATGTTATTTTACATGAGATTTTTTTTTCTCACAAAACTAATATTGTTAATGAGTTGTTTACTCAACAACTCATAACAATATTTACTCACCCACTCATAATTACATTTACAATAATATAATTAATTACTACAACACATATTATATTATCCTAGATAATATAATCACTAACATAATATTCTATGTTCACATTACAACATAGATATTCCTAACATTTTCCCCCTTAGTGTGAACATGGGGTAAGAGCTCCTGGAAACATTGAACTTGTTAAAGTAGCCATTTCTACTAGATCTTGCTACTATTGATCATCCTTTTCATATGAATATCTTCATCGACTAATCACCTTCCAATAAAGTACCTTCAACCGAAGTATGACAGTCAGAGGACCGTATGAAAGTTAGAGGATTGTACATAGATGCTTTTCCCTTGTAAGCTGATTTAATCAGTTTGCTTCTTCCACACCAAATAGACACTCAAGAACTGTTAGTCTATGTGAACACATTAAAATCAAAACGTGAAAATAGTTTCACCCCCTTGTTTATAAACACACCACATAACTAAAATCGAACATCACCACATCTGTCAGCGACCCCATCATTGGTGAATGATGAGAGGACATTGATTGTCCTCCTTCCTCCATTGCCTCCTTCCTCCATCAAGTGAACTATTTACCATAATAATTCCTCATCACTATGATAAGAAAGTTCCTCATCTTTATAGTATTCATCCCAATCAGTTTCTTCTTCAACCAAAAGAGCTTTTTGATCTATTTTGTCATCAAGTAGATCTTTTTCCCTCTTTTTACAGTTCAAGGCTACATGTCCCAATTAATTATAGTAATAGCATTTCATTTTACCTTTAAAAGGGAAAGGTTTTGGTTTGATATTTCCTTTCTTAGATGAAGTAATTGCTTTATTCTGTACATACATTACTTCTTCATATTCTTCATAATTACTTTGATCAAGTAATGTGGAGATACTCCTTCTAATATATAGAATACAAAATTAAATCAGGTACTTCAAAAAAATTATATAGAATACCTTTGAACCTCCAAGCAAGCCAAGACTATGTATTAACAATTTATCATTATTGGAAATTGGAGAAAACTTTCAGTAGAAGAATTCATATGTTGAATTTGATAGTTGTATAGTGAAATACGTATTTATTCAAAAATATGAACTAGGTTCTACTAAAATTTCTGTTGTCATTTCTTGACAAAAAATTGGTTCTATGTACAAAATTATAGAAAAAACCAAATCTGGAAACAAAATATAGAAGCTATTCTTTGAGACAAATTCGATCAAGAAAACACTGAAATTTCCCGCATCAGACCTGCTCTGGTACCAAATGAAAATACTATATCAGAATTACATGAATTAAATTTGAAATATTACTCTTCATTATTTATATTACAAAGGAAGTATCACACCCATATATATAGGAGAGGTAGTTCCTATATTTAAGGAGAGATAATCTCCATAAATATCTCCACACACAACTCCTAAAACAACTCCATGTTATTTTACATGAGATTTTGTTTTCTCACAAAACTAATATTGTTAATGAGTTGTTTACTCAACAACTCATAAAAATATTTACTCACCCACTTATAATTACATTTACAATAATGTAATTAATTATTACAACACATATTATATTATCCTAGATAATATAATCACTCACATAATATTCTATGTTCACACTACAACATAGATATTCCTAACATATGGCTTGACTTGATGAAGATTGTTTTCACACTACTTTCAGAATACCTATGATTGAGTTCTCAAATATAATTTCTAAGGATGAGGCACAACTTATTTTTGATCAAGACAGTGAATTGTACAAGAGAAGAGTAGACAAGTCGTGGTTTAAGAACCGAAAGAAAGGAGCTCAAGGCTACCCAAAATAATGTTATGGGTTAATATCCATGAAGAATTATCAGATGTAACCAAACTCCTTACTAGGATTATGGTAATTCCCTCCACCAATGAGTTTCATTAATAGATGTGCCCCTATATAAATTTTATATGTGAGGGTAAGAAAAGCTTGAACTAGGTAGTAATAATTTTTGATAGCCTAACTGAGCAATTGGTAGATGTTCAAATCACTAAAAAATTATACATGACCTCCTATATGATGTACACCATTTCAAATTACAGAGAATAGTTTGGTTTCTCCCCTGTGGAAGACAATAAATATGCTCCTATTTATATGTATCATCCACAATTGAATTTGAAGGTCAACAATCATCATTTTAGGAGAGTGAATGATGCATTCACTATGTACATTTTCAGATTATTTGAAAGAGATACTGCTAGAAGATTCTCAGATAACGATAAATAATTGGTCAATGTCTAGAGCAGATTTTACACTCAATTTAGGAAATTTTCATATATACGATTGGCTGGATTTGAAGGACAACCCCTGAAAATCCCTATGTACTATAGTGATAAGATGCATTTGGTAGAGATATGTAGACAATTAGATAAATTACATATAACCTACAAGGATAATAAGATTATAGGTATTTAGTTCTCAATCACATTGGGTAACTACACTTGTAAGATTGCCTTGTATGCTTAGAACAATGATAGAATTATTGCTCCTCTTACCCTTCATTATTATAAGCCTAGAACTTTCTTTGATATTAAGTAGTTCTTTTTCACAAATTTCAAAATGGGTTATTAGCATCTTATCGATATTGAAGACTACTGGGACGATTGTTTGGATGATTATAAATCCTAAAGAAGGTATTATAGAAGATTGTCCCTATAAAAAATCATGGATTTTGGTATATATGATGTCCCTAAAGGATTAGAGGATGATTATGAGGATCTTCAGTCCCTTGAATATTAGGATCAATCAAACACACTCCTATTGAAACCATTGATTTGTTTGTTAAGGAGATATATGACTTAAAAGAGATTGTCAAGCCTATCTTGGTAAGATTTAGACTTTAGTTTGATAGAAATATGAAGATGATCAGGATAATGAAATCCAAGTCTACTTATCAAGATACATCTATCTCTCAGAAAGAAATAACTTTATCATCTCGTTAGACACATGAACAATATGTTTCTTATCCTTCATACCATTCAACTCTGGTGTACACAAAGAAGGGAAGAGCTAAGAAGGATGATAAGATAGTTGAGGTTAGTCAAGAGAGTGAGAGGAAAACCTCTCCTAAGAAACCTAAAACAATACCTGATGAGGGAGAAATTGTGGACCTTGGCGATGATGATAGTGAAGGAAAATAGAAGGAATATACTAAGGAGAATATCCCTGAAGAAAGTGGTGTGAAGGAAGATTAGTCAAAGAAAATAGTTTCTGAATCTATGGAAATATATGCTAATGATGCTCCTGTCACCCAAGATGAGAAATTTATGTTAGAAGTTGTTGTTTTTCAAGCTCTAAGTGTGATGAGTACATCTACACTTAGGCCCATTTCTCCTTCCACTTCAAGTTCTTCATTTTCCTGGGTAAAACCAATGTTAGAAAGAAGGAAAAGGAATGTCATTTTAAGTGTGCCTACTCCTAAGTTTGATGTGGTGGAAACTCTTCTACATACTACTCCTCCCCCTCCAACAAAAAAGGCCAAAGTCACATCAATATTGGTGTCCGACTCCCAAGGTCAGTAATTCATGGAAATTACAAAACCCAAACTTGAAGAAGATTAAAAAAGACCTATCAATGGGTGATCTGGAATTGACAAGAATTTCTCTTAGTGAATCGACACCTGAACGTGGGGTGTATAATATGAGGGAGACAATGTCTAAAGTAATTAAAAGAGTTGAAAAAGGGAAGTAGAAATAAGAGAAGTTAGAGGAACATAATCATATTTTGTCAAGTTTCATCAAATCCTTATTGGTGGAAGATAAATTACTTGACCCAACTCTCCTAGCTTCCTTCCCACCTCCTGCCATCATGTCCAATTATGAGATTGAATCCATCAAATACATTCATAAGCATGCCACTTATGCAAAGGAAATGAAAGCTATGGTTGATGACTTGATAATCAAATATTTGAATTTCATTAAGGAAACATTCAAGGAATATGAGAAAATTGCTAAGATTCAATTTAAATTCACTACAACACTCAGTGGGTTGGATAGGGAGTTGAAATTTTGGAGTGAGTGCATTTAAGATCTCAGATTGATGAGTGAGACAAATGTACAAATCCTTTTTGAAAATAAGGTTATTGATGATACAAATTTTAATTTTTCCAAGAAATGGGTTTTTCAGCATTGACTAGAAAATAAAGGTTCTTGAAGAATCCATTGGAGAACTCAAAAACATGTTACAGAAAGGAGAAGCTTTTAAATCTTGTGTCATGTCTGCCTTCTTGTATATTCATTACCAAATCTTCAAAGTGAGTTCAAATGATAAATTCATTATTCAAGAGATCAAATCTCGGTTCAAGAATTTTGTTAAAGAATTTTTTTTCAAGCAAGACACCATATCCAAGGAGAAGATGAAAGAAATTTGCACACTGCAAGATGCTATCACAGATGCCAATAAATAGTTTTTTGAAAATGTAGAGTTCAAGAAAGAAATGGAGAAGTGTTTGGGAATTTAGACTCATGAAACTACCAATACAAAAATTCCCTGAGGAATGGACATAGTTGAAGCATTGAAAAGAATAAGAAATAGTGTGCTTAAGATAAAGGGAACTTGAAGCGCTTCTACTAGAATATTTACATCCTAGTTCATATTTTCCTTTCTTATTTAAAATATCTAATTAAGGTGGCTTTATCCCTTTAGTCATGTGCTATGGAAATAAGATATTAATTGAGTTTGTAATATTTAATTAGATGCTAACTTTTGAGATTAAAAGAAGGAACTGAAAAGGCTCTTTGTAACCATTTATTGGGTTATTTAAATTAATTTTCTTGTCATTGAAAAGGATCGAGATTTTGATATCTGAATGTAAAAATAACATTAAAGTATTCAATACAGAAGAATTTTCACCCTCTCTCATGATGTATCTTTTTCTTTTCCTTTTCTGATTCATATAAATTTATCCGTATTTAATCAAGAACTTTGTATCTAATACATGCATATCCTATGTTTTTATATGTGTAGTCTAAATCTTGTTATTTTTTCAAGCATCAATAAGATATTATTTTACTATCTATATGTCTAAAAGTTTTCTTCTCTTCAGTTTTCTGAATACCGGTTCTTCTATTTCTTGTTTCTTCTGTAATGAAAATATTTTGAGGAAGACATCTAAAATATCAAAATCTTCACCGAAATGTTGAACAAGTGTTTATATTATAAATAAGGTTTTTCTTTTCTCTTTTGTATTCAATAAAGGAACCTCTCCCATTAAGAGGAGGGATTTATTTCCCTTGACTGTTGCTCATTTTCAAAAGATCAAATTCTACAACCAACAATTTTGGTGCCCACTATGGGGCATGTATTTTGCATCCCACTAAAACAACTTCAATTGAACCAAAAAACATTAGCATCCTGAAAGAAAAAAGATTTACATGAGGTCAAAGGGCATGTGGTATTGAAGATACAAATTTTCAATTACTTGAACAACAAGGCTTTGGGATGACTCTAGGAAGGAGGAGAACAAGATCCACAAGCACTCTTCATGTTAAAAATAGAACTGCAAGGAACACAGACTCATAAAAAAATCAAGCCCTAGCATTCAAGATTTGGTATTGGCTAGAGTCACAGTTCATTTGAAAACTATTTTAATAAGAATGTCAATACCCTTACCTTAGGGACAATGGATTGGACCTCTAGCCCTTGCTCAACTGTTGCATGATCTCCCAAAAGAGAATAGGAATTTTTTTCCTAAATTCAGAGGTGATGGAAAACTTCACCCAGATGAACACATTGTTACATTCATTGTGGCATGTGGAATACTTGGAGTGGATCATGGAGATGTTTTCGTTAGGATTTTTTTGGTGACATTACAAGATAATGCTACCGACTAGTTCTATCATCTCCCTGTTGGAGCTATCATCGACTAGACCACCATGATAACTCAATTTGAGGATCGATTCAGACCTATTGATGATGTACATGCTCTCCTCTCTTAGATTTCTCAAATAAAGAAGGAACCATATTAGCCTATGAGATTTTTTTTTGTTAAGTTTAAAAAATTGGTCAATAATATTCCATTAGCCACTTGACCTATGGATCAAATTCATAAGTACTTTTTCCTAAATTCATAATCACCAGAAGTAATCTATATATTGAGAAGGGATAACCTTGCTAATCTCGATGCTGATAAATGCTTGGATATAAGTGTTGAGCATGATTTAATAATGTATAATAAATTAAAGAAAGAACCCTTTAAATCTAATACTTCTTCTTGAGGAAACAATTTAGACCAGTTAGTACAAAACTTGGCAAATGATCTCATAGCTATCAAAAAGTAATTGGCACAAAATACTCCTTACAAAGATATTCCAAGAATGAATTTTCAACCTAAAAATATCCTACCTCCTATATATCCAAATCTCACAATTGAATGACCACCTCTCAAAGTTCCTGTCAATGCAACATGTGAAGTTTAGGAACCGGAAGATGAATATGATGTTGAAGGATATACGGAACTTGAGGAGGAAGCAGATGAGATGCCTGAGGAAGCCAGTGATTCTCAGGTTAATTTCTTAATCACTGATGGAGATGATGATGATATAGATGATTATGATGAAGTAGTGGCTGATATGAATAGTGATTCATATGTTGTCATGACTCAAGAACAAATGAGTAATAAAAAAGAATTTGTTCATCCCATTAGGAGATCCAAGGAGGTTCCAGTTACCATCCCAGTTATTGTGAAAAGAGGATCTCATATCCCTACCACTTCCACTAAAAAGGTAAGTAGTGCTAATACTCCATCTACTTCTTTGTCTTCATCTGTAAATAATATAACCTCAAATGTTAAATATGATAGACCTAAGTCTTCTTCCCCTTCTATTCCAGACACCCCATCTACCTCAGGATCCTTTGAAATAATTGACCATACCAAGAAAACTAAAATCCAAATTTCAGAGGCTGAGTTCTATCAGACCCATCTCGATGTGCTCAGGTTGTCAAATTTGTGAAATCCAAATCCAATACTACACCCACCACCTCTAAAGGCCTTTTACCTACTCCCACCTCTATGCCTTAATAGAACCTAAGGGATACGACACCTTCTATAACTAATAAAATTGAGCCTTTCTATATCACTCTACTTATAGCTGGTCATAGGCTCATTAATTATGTCATCAATTCTAGGGCATCAGACAATGTGAAACCTGCTAAGGTTGCTCATGATTTAGGTCTAAATTTGACACGCACATTTGGTTCTTGTTATTCCATGGAAAGTAAGTTGGTGCCATTGGTAGGAAGGATTAAGGATGCACAAGTAGATTTTGCTACTTTACCAGAGAAAAGGGTCAAAAATACTATCTTACTAGCAGATATTCCCCCATCCTATGACATGTTGGTAAGAAATAACTTCTACAAATAAGTGGGAGGATAAATTCAAATGAATTGGTCACACACTCTCATTCGAGTTAATGGGAAGATGAAGAAATCATTACCTAAGAGACTAAGTACATTGTGTAGAAAATTGATGATCCTAAAGCACAAATCCTTTATGAGGACATTGGTCATGAGAACTACATGATCATGTCAAAACAAGAAATGAGAATTTCCAAATGTGTGATGGATGACCCTAATGGTGTCTAGATCCTTGAATTTGATGGTAGTTGTTCTTTAGTTCGTTGTGGAGCAGGAGTGGTCCTTTTTTCTCCTGAAAATAAGTCTTATCCTTTCTCCTACACTTCAATTTGAAAAAACAAATAATAAAATAAAATATGAAGCTCTCCTTTTGGTACTATCAATGTCTAGGGAGATGGGTGTTAAGAATCTTTGTGTATGAGGAGATTCAGAAATCATTGTTAAACATGTATGAGATATTTTTTAGGTTAAAAACAAGAGACTAAAACACTATAGAAATATGGTGTGGGATTCTATTGAATTATTGGATGCCTTTTCCATAGAAGTTATTCCCATGGAAAGGAATACTAAAGAATAAACTTTACCTATCTTAGGATCCTTTCCAATTTCTCATCCTAATTTTTCCTAAGAAATGTTCACAATCGAAATGATACATAGGCCAAGTGTGCTAGATAATGCCAAAAATTGGCAAGTATTCAATGATGATAAACATTTTCTTTCTTTTCTTGAACTTCATGATAATTTTATTCAACTGTACTTTGAAGGAATTGAAGTTGCTCCTCATGAGCCCATTTCATCCACCATGACCGAAGAATGAATCAAGGAATAATTTGATAAGGATGGTTACATTAATTTAAAATGTAAAAAGATACCCAGAGGATTAGTAATCCTAGAATATTTGTTTGATAAGTATGACAGGTATATAAAGTCAAAGATATCACATAAGGTTCATCATTCTGTGGAGTATGAAAATGTTAATATCATAATTAAAGAACAACCCAAGCTTGTCAACATTGGAAAATTATGCACAAAATAATAAAGAAACAAAATGATAAATTTATTAAAAATATATGTTGATGTGCTTGCCTATTCATATGATGATTTTAAATCTTTCAAACCCAAAGATATGCAACATTATATTCCTCTGAAACCAAGAATAAATCCTTTTTGGCAGAAATAGAGGCAATATAACCCCAAGATTTCAAACACCATTTATCAAGAGATTCAGCAGCTCTTGAAAGGAAAGATAGATTTTCCAATTCATCACTCAGCTTGGGTGGCCAATATTGTACCAGTAAGGAAAAAGAATGGTGGGATCCGAATTTGTGTATATTTTTGAAATCTAAACCAAGCCTCCCTCAAGGAAAATTATCCACTTCCCATGATGGAACAAATTCTTCAAGATGTTACCGGATTTGAAATGTTATCTAAGTTGGATGGATTTTTAGGGTATAATCAGGTTGATGTTGATGTCCCTGATCAACATAAGATGGATTTCACAACTTCATGGGGAAATTTTTCTTATAATAGGATGTCATTTGGTATGATTAATTCTAGTGCCACCTTCCAACAGGAAATGGATTTGGCTTTTGGGTCTTTGAAAGGAAAATGCATTATTGTGTATCTATATGATTTAGCTATATTTTCCAAGAGAAGGGAAGATCATTTCACACATTTGGAAACTATCCTTCAAAAGTGCAGGGAACATGGAGTATCTCTCAATCCAAAAAAGTCTATTTTTGGAGTCACTGAAGGAAAGTTGCTTGGTCACATTATTTCTAAAGATGAAACTAAGATAGATCTAGAGAGGGTGCAAGCTATCCAGTGAATTCCTCTCCCAACAAGTAAAAAAGGTGTGCATTCTTTCTTTGGAAAGATTTTTTTTAAGGAGATTTATTCCTGATTTTGCAGAGCTAACCATGAGTGTAGCCTGGATGATGAAAGGAAAACATTTTTTTTTAGACATTAGAAGGGAAATAAGATTTTGAAAATATCAAAAAGGTAATTCATGAACTCTCATTCTTGTTTTCCCTGATTTTGAGAAGGATTTCTTGATCTATTGCTATGCTATTGAGAATACTTTGCTGTTATTCTAACACAAAAGAATCATGAGGATGTGAGCTACCCATTGCTTTCATGAGTTATGTCCTTAAAGCTCATAAATTGAAATATTCTCAGATTGAGAAACATGATTTTTTCTATGGTTAAGGAAGTCAAGCAATTTCACTTCTATATCCTTAGTTCTCACTCTATTGTCTTTTTTTTAGATACAATGGTTAAGTCTATTCTCACATAGCAAGAGTTTGGGACCAAAAGAGGAAATTTGGTGGTAAAGGTGCAAGAGTATGATTTTGACATGAGGCTAACTAAGTTAGTCTGGGGAAAATGGCTCTGTGAGTTAATTGTTACAGGTGTTGAAGATAACTTTCCTAAAGAAGGCAAAAATATTCCCACTACTCTCTTCATCAGTTCCAATGACGAATGGTATGCAAACATTACCCATTTTCTTACTTATGGAGAATGCCCATATCACCTAAATGCTAAAGAAAAGAGAGCCATTAAGCTGAAGATCTATGTAATATGTACTTTGGGAAAATTCCTTGTTCAAAAGAGGGATTGATGAAAGGTTTCTCAGATGTGTGGACAGAGAACAACAAAAGAGGTTGCTTAGAGCATTTCATGATCAAGCTTGTGGAGGAAATTTCTCATCTGCTATGAACTTCTCATAAAATCCTTCATGTAGGCTACTACTAGCCAACCTTGTTTCGAGATGCAACTAAATGGGTGAGTAAATGTGAAGCTTTCCAAACTTTTGTGGGAAGGCCTAAGCTAGCCACTCTGCCACTCAAACCAGTGGTGATAGAAGAACCCTTTTAAAAATAGGGACTAGACTTCATGGGTACTCTTAATCCTCATTCCAGTGCTGGAAACACCCATGTATTAACTACCACTGATTATTTCACCAAATGGGTGGAGCCCATTACAGTAAAAAGCACAACCTCTGAAGTGATATGTAACTTTATCAAGGAAAACATTCTTATTAGATTTGGGGTACCAAGTAAAATTGTCACTGATAATTCCTCTAACTTCTCTTCTTATGAAATGATGGATTTCTTCTATGGGTATGGAATTTATCTTGCACATTCTTCTGACTACTACCCCTAAGGAAACAGGACAAGTAGAATCAACAAAAAAGAATTTGGTAACCATCATTTGAAATCTTGTCAATGAGTCAGAGAGGAATTGGCATAAGAAGTTGTATGATGCTCTTTGGGCAGATATAATTACTCCCAAAAGGGAAATTGGTATGTCTCATTTTTAGGTGGTGTATGGAACTAAAGCTCAGTTTTCAGTGACTATAGAACTTCCAGCATTGTAGTTGATGAAGGCCATTGAAGATTCAAACTTTACTAGTGCTTTGGAGAAGAGAATCATGTACCTATAGAAGTTGGATGAGGATAGATTGAAAGTGGTGGATATGATTGCTACACATCAACAAAGAGTAAAACAGCTATTTGATAAAAAGGCCATAGACCTAGAGACTTCCAGGTTGGAGACATTGTTCTACTTTGGGATAAGAGGTGGGAGCCTCGGGGAAGTCATGGAAAATTTGATTCTCTCTAGTTGGGTCCTTTCAAGATCAAACACTTTACTGGAGAAAATTATTTCTACTTGGACTATATGGATGAAACATCTCTTCCATTTCCATATAGTGGGCAGTACTTGAAGTTGTTTCAGTCCTAGGTTCCTAGGCAGTCCTTTGTATAGTCTTGTATAGTTTTCATTTTTGGTCTTTGTTTGGTGTTGTGTGGGTGTCTCTTCTATATTGTTTCATCCTTGACTCTATTTTTCCCAATGGATAAGGCACTGGTCTATCCTATAAACCCTAAGATTCTGGAGTTTTGTGTTATGTCTTGTTGTCATGGTGCTCAATCCAAGCCATGTCCCTAGAAAGAGACAGTTGTTGTCACCTCCCCAAGAGTTGTGAATTTTATTCTCCAATTTTAAAATTTTTGGGTTAGGTGACTGTTAAATTCCCTTGTAAAGGATCCCCTGAGAAAGAGCTAGTTTCAAAAAATTAGCCATTTTTCAAAATTTGAGTTTTAAGGTTTTTTCAGTGTTATGCGGGTATTTTGGATTTTTCTATCCCTCAAGTCCCAAGTTCCTTGTGGGCTGTTTGTTCCCTGATTTTCTAAATTTTGCCGATTGGTCTTTATTTTCCTTTGTTTTCGGTCTTTTCAGTCTTTTCAGAGAAATGGTGTCCCAATGTCCCAAGGGCTTTCTGTGTCAAATGTTTCTGACTTATCCAATTTTACTATGTATTGAGTGTTTTGTCTTTTCTTGTCCCATGTGTCCTAAGTTGCTCCTAACTACCATTTCCATGCAAGTCCACCTTTGCCAATTTCCATTGACTGCATGGCTATTTTAGTTGTGCACATCCCAAATGTCCCGATGTCCCTTGAGGATAGTTGTGCAAGTTTTTTTCACCTTTACTGCAAATCAGCTATTTCAGCTCCGCATCCCAAATGTCCCAATGTCCCATGGGTCTGTTGTGCACCTTTGTTCTCACCTTTTCTAATTCTCATTGTTTTAGGTCGGCATAAGGTATTTATTACCTCATTTATTTCACCTCACTGACCTACTTGAGTTTAAATGTGCATAAATAGTCAGGTAACTGGTCATTTTACCATCTTGCTTGTATTTTCTAAAGACTGATTCGAGTTCCCTTTTCTCTGCTATTTATAGCCGTGGTCCAGTCCTACTCTATTGTTTTCAAAAAATTTAGATATCAGAGAATTTATGAATCATCAAGGTATTGATCGAGGAACTAAGGAAATTCTCACATAGAGATCTTATGCTCCTATCATAAAATGAAGATCAGTTTCAAAGGACATGAGCACCTCTCTACCTTGGAGATGATTATACCAGATATTATGGATAACAAATCTTCAACACCTTGATTTGGAAATTTTTGGGCATGTATTAATTGTCAAAACCCTTCTCTCAATTACCCATCTGATCAAGGATAGTGGAATCATAGAGGCAGGGGGTTTCCCCATTTCAGTCTAATGTGTCGATACATTACTAGCTTGCAGTTCCAGTTTTAACCCAGAAAAAAAGGAAATTGTTGATCCTCAAGGTCAGGTGGTGGCTCAACTTAATGAAGATTGTATTCACACTTCTTTCAGAATACCCATGATTGAGGGCTCAAATATTCTTACTAAGGATCAGGCATAAACTTATTTTTGATCAAGACAGTGAACGATACAAGAGCAGAGTGTCCAAGTCTTGGTTTAAGAACCTAAAGAAAGAAGCCTCAAGGCTACCCAAGACAATGTTCATGGTTGATTTCCATGAATAATTTTCATATGTCATCACTCTCCTTGCTAAGGATTATGGGAATGCCCTCCACCAATGAGTTTCATTACTGGATGTGCCCCTATATCAATATTATATGTGAGGGTAAGACAAGCTTGAACTAGGCAGGAATAATTTGTGATATCCTGACTGAGAAATTGGAAGATGTTTAGAGGAATCAAACCTTCTACATGACCTCCTATCTGATGTACACCATTGCAGCTTACAGAGAATGGTTAGGTTTCTCCCCTATGGAAGACAAGAAATATGCTCCTATTTATACGTATCATTCACAGTTAAGTCTGAAGGCTCAGAAATCATCATTTTAGGAAAGTGAAATGATGCATTAACTATGTACAATGTCAAATTGTTGGAAGGAGATACTTCTAGAATATTCTCAAATTGAGAAAAAATAACTGATCAACATCTATGGCAAGATTTTTCACTCAATTTAGGAAATTTTCATATATACGATTGGCTGGATTTGAAGGAAAACCCCTAAAACTCCCTATGTACTATAGTGACAAGATGGATTTGGTGGAGATATGCAGATAGTTGGATAAATTGCATAGGATCTGCATTGATAAGAAGATTATAGGTATGTATTTCCCAATCACATTAGGTAACTACACTTATAAGAATGCCTTGGATGCTCATAACATTAATAGAACCATTTCTCCTCTTACCCTTCACTATTATAATCCTATAACTTTGATATTAAGAAGTTCATTTGCACCAATTTCAGAATGTGTTATCAACATCTTTTCGATATTAAATACTACTAGGCTGATTATTCTGATGATTATGAAGCCCGAAGAAGGTAATATGGAAAATTATCCCTACAAAAAATCATGGATTTTGGTATATATGATGTCCCTGAAGGATTGGAGGATGATGATGATGATCGGTAGTCCCTTGAATACAAGAGGTAAATCAAACACACTCCTATTGAAACCATTGATTGATTTTTTAAGGAGAGAGATGAGTTAAAAGAGCTCATCAATCCTATCTTGGTAAGAACTAGAATTTGGTTTGAAAAAAATATGAAGATGATCAGGGAAATGAAATCTAGGTATACTTCTCAAGATACTTCTACCTCTTAGAAAGAAATAACTTTATCAGCTCCTGAAACACATGAAAAATTTGTTCCTTCTCCTCCAAAATATTCAATTCTAGTGTACACAAAGAAGGGAAGAGCTAAGTAGGATGATAAGGATAGTTGAGGTTACTCAAGAGAGTTAGAGGATTCCCTCTCCTAAGAAATATGAAACAATTCCTGATGAGGGAGAATTATGGACCCTGAAAAGATGAGGAGTGAAGAAAGTGTGAAGGAAGATTAGTCAAAGAATTTTTTTTTATAATCTAGTGGAAATATCTACTAAGGAAGCTCTTGTCACCCAAGATGAGACCTCTGTGTTATAAGTGGATGTTGTGCAAAACTGTAAGTGTGATGATTGCATCTACACTTGGGTTTGTTTCTCCTTCCACTTCAAGTTCTTCATTTTCTTGGGTAGAACCAATGTTAGAAAGCAAGAAAAGGAAGGACACTTCAAGTGTGGTTGCTCCTAATTTTAATGTAGTGGAAACACTTCTAGGTACCACTTGTGCTCTAATAAAAAAGGCCAAAGTCACATCAATATTCGTTTCAAACTCCCAAGGTTAGTAATTCACAGAAATTACAAAACCTAAGCTTGAAAAAGATGAAAAATACCTATCAATGGGTGATCTGGTATTGAAAAGAATTTCTTTTGGTGAATCGAAACCTAAAAGTGAGGTGTATAATATAAGGGAGACATTATCTAAAGTAATTGTAAGATTTAAAAAATGGAAGTAGACACAAGATTAGTTGGAGGAACATAATCATATTTTGTCAAGTTTCCTTAAATCCTTACTGGCAAAAGATAATGTATTTGACCCAACTCCCCTATCTTCCATCCCACCTCCTTCCATCATATCCAATGATGAGGTTCAAGCCATAAAATAAATTCATAAGAATCCCACTTATGGGAAGGAAATTGAAGCTATGGTTGATGAATTAATAATCACAAGTCTGAATTTCATTAAAGAAGCATTCAAGGAATATGAGAAAATTGCTAAGATTCCATTAAAATTCACTACAATAGTCAGTGGGTTGGATAGGGAGTTGAAATTGTGGAGTGAGTGCATTTAGGATCTCATATTGATGAGTGCGACATATGTACAAATCATTTTGGAAAATAAGGTTTTTTATGATGCAAAGTTGAATCTATCCAAGCAATGGCTTTTCAGCATTGACAAGAAAATAAAGATTCTTGAAGAAGCCATTGGAGAGCTCAGAAAAATGTTATAGAAAGGATAAATATTTTAAATCTTGTGTCATGTGTGCCTTCGTAGGTATTCATTTCCAAATCTTCAAAGAGAGTTCAAATGATAAATTCACTATTCAAGAGATCAAATCTTAGTTCAAGAATTTTGTTAAAGAAGATTTATTCAAGAAAGACACCATATCTAAGGAGAAGACGAAAGAAATTTGCACACTACAGGATATTATCACAGATGCCAATAAAGAGTTCTTGGAAAATGTAGAGTTCAAAAAAGAAATGAGAAGTGTTTGGGTAGTTGGACTCATGCAACTTCCAATAAAACAATTCCCTAAGGAATGGATATAGTTGAAGCATTGAAAAGATTCAGAAATCAATTGCTTAAGACAAAGGGTTCTTCAAGCGTGTATACTAGCATCTTGGCATCCTAGTTCATATTTTCCTTGCTAATTTAAAATATTTAATCAAGGTGGGTTTATCTCTTTAGTCATGTGTTATGGATAAATAAGAGATAAATTGAGTTTGTAATATTTAATTAGATACTAACTTTTGAGATTAAAAGAAGGGAAATTGAAAAAGGCTCTTTGTAGCCGTTTATTGGGTTATTTAAAGGACTTTTATTATCATTGAAAAGGATTGGGATTTTGATATTTGGATGTAAAAAAACATTGAACTATTCAATACAGAAGAAGTTTCACCCTCTCTCATGATTTATCTATGTTTTTTCCTTATCTGATTCATATAAAGCTATGCTTATTTAAGAAAGAACTTTTTGTCTTTCATTTGACAAGTTATTTGGAACTTTGTGTCTAATACATGCATGTCCAGTGTTTTTATTTGCGTAGTATAAATCTTGTTATTTTATCAAGCATCAGTAAGATATTATTTTTCTATTTATATGTCTGAAAAAAAAATTATCTTCAGCTTCTGAATATCGGTTCTTCTATTTCTCCTTTCTCCTATATCAAAAATACTTTGAGGAAGACATCTAAAATATCAAAATCTTCACCAAAATTTTGAACAAGTTTTTATGTTGTAAATAAGGTTTTTGTTTTCTCTTGTGTTCAATAAGGGAACCTCTCCCATTAAGAGGAGGGACTGTTGTCCCGTGACTATGTCTCATTTTTAAACTATCAAATTCCACAACTAACATACATGAAACAAAATATATAGTGATAGATAAATTAAATGTAGTAATATTAATGAGAAGGAGAAGAGGACTTTGTTGATATTCTAGTTCCTATGTCCATCTGTGCTGAACTGATGACTAGAAATGGTTGGAAAGGATTTTATAGAGCATCACTATTCAAAATGTGTCTTGAGTTGCTACTTGGAATAAAGTGTATCCCCTTTATGGCCTTTTCCATATACCCTTGTCCCTATATGTTTTCAGGTTTTGCAACTTTATGTGTTTTTTTGCTGCTTCTTATTTTTCTCTTGTCTAGAATCTTGACCTCTAATGTTGTGCAATGATCCCTGTGTAATTGATTCAATCTTAAATACCTTATATGATGAGAGATTCCTATAAAAAAATTTAAGTGGGTTGTGGGGACTCCTTTTCAATACTGACATTTCCATTACTTTGAATATGGATCAATATACACGTCATTATCTCTTAGCATGTGATATTTAGAATGCATGCAACCAAATTGATAACCATGATATTGCAACAAAGGGATTTTATTTGATACTTTTCCTAGCTTGATTTGACTTTGGAAATGTTCCTTTTGTACTTGCAAACATGAGTGGATGATTTCCCTAGAATGAGCATGAAGAGTGTATGAATCTCAAGGGAGTCTCAAAGTATCTTTACTTGTGAATAATCGTAGTATTTTCACATTAGGATGCTAGGTGACAAGTAAAATGATTACCCTCTTTAATGCAAGATAAATAACTTTCTTATATATGTGTTCAATATATGGAAAATGTGAATAAGGCCAATGAGAAATGTACTAAAAGGGATTCAAATTAGAAAAAAGTGTCATTAGAGGAAGAGGGACCAACATGACCATGTCGACCCATAATTTATGGGCGTTACGGCCCTCCCTATCCGTTATGGTCCGAAATTAATGTGTGGGTGATCTGTAAGTTGGAAGTGTGATATATAATGGTATAACATAATTTGATGGATTAATATGACCATTATGTGAACAAATAGGTTGTGTGTGCAAGAAAGAATGAGTGGGATATAGTTAGGGATACATTTTCGGCCATATTGAATAAGTGTGGGTTAGTGTAAGTGCATTGTATGATTTTTCTTGTTCTAATTAATGAATTATCAATTATGGAATTAATTTACCCCCTTTAATTATGGAATTGAAACTTCCATGCTTACAGGAAAAGTCACCTGAGTATGAAGATATAATTTACATTTTATCGAATCTTTTTGTGCTTGTGCTAGGAATTTTTCTTGATTCCAGTTATGTCTGTTTTTCCAGGATGATTCCTTGTAGAGAAAAGTGTAATTAATGTCTATAGTATAGAAAATTGAAATTCAACACAAAAAAACTTGAACTTAGTATGAAAATAACAATATGTGTAGTAGATAAACAAAACAAATGAGAGATCACACCTAATTGTTTTTCAAAGAGAGGGTGGTATAGTACTCTTGCTACTGTTGCCATGGAGATTTTCTAAAATTTGTCTTGGAGCTAGTTGGATGGACTTGGGGGTGATCAGGCCCCAAGTGGAACGTTCCAAGGAGAATAGAAAGAAGTGCAAATAAACCTTACATGGTGAAGAGAATTTTATGGTGAGTATTCTATTTTTCTACATGGCTCTATAAAAAAGAACCAATGATAATTCAACCCTATGAGGATAAAAATTACCTCAACACTTCCCAAGGCTCATGTATAAGTTCCATTACAAATGAAAACAAACCCAATTTATTTTCTAATGATGACATAATGTACCGAGGTAATTCTATTTTACACATACCCTTGGTGCCACCATAACATGATCTCTACCCTACATTAGGTCATTCAAACTAAGTATAGAACCTGTAAATGTCCCCAATAAATTGTACCAAATGAGAAAGTTTAGAAATTTCCCCAGGATAAAAGTATATGGAATGAACCATAACACCTGTATGTTATGGTTCTTGTTGTATGGTTTGGTTCTTGTGTGTTATTTGAACCAATTATAATTATGATCCATTTTATGTACATATTATTTATTTTATTATGTGCATGCTATTGTTTTTCTAATTTTAAGCTTCTGTGAGGTTGAGCTTTTATGTACATTTCACCTTTGTTTGGGTTGCATGAGATGGAACAATGTGAGCATGGCCCAAGCAAGATGAAATGTAGCTAATGTGCACATGATTTTTAGTATTCCTATAGGGGAAATATGGGAGTGTGCATGGTGTATAATATGGAACATACATAGTAATATAATAGAAAAATTAGCAATGTGTTAGTATAAAACAAATACAGAAACACCACAATAAAGGTAAGAAAAATCATAAAAGGGCACACAAATAGAATAATATGGAAAAAAACATGCCTCATACATGGGACACCACTCAGGATTTCACAAAATAATTAAGGCACTCAGGTCTAATAAACATTCAAACAAGTAACATAGGCCATTTCCCCCAAACAAGTGAAAACATAGATAAAGTATGGAAAATAAGAAACAAGCCAGAATATGAACATGATTCCGGCTAGGAAGTAACCTATAAAATAAATACTACATATGAAGCACCCATTACCATGTTATATTAATAAATAGTATGAAAAAATATATGTATTAAGTAAATGGGGTAAGATAATGTAAAGTAACAAAGATTAGAAAAATAACACCTATATGTGAGAAAGTGTAAAGTGGATGCTTGCAGTAGTTATAGAAGAACTAGTAGAGATTAGTGTCAAGTATCCTACATGATGTAAAAATCTATGTGTAGGCTTCATTTAACTCAAAGTACCAAATAAATGCACATGTGTATAGAAAAATGATATAACATACTATGTATCAAGATAAACATGAAAAATATAAGCATACAATAGAAACAACTAAGCAAGATAAATGTAAATGTTTTTTTAGGGTTTGTATATTATTAGGATGTTTATGGAATATTAGGCATATTCATATTTTTGGATTTTAGGCTGCCTAAGGGAATAGATGAAATGTTATACTCCGAAGAGAAGGATGGGTGATCCACAAATGCACCAAGAGGGAAATATTTAGATTTTTAGTTCCTTTGATGAATATAGAGTATGCATCAAGGGAGGGGAAGCAAGGTTTCCCCTAGTGTGTGTTTGTGTGTGTACAAAGTGAGGTTGGGTGTGTATCCACTCCCTTAATAGTCATGCTAAACCTATAAACAAATTTTATCATTAGAAAACGAGGGGGAAGTTATGTTCCCCTAATGTGTGAGTAGCATATGAATTATTCAATATTTACCTTAAGTGAAGGCCCACTATCTACCATCGTGAATGAAGGAATAATGTTACCATGGGTTAAGAGACTAGTGTCATGTAAAATCATGTGTGGGATAGTGTGTGTAGGAAGGTTGTTTCCTAAAGTGTTGTTCCATTTACAAGGTGAAACAAACCTATGAGGAGACATAATGTGTGGTGTGTACCTGATTTAAATAATTTTAAATATTTATCAAATTACTAAGATGAAATATATATAATAGTAACAAATAATATTTATTATACAAAGATAAAAAGAAGTGTGTATAATAGTGAGATAAGAGTGAGTTATCTTGTATTCAAACATATGTACTAATTCTGGCCTACAAAATTTATGAAATAGGTTTGATATGAGCTAACTAAGCTTCATCTGGAAGAGTGAATCCAAAAATCTTCCAGTTAGAAACACCCAAAATGGGACAAGACCACCCTGGGTGCTAATGTTTGAACCGGGGGCTATTATCATAGTAAATGATCCGTTTCTAATATTTTTAGGGTCTAACTAGGTATTATTCCTTTTTATCCTTATCATTCTAGCTTCGTTGTAGGATTTTACTATCGCACCTAAACCTATAACACAAACCCTAACTACCTACATAAGGATCAAACATACATTCAATGAAATAAATAATGTATATTCCTGAGTTAGACTACCCTCACTAGTCACCCCAATGTGAATTTCACCAAGTGTTGCGATACATTTTAGAATCTATATAGTTCTAGTGTGTGTGTATGTGTGTGTGTGTGTTTGTGTGATTGAATCGTGTCCTTTGAAGCTAGGTTTCTTTTATTTCAGTCACACAAAGATAGTTAGCTACAACTATTTCCCCCCAAGATGAATGTGTGAGATGGATTTCAAGAATAGCCCCTCCTATGCAATGAATAATGCAGCCTAAATGCAGTCCTTGAATATCACTCTTTTCCTAAAATAGTAAATAAGAAGTAATAACCCTAGTTTCCTAACCCCTAATAATAGTAAGTCATGTATATATATGATTCCCTTGTTTGAATTTCATCATTAACAAAAGAAGGCATACCCAAAGTGATAAAAAAAGGATTTAGAAGAGATTAAAAATGATTTGGCATTTCCAAATTGACAGAAGGAGCGAAAAGGAAAATAGTGCCCAAAGGGGACATGAACGCTTGGGAATTCATATCCCTAATACGAGCTACTATCCAAGATGCTTGAAGGATATAATGGAAAATACAGAGCTAGGTCACATGTTGTCCAATGTCAAAAATTAAAGTATCCATTTGAGAAAAGAAAATGATAAGGTTATCAAAATGATAAATTAATGTAAAATCAAAATCATTGTTGTTAATGTTTATTTTTCTTGCTTAGGAATAATGCATATAATGACATACTTAAAGGTGTTATGTAAATAGTAAGTGCATGATTTTTTGTCTATAGTACCATGAAATATGTGTGATGGTCTAGTCCTATGTGGCATACTATGTGACCTAGAGATATATCGAGAGTGAGTGATAGAAACTGAAATTATGAGAGACCTATGTAGGATAGTAATCGATATTGAAATTGTGGTACTAGCACTAGGATTGTGTGAAAAAAATATAAGGCAATCATTTCTTAATGTAGGAGTGATTTGTAAAACTAGGTGGACTAGACATAATGCTAACTGAAGTGGGTAGTGCACTAATTGTAGGAGTTGTGAAGATTGAGAAGCTATAGGTAAAGGGGTTAAAAGTGGGGTACCTTAAATAATGATGAACTGATGCTCATGTATGAATTCGACACATTGGTTCATAATGGAGGGAATGAACATAATGGCCTTGAGCCAAGAAATACCTAATATCATGTCACAATGCTTAACTTTTGATGCTACAACAAATGACATGAAAATAGTGAGAGGTGTAACTGTGATGGGAAGAATTATACACCCATATGAAGTAGGTGACTTACGCTTGATTTGAGATGATGGAAATCCAATAGAACATAGAAGAGGAAGTGAAAATTCATAAGGATTAAAATTTGTATTGATCATTACATTGTTGAGAGTATGATTGGAAATAAAAGCATAAATGTGAAGCCTAGAAGATGTGAAAGAAGCATGGAAGTAAACATCAGTAAAAGTGATAACTGGTGAAGAATTTTTAGTACCAACAAGAAAATGTAAAGGAGAATTGGTAAATCGAGGTGGTGAACCATGCTGTAAGCATGGTTATCAGTTACCTTAGGTGCAACTTTTTTGTGTTTAGGAAGTGGGTCGTTAGATATTTTAAGCTTAAAAGTATCATTAGAAGATCTAGACACAACAAGATCATCTCATTCAATTACATCAAAATCAATTAGTTATTGAATTACATGGTTAATTTTAAAGAATCTATCTTTAGAGTGTCCATTACATTAATGATAGTCACAATATTATTTTTCATCAATTTTTTTTCCTTAAGGATGACTAAAAACCAAATCGAGTGGTGGAGGAAGACATATAAGATCAAGGAAAAGATTTTTTGTAACATTGTTTGAGGTCGTATAGGTAATTTAGTAAAATTTCATTGAGAAACTTGCAATTGGAGCCTCACTGGTTGGGACACTATGTTAGCATTGTCCTTATCCTCATCTTAGGGCTCAATAGATTTACTCTGAAAAGTAGATTTATTTTGGAATATATCATTAGATTGGGTAAAATCTTGATCACCATATTTGATCTTTCCCATGAATATTAGTTTGGCCTCACGATCCTTAAAGATATGACATAAGTGATCATAGGAATGGAAGGTGTCAATAATGATTGAATCTTGGATAGGTGGAAAGAGGTTTGGTAGAAATAGGTCTTGTAACTCATAATAAACTAATAAATTGTTCATTTTAGTAAGATTAGTCTTATAATACAGAACAAAGTCACTAAGGTGCTCGTTATATCCTTGTTTCGTTTTAGTCATTTGTGCTTAATAGATTTTAGTACCAATTTTAATAGAAAAATGTGCTAAAAGGATTTGATAATGGAGTAAAAGATCATAAAAAATGCACATGAAGATCATTAAAACATTGTAATGTTGTTGGAAAAATAATTTATTACAAGGGAAAATTAATGGTTTTCACCAATGCTCAAGGACTAGATCCCACTCATGGGAATGGGGAAGTTCCCATTTATTGAATACAGGAAAAAGTAAAATCTTTGGTGGTCATTAAGTTGAAGATCACATAGGGATAATCCACTAAACCTATGAAAAATTGATTGTATTGAATACAAGGGAGGAATTTTGTTGGGAGATGGGTAAAGGGGAGATAATTAGATATAAAGAGTGAATTAATTTAAATTGAATTAAATGTTATTGTAGAGTAACTACTATAAATAATGATGTACACATGCTAATATACACTAAGAAACAAACAAACAAACATGTACATTGTGAAACCCTAAGAAAAAGATGGAGATAAGAAGACTTAGCTTATTTCCAACAAAATTGCAAGTGATTTGGATAGCTGAATAGCTGTAATAGACTATAGGTAGTTTCATCAAAGATTGTTGGAGGTTATAAAACCCAGAATGGTGTGGTGTAGGAGCGCCCAAAGTAGGGAAGGAGCACCCAGGATCTGAGAACTGGTGTCTAGGGAAATGCTTAGATTATGACATCTTCTGTGTTAGAAGAGATTCGTTGTTGATTTCTATTTGTCACTCTGGATACACTCCTTGATTGTTAAATTTACATATTACCTACAAAAAAATTGACTACCTACACATGTCGGCAAATTACATCAAATCTAATAAAGAAATATGTAGAATGTGGAGTCGAACTGACTCCAATGGTCACCCAAAGAGTGAACCGATAACTAAGCGATGAACTGCATCTCAGAGTCCATGAAGTTCTATGTGAATATGTGTTTAATGATGCCCTAGGTTTCCCTTGTACAAGTTTCACTAACATAGTGAGATAGATTTATAATGCTCCAGACGTAAATGTGTGTGATGGAATTAAATAAACTTCCTCTCCTATGTTTTATATGCATAATTGATGTATCACTTGTCCCTTAAGTGAGTGTGTTGGATGAATGATTTTAAGTTCCCTTGTTCCTTTCGATGGAAGCTTAGGTGATAGTAAGTAATGCTAGTGCTTGGTCCCCTATTTTGAGAACATAACTATGCATTTAATGATTTCCTTTTTTGAATTTCATAATTGACAACTAAAAGAACAACCCAAAGTAGTAAAAACTAATTAAGTCCAAAAGGATAAGAAAAATGTAAAGAAGGACATGAGTGCCCAAGAGAATAACAACACCTATCGCTAGTGTTTAAACTGGGTGCTAGTGTTTGAAGCCATAGAAAAAATAAAATAGTTAAATGGGAAGAAGAGTTCAAGATGTATAAAGCCAATAAAAGTTTAGAAGAAAAATAAAAAAGGCTAAAGTGAGTTGTCCATTACTAGTTTTATTGCTTAGGAATCATGTAAATGCTAGCATTCTTTTAGGACTTAGAAATGTACCCAAGTGCATAGACTTTGTGCTTACATTTTTTCCTCATTTTATGATGTTAAGTGAATACTATATAGCATAAAGTAGATAGAATATGCATACTTTATGATCCTATATAGAAGAGTGTAGTAGATGGCATGCCTAGTGGACAAGTGAAGCTTGAACTGATCATAATATGAATCGTTGAGACTAGGAAGGGGAGGTAGACCATAGAGGAGAAATTTATGTGTAATAGTATAATATGTATTCTGATGTGAGTTTCTCATTGTTATGTATTAAGGAAACACCTGCAAAAGAAGAGAGAAATAATAACAAAATTCCCATATATGAAAAATCATAGTAATGCATGTATAAGTTAGTAAAGAGTGTAAAAGTTTGAAAAAGGAAAGTGTGCACCTGATATGTAAGAGATTATGGGATAAAAAATTATCTTAATGTTGCTGAACTTGTCGCTAATGGTGAGTGTTTTGGGTGATGTCACATTAGGAGCGAGTTTTTTGGGTGATCTCATGCCACATAGGAGTTTTTTGGGAAATATCGCGCCAAGAGAAGAGTGTTGGGAGAGAGGTATATATTTTCACTCCTTCCATGAATACTTTGTGAATGAGCACTAATGTAGATGGTACGTATTAATAGTTAAGTTTGTTTCATATTATAACATATTATAGGAGATATATTGTATTATGTAATTAGAGGCAAATGCCTGCTACTAGAGAACTATGCCAAAGACTATGTAGTACTTTGAAATTTACTATTTCTGCCCCCAAGACATTAGCTCCTAGGGGAGGAAAAAAGCATCATCTGTTATTATATGGGTCTGGGTGCTAGTGTCTTCTCTATGTGTGAAGTACAAGTCTAGATTTAGACCGTTCTTTTGACTATGATCTTGTGTTGATTCTATATTGTTTGGTCTATACTGTATCTCTAAAATGTTGTAGGGGTGATTGGTTCACGCAATGGATGCCCCCCATTTTTTGGGTGTATGTGATGATAGTATAAGAATGTGCCTAAAAAGAGAGGACTTGATACCAATATGAAGTGGATACTTACAGAGGATAGGGGATATGCATGGTAGAAACCAAGGCACATGCAAACAAATTAGGTTAGTAATAAGTGTTAATACAAAAAAAGCTAACATGTAAATAGAAGACAATGTAACAAGAAAGTAAGAAGATAAAATAAAATGCAAGATTATTGGAGAAGCATCATGGATCTATTGGTTTGAATAATGTATAGGTGAATGATGTGAGACATGTATTGTTCTAATATAAAACAAAACAAGGATACAAGACTGCAAATTATAAAAATACAAGAGAGATAATTGCAATAACACATAAATAGCTTCAAATCACTATGATAAAATGGAATAATGCAAGAGATGTATATATAGGAGGTGAATATGTAACTTCCTCCTAGAATCATAACAATCTCCACTTAGAATAGTGGTAACCAACAACTAGAATTGCATAGTCAAGTGGTAACCAACACCTAGAATAGTGTAGTCAAGTATACACCTAAGCAAGCATATCCCATAAGTGTAGGGAAAATCCAAGTGAGATGGAATATCATGAGTAGGATAATACAAATAAAGTGAGGAAAATAAATCCTACACTAATAGAGAAGTCAATTTCATACACTGGACATCGCTCATAATGTCACAAGACAATTATGGTTGAAGTGGTCAAAGGCACACAATGATCACACAAGACATAGGGTATAGACCGTAAATAATAGAAAACAATAGCACACAAAATGTATCAGATAACCATGGTTGTATGTAATCTTTCATGGAAAATTCTACATATAAGGAAATTTTTAGCATGTTAGAGAGATAGATAGTATGTCAAAGTGTGTAAGATCAGTGAAAATCAAGTGCTAGTAAGAAGAAGTAGTAAATGATGAAACCATAGAACCTGTAGTGTGTGAGAGTAGTCAAGGTAGATTCCCCCAGGATCCTTGGTGGGACTTGCAAGGAATTTAATGTCAAGCATCATGCATTATGTAAGGAGATATAAGAGATATGCATTATCTTCTAGAGACCAAGTGAATGTGCATGTGTATATGATAAGGATAGTAACATACTAATTATCTGCCTAGCGTAGTAAGAAAAGTGAAAGATGTAATTAGAATAAGATAGAAAGAATAATTGTAAATAAGATATACAAATTCTATATAAGTGTGATGGTGTGATATGCAAGGTGTGGCGATGATAGGAGAAGTGTTTCCCCTATTGGATGTGTATGAGATGAGGTTAATTTATAAATTTTCCTTGAACATTCAAAAATGAACCATAGAGCAAAAGTGTGTCATCGGTAAATGAGTACATTGTGTGAGAGTAAATGCTAGAAAGATATATTGTCAATTACAAAGCATGAAATATGAAGATAAGGTGAGGTTCATTCATGAAGTGTGCCTTTAATAGTCAAGTGTGAAATGTAGCACGAGAGTGTGTCATCGGGTGATGAATTTGTTGCATAAGATTGGATGCTAGAAAATATTTATCATGAAGAACAAAGTGTAAAATGAATATGATGTGAGGTTAATGGATGTAGTGTGCCCTCAATAGTTAGTGTGAACAGTAGCACCAGAGTGTGTCATTGGGTAATGATGGTACAAGATGTGTGCCAAAGAGGTAAGAGTTCTTATAAAGGTAAACATGAACTACGGAGCGTGAAGTGTAGTAAAAAAGATAAGATTAGACAATAGAGAGAGCCAATAGTGATGGAGAGGGGGATGAGAAAGTGTGATGCCCCCCATGTACGTATATCAAAAGTCCCTGGAAAATAGATGTGATCGTTGTAAAAAAGAATAGAAAGAGTATGTATAGTGCACAAAATGATATGTATTATATATATGAAGTAGTATGTGTACCATGAACAGAAGTATCCATAAGTAAGCATGAGTATAAAAATCATGTATGGAGTAGTATAGAAGCATAGAGACATGTATTAAGCTTTGTCCATAGTGTAGATATGAGAAATCACTGCTAGAGATATTGACATGAATTACAAATCAAGAGTAACGTATAGATGCATTTGTGAATAATATGGATAGACAACTACTAATTATAACATGTGACCATGATGGGGGAGAGTTCAATTCCCCCTAAGTGTGTGAGTTATGGAGATCTATATGATTGTATACATGAATTAGTTATCTATACAAGTAGAATTGAAACTAAGACCTAGTAGCTTCAATACAATGCTAAAATAAACCTATGCATCATCATGCTAAAATCTTAAGAAAAAATAACCTATCAACATTTCTACATTAAACATGAAATGAAAATTTTAAGCTAATATGATAAAAAAATTAACTTCTATCTCTTGTTGAATGCTAAATGGGATGAGATTGAACCTATGTAGAACTCTAGCAATCAAAGACTTGACTATGTACTTGAAATCCCAAGGTTTCTAAGAATGGAGTCTTGTCAAATCATGGGTAAAAGACCATTTGAAATATCTCCATATGACTTCAAAAATTTCAGTGGATGAATGAAAAAAATGGAGAAGGATAGCTCTTGTAATGGAAGAATGCTCAAAGATGATAAAATGGCTATAGTTTATGCTCTATGCTCATTTATGAGTGTAGGTGTAAAAAGAAAGGTAGGGGTAGGGCTCCTTATATATCCTAATGGATAGAAGAATCTCTACATCCCTCTTCATGTGGGATAAATGGAGAGGTTGGGTTAGTTATGGATAAGGAAGGTTTAGAAAGGGTTGAGTCAACCTTAGGAGAGTTTAGTTTGCCCTTTAGTGACCCATGGGGTTTGAGGGGATTTATTAATTAACCAAAGTGATTAATTAATAGGTGTGCAAGCTTATACAAGCTTTTTAGAGGAATAATTAGCATGATTTAAACTATGAGAAGGATTGAATCGAATAAATGATGATTTATTGATTTAATGGAAGAGGAAACTAATTAATTTGTCTAGATAGAAAGGGGGATTAATTAATGGAAGGTCATTAATTGACATATTTGTTGGATAGAAGAGTTAACTAATTAATGTAATGTAACAAATTAATAGTTATAGAAGAGAAAATGAGCATTTATTGACAATATGTCGTCAATTTGCTGGAAAGAAGATAATTAGTGCAATTTAAGTATTTAAATTTCTCGGGTTATATTATAGGTGTCTATAGTTGCCCCTCTTTGGGGTGGTGTAAGTGATGCCACTTCAAAGATAGTAGATAGATAAATTTTGAAGGTGTAGAAGAAAAATTAGTAGAAGTGAGAGATTCCCCCTCAAGTGTCGATGGGGTGATGAAAGAAGGCGTTTGACGATCAAAAAAGGTGAGAGAAAGGAAATAAGAGAATGGGTAGGAGTAGGATGTCCTAGAGGAATAAGAAAAATAATGTTGATAGGAGAATGATGTAGAGGAGGAATGAAGATGGAAACAAAAGAGCAAGCTTTCATCTAGTGTATTGAAATAACTTTATTGTCATCATATTGCCAAAGATCTATGTCATCTATCCTTATTAAAAATATAAGCATATGAAAAAAGTAGGATGACATGAAAATCCATACTGTGAACAGTTGTTCATTGCTGAAAACACCCACTCAATGCAACATACAAAAAGAAATGCAATATGAGAAGGAAATAAGCTCATTTAACAAGGAAAATAAGTACATACACACATATTCCAACCAACAATGGTCAAGATGGTTGTAAAAATGTTTTTTTTAATCAAGGTGAAGATCCCCAAATGTTCATGATTCATGAAAAGGGTTAAAAATGATTCCCAGAGCAAGGATACATGTAAGGGAAAATCATGAAGGACATTGGGTCTAATAAAAAAATGTAGTGCACCACGAAACAGTACCAAGCAACTAGATGTGTCCCATAGTACAGACGAAGCAAGCAGGATAGCTTTGTAAATGGTAGCAAATTTGATGATCCATAAGTCATTTTTTCTGCAAAGATATGAAGTTTCCAACAAGATATGGAAAGAATACCATTCGCAAGACACGAGTTTCAACTGCTACAAGTTGCTTTACCTAGTTTTGTGAGTTTTACAAATTTTAGATTTTTTGAAAAAAAAAATTGAATTTCAAATTGCTTTAAAAAAAATTGACTATGTGGATGCGTGGAAGAAATTAGAAGAATCAGAAAGAATCTCCCAAAAGCAAAAGAAAATCCCCGCGAAGAAGAAAGAAGCAGCAGGAGGAAAATAATGCCCCAGCACAACAGAAAAATTAACAAAATAATTATTTAATAAAAAATAATTATTCGATGGAGTGTGTAGAAGAAGGGATATCACCTAGGAGCAATAAAATTTTCCTAGTGAGAAGAAATGAGTATGAGGTGGAAAATAATGTCCCAGCATGAAAAAAAAATGAAATAAAAAATATTTAAATAAAATAATTATTCACGGTGAGTAGAAGAAGAGTTAGAGAAACAATGGTAGTCAAAACAGCCTTCCAAGCATCACGTCTGGCAAGAATGGTTTAATATACCCCACCCAGGGGGGGTAAATCATCACGACCAATTCATTTGTTACTGATCACTATTGAAATTTTACCACGAGACCCTTGATAGTGATGAGGACAATGGTGAGAGACGAGCCTACAGGAGACATGCCAACTCAACCTACTTTGTCAATTACGCATTTAATATTGTAATTAATACTTTAATTAGTAGTGTAGATGTAGGATATAGTGTAGGTGCACATGCGCGGGGGCGCAGGCACCCCTATGGTGGCATAGGTACCCCTGAAGTGTATGTGCGCAGTGTAGGCACGAGAAATTGTGTATGCACATACGCATATGTGTCAAAAGTATATGCAAACCTATGCACATGCATATAGTATATGTGCACACGTGCATGCACCAAAACCCTGACAAACACATATAACACATACCCACATGCATGCTAAAAAGGGGACGCACATGCCATAAGGTGCACACATGCCCAAAAAGGCATGTAGGAACCTAAAAGAGATGAATAAGAGGTAAAAATGCCAAAAAATGACACTTAGAAGAAAAATAGAAGAACTTAGAAGAATTGTTAGTGTCTAATACATGTAATGTTTTTTAGAGATGGTTTCCAGTGCTACAGATGCAAGAGTGAGACACTCGCATAGCCAAGATGGAGGGGAGAATGCACTGACAACACCATCGTGAGATGATGATACTATTGAAGGTGATCGGTTTAGGCCATGTAGCGTGGATACCATCAATTACCCTAGATCATGACCTATTGACTGCTTTGATTGAGTGGTGGCACAATGAGAGCTAGTGTTTCAGGATTCCCATAAGAGAGATGACCGTCACATTGGAGGACCTATGGCAGATTCTATGCGTTCCCATTGTAGGCTCAATGATTGAGTACACAAGTGATTTTGGTCAGATCATTGTGGTGGTTAGTGACATATTTGGCCATGATGAGATACCTCATGAGGGTATGAAAATGTCTTTACATGATTATATATCTGATCTGACCCTTCACCAAGGACCACTTTATTTGATGGCTCTTATCAGTGGGTTCTTACTCACTGATAAGACAGGGACATCATTTTCGATGGGATTGATTACATTAGTTCACAGATTATTTAATGGTGAGTGATATTGCTGGGGCTAGTGCATACTGAATCATTTATACTAGGATTTTTACTTGATTACCTACCACTGTTAGAAGATGGTGGGGCCAACATCTTTGTGATAGATCTGCTCCTGGGACCATATAGCAATTGGGCATCCCGTATGTGCATTAAACACCCAAGTTTCAGAGGAGCTGACATATATGGCATGGGTTTCTATGGGAGATGATGTACGAGGGAACCTAGGCAACATCTACTATTACTGCCAAGAGTTTGACGAGTTGCTAGAGAGAGACATCGTCTAAAGGCCCTATATACACATACAGTGGCACAATGATGGAGTTGATATTAGTGTCTATGTGGTAGAGCACTTTCTTCTTGGAAGCCACAGCTATATTATGGAGATATACAGGGTAGAGTGGTGTCAGCGACAACGAGGTCAGGTTCAAGATGTCCCTCAGCCCGATATGTGGTATGCTGACCTTGATGCAGAGAGGAGGACCATGGGGCCATACATACAAGTGGCTCGAGCCAGGCCTAGCTTTTTACATGTGGTACCACAGGTCTGGGACCTTTCCTGACAGGTTAGAGACTCAGGCACCACACTATATTACGTGTCCTAGTATGTGACTATTTTTCTGTGGTGCTTGACTATATCGGATGAGGCATGGGGAGTAGGCATTCGAGCACCACCAAATATCCTATACAACAATGACGGTGATGATGTAGTTGTAGGTCATGTTGATGATCCTTTTGATGGTCAGTGACATGATGGATAGGGTCTAGTATAGGATCATAGACAAAGGTGACAGAAGCTGGGTCAGGGACACGTATAGGGCTAGACACAGGGCCGAG
The DNA here is from genome assembly GCA_019776745.2 of Taxus chinensis. NCBI lineage: Eukaryota > Viridiplantae > Streptophyta > Pinopsida > Cupressales > Taxaceae > Taxus > Taxus chinensis. Next base: position 581,244,473 of record CM034153.1, read on the forward strand.
CATAGGCAGAAGGTCATGCATAGGGTCCTAGGCCCATATTATGGGAGAAGGGACATGATCATGGATAGACACAAGGCCAGGTTCATGGGTAGGCTCTTGTAATGTTTCTGAGGTTTCCTTGAGCTCAAGGTGGAGATGTCAAGGGACAACTAGCTACCTTACGGAAGCAACTGCAACAGATGACAGTGGAGAGAGATCAAGCCCAGCTCACATTCAGGTCATGAAAGTGGAGAAGGACTAGGCTAGAGCCCAAGCTGGCCAGGGAGGAGATGGATCTATACATTTTCAACAGATACATCAGATGGCCTCAGAGATGGCTTAGGTGACAAGCCTATTAAAGCAAACCCAGACTTATATATAACCAATGATAGCCGAGAGAGATTAGCTTTATACAAAGCAAGCAGTGCGTCAGGCCGAGGTTGTAAAGATATCAGTAGAGGTAGCATATTTCCAATACATAGATGGGATAGTGGTGACAACTCACACCCATTAAGACTTGGCTATAGCAGAGGGCAAAGCCTCTTATTATCAGTTATATTATGAGGTAGTTCCAACTGGTCAACGGGCACCCACCTATAGTCAGTAGTTGAGTGGATCGATGAGATCAGAGAGGCCTCATACATCAGTGGAGCAGCCATGAGGATATCCCATAGGACCATGTGGTACATAGGTCATGGGTCCTCCTCCATTACATAGGCCAGCCAGTCCAGTTGAGGGTTCTATTCAGCCATGACCCTCATTGTATTTATTGATTGTACTTGTATCATTATATACATACCTGTAATGAAGGTGTTATCATTCTTGACAGTTGAATACAATGTACCATTTTTATACAATGTACCATTTTTTGATTCATGCCTCTAATGAAGGCTTCATTTTTTATCGATGTACAACATTTTTTATGTACGACTCTATTGAAGGAATTTATGATTTTCACCCTTTGATGGCCCATTTTGTATTGATGGTGTATTTCCTCTTTGAGACAAACATTTTGATGTGGTATAGTTGCTATGGGATGATGGAATTTATTTTTTTGATGATTGACTACATGGATTATGTATGTATCATGATGTTTTGTATGTATCATGATGATAGTTGAGATGTTTGTACCACATGTGTTTGATTTTGACATGATAGATCCATAGATGATATCAATTGTATTGTACATGTGATGGTTTAGATTAGTGGATGGGATGCCATGATGATATTGGTGCGGGGGATAGATTTTGATATTTTCAATCCCTCTTACCCCCATTTAATGATATGATATGTGATGATTAGCTTAGCATTCATGTATGATGTATACTTAGCTTTTTATTTATATGATATATAGATGATGTTAGATGTGATGATGTTGATGGAAATACGATGATGTGATAACAAAACTATGTACATGCGATAAGAAAACACAATCAAATGTTAACAAAATCAACCAAATACACAATGCAAACCAACATGAATTCACACAACTATGTATAATTAGTTACAAGCATGCAAAAACACTCTTCATATGTACAAGTAAGAATGAATCTAATCTAAGCAAGGAAATATGAATCTTAACAAAGTATTTCTAAGCAATAAACAATACAAGTGTACAAACAAGAAACAACTATACAAGCAAAAAATGTACACAATCAAAGCAAGAAACAAGATAAAGTAAGTAAACTAAGTTATGTTTTTTCTAGATTGTTTTGTGAAACACTTTTCAACAATTTTTTTTAGTTTTGTGAAACACTTTTCTATTATTTTGTGCATTTTTGAAACAATTTTGTATTGTTTTTGTGGTTTTCGAACATTTTCTATTGTTTATGTGGTTTTCGAACATTTTTTAATGTTTTTGTGATTTTCTAAGATTTTTAAATGTTTTTGTGATTTTTTAAGATTTTTGAATGTTTTTGTGATTTTTTAAGATTTTGAATGTTTTTGTGATTTTTTAAAGATTTTTGAATGTTTTTGTGATTTTTAAAAAGATTTTTGAATGTTTTTGTGATTTTTTAAAATATTTTTGAATGTTTAGTGATTTTTAAAAGATTTTTGAATGTTTTTGTGATCTTTTTAATATTTTTGAATGTTTTTGTGAATTTTTAAAAATTTTGAATATTTTTGCGATTTTTAAAGATTTTTGAATGTTTTTGTGATATTTTAAAGATTTTTTAATGTTTTTGTGATTTTTAAAATATTTTTGAATGTTTTTGTGATTTTTTTAAGATTTGCCAAAGCTATGCATAGGTAACTGAGAAACATGGATGCCCCCAACATTAGATGGAGAATATACAACGGCAAGCACAACATGTTTACAAACAGGAAGGTGAAGTTGCAGAAGTGCCCACATTGTTAGATGTGGGATATAAAAAAACCATCCCTTCACTGATTTATAAGAGGAGAAAAAGTTGGATCAAGGCTTAACAAGATAGGTTCAAAGGGAATCTTGGATGCAAGTGTAGAACTAGCCCTAAGATAAGTAAAATTACCCTCCATAAACAAGATTCTTGTGAATAAAGAATCCTCCCAAGGCATTGGAAACCGGTTTTCACCAAGGGACCTATCCAAAGTGCCATAATTGAGTGTTTTTCACATATGGATGACATGTTTTCTCTTTTTCCTTTTCTCTTATTTTACTCTCTCTCTTTTTACAAATCAATTTTAGTCTTTCTTTTGTTTTATTTTATGATTTTTTCACCATGTTTAAGCATAAAACCACTTGGTGCATGACATCCATAGGTTTGTAGAGCTTATCACCATTGGGATGGGCAATTTTGTATGCTCTCATAACATATTTGGCCACAATGACGTAATGTCCTAACGAATGTGGTTCAAACTTTTTTTTTCTTCTCTCTTTCCACCTTTGTATTGAATTGATTTTCTTTCATGACCAAATATTCGACCTCAAATGGATGAGGTATGATATTTTTGTCGTAATTTCTGTAGACTTTGTTCTGATACACTTTAATATGGTTAAGGGAGTGGATGTGCTTTTCATCCAAGAGTTATAATTTTTTCCGCTTAGCTACTTTGTAATCCTCATCCTTGTCTAGATAATCCCTAAGAGACATTCTTAGGGAAGGAAGCTCGATTTCCAATGGGATGATGGATTCAGTTGCAAATACTAGGGAATAGGGTGTCACACCAGTAGGAGTGTGAATGGAGGTCCTATAAGCCCAAAGGGATGGTGAATTTGTAAATGCCAATTACAATTTGCCTTCCTCACCATATTTTCCATGATTTGAACTAATGTTTTGTTAGCGGCTTCAACTTGTCCATTACCTTATGGATAATATGGCGTAGACCACTTCAATTTTATTTGAAATTGATGACAAAGATATTTTACTATCTTTTTCTTGAATGATTTTCCAATTTCAGTAATTATGGCCACATGAATGCCATATCGGCAGATAAGGTGATTCATTATAAACTTTGAAATCTGAGCACCCGTAACATAAGTTAAAGGAACAACCTCTACCCATTTAGTGAAATATTCCATAGCTGTGATGATGTGGGTGTGACCATCAGATGAGGTATGGGTGACCTTCCCTATTAAATCTAGTCCCCATTTGGAAAATGGCCACGGGGTTGTGATTGGTTATAATGGATGTGAAGGCGCATGGATGAAATTTCCATACTTTTGACATAGTACACTTTTCCTTACATAGTTGTAGTCTATTTCCATAGTAGGAAAATAGTAGCCTACTATAGTGCCCACTTCCCTTTGACACCTTACTGATCATGACACTATCGAATATATTATGGACATTATTATAGTTTTGATTAAGTACGATGTTAGATATTTGATCATGGATTATTGTTGACCTTGATTGAGTTATGATGCATGATGATTATTAAAGACATTTTATATGTTGATGTTGATATAATGTTTGACATGGTTATATTATGCATGTTATTCAGACTTATGATTTTTAGATATTGTGAGTAGACCTAGAAATGGAAGATTATTGGATGATGATATAGTTGTTAATAAAACTATAAATGATATTTTTAGTTTGCTTTGATGTTGTTGTGATTCATATATCTAAATGATTTTGGATTTTTAATTATATTTATATTCATTTGGATGTTTTGATATGGCCACAAGGCTAAAGGAGGTATTGTATTTTTATAGGTTAAAATATCACAATAAACATCGGGGGATTGGAGACCAACCACATTGGAATTCTAGATGGATTCAACAAGGTCACCATGACAACTAGTTTTGTTTGTGTGTGTTTGTTTGTGTTAGGGATTTTCATGGTGGGGGGGGGGAATCACCTTTAAATGTGACCAAGGGATTTTATGTTTTTCTTTTATTTGGTCCCTTTTGTTTAATTTTTGTATGTGTTTTATGTTGTGAACTTACCCTTTCATTATTTATTTAATGATGTGTAAATATTGTGAGTAATCATATTGTCTAGTTAATTAATTAAAATATGTCATAAGAATGTAATTAGTAGAGTTGTTGGCCATGTTTTAAAGTATTGTAAGAATGTGTAAGTAATGTGTAAGTGATGTGTAAGTTAACTTTTGAGTGTGAAACACTCCGCCTTCTTGGAAATTCAAATTTGTCCTTGGACATTGATTTTGAAGGCTTGTGGGACAAGTTAAACTTGTCCCATACCTCTTAAATTTATATACCAACCTTGCCTATGGTTGAAGGGTTAAATTTAGATCTTTTTATGAATTTTTTTTCAAGTCAAGTTGAATGTTGTAATATCACTTTTCTTACTTAATTTAATTCCAATCCTTTGGGGTGTGGGTTGGATTTGAGTGTGTAAGTCAACTGTCATATTATTCACCCACTTATTTATTATGCATTGGAGAACGAAATTGACTTGTGGGGGTTAGGGTTGAGGATGTGTGATGTGGCATCCTACATGGATCCACCTCATCCTCTTCTCTTCCCTCTTCTATAAAATTCAAATTGTTTGCCTTGTTTTGGGTTGCTTCACTTTTGGAGACCTCATTTTTTGGCAAATTTTCTTGTTGTTTGGGGAGCTCATGCTTGAAGAAGTATTTTGGAAGATTGTTGCATGCTTGTTCTTGGTTGTTTTAGATTGCGTGCATTGGGATAAAGCTTGTTGTTTTGGAACTTGGAACAACACCATCATGGACAAGTAGGAGCTAGGCTCTTAAAATGTTCTTCTTGTATATATGTAAATGTTCTTGTGTGAATGTTTTGGTATATTGTGGGTTTTTTGGTAGATGCCGAGGAATGGTGTAGGAGAAGACTATGGGATTATTTTGTGGGAGGCACAAGTGTGTTTTAGGGAGGTATAAGGCTGGAGGGAGTTGGGATTTGGGTTCCACCTTACAAGAAATAGATTGCATTTATTTACTCGTTATGGGGTGCCATAAGAGGTTGAGGAAACATAAGAAAATGTGAGGAATAAGGGGTACTTGGGGGAGGCATAAGGGCATGATAGGGTTTGAAATGTTATTCATATATATATATATATATATATATATATATATATATATATATATATATATATATACATATATATATATTGGTGGGCTGTTCTCAGGTGGTGATACCCAATTTTTCACTTTTGGAGGCATAAGTAGCATCCCCCATAGCTTCTTGCTCCTTTGGCTTGTTTGATGAAGCCTTTGTATTGGTTTTCATGTTTTAATGTAGTTGTAAACTACATTCTATTTGAGACTTTGTTTCCTTGTAAAAATGTTGCTTGTATGTTTGTGGAAGCCTGTTGTTGCCATGAGTTGGATCACATCTTTTATTGAATTATGGTTGGGGCTTAGGGGTCAATGAAGAAGGATGGATTCTCCTCTTTATTGGATGTCTTGGTTAGGTGGAGAGTGTTTCCTTTCCCCTAATCCTATTATGATCAAATTGGAAGCATGTGAAGAATGCATGTTGTTGTTCGGGATCCTAGAAAAGACAGTTTGAATATCCCTTGTGAAATGAAATCACATTGTAACCTTTCCCACTTGAACTGGATGAAATTTTAAATGTTTGTAATGGAAATATTTTGTACTAATTACAAGTGGAAATTTGAAATGTAAAAGAGTTATACTCTGTATTCTATTTTAGAAAGAATATGAAAGAATGATACATGTTTTTGTATGTTACATTTTGAAACCAAATGGAAAGGAAGTTGTAAGAATAATTTTAATTAATGGAAGTGGTTTTGTCTTGTCCATATGTTGTAATTCCATTGGAAATTTGTGTTTAGCATTCACTATGAAATCCCTGTTTGAAAAGTGGTAAAGTTAAACATGTGAGAAGAAAATGTATTATTTTGTTCTGTATAAAATATATGTTTTGGAAGGAATAAAAGAAGAAAGTTGTAATGTTGTGTTTTGGAATAAATAAATGATTGCATTACCTTTTTCAATCTGTATTGTTGTATTGAAATTGATCATCTATTGTGTTTGAAATCTCTGTTGAAAATAAGAAATGCATGAGGAAAAATATAATGCTCTGTTCTCCTTGAAAAATGTTAAGACTGGAAATCAGAACTATGTTTTGGATTTTAAATGGTTTGATTAAATCAACTAATATGTTACATTGGAATTTGAATGTAGTTCTAAATACTTGGAAGAAGAAAGTGGCAAATAGAACCATTAAAATTTGATCCCTATTTTTTTTGTAGTTTCAAAATGGTAATTATCAAAACAAAACAAAATGTACAGTTCAAACCTGTAACAATAAAATAAAAAATTAAATGATTAAATTGAAGTAGTAGGCCCTAAACGAATCCAATTAGACAAATACACTTAGAGGAAATATTTCAAAACTTGGCAAAATTAGGCTCAAATCATTTTGCAGTCGTTTTACTTACAAAAAATGAAAATGTTCAAATTTAGACAAATTGAATCTTGAATACTTCCTTAAATCCATCTAAGAACATGTCCCCATGTCTATTTTACATGTTAAGAGAGGAAGAAGGTAAAATTGAATAAATCTCACAAGTTAAAATTTACTAGTTTGCACTGTAAAAGCATTCAGGACATTTTCTTAAAATTGCCTCCTTAAACTTTATCAAAATAAAAAATTAATAATCTATGTGGAAATAGGACATCGATAGCTTTCCAAAAAGTCCTCGTATGCCCAAAATTGAGCTCTCTATCAAATATTATGGCCCTCTAAAGTTTTTCTTCCTCGGCGTCAGAAATTGGGAACAATTTCCTTAGCAGGCCCGTGGGCCCGACTTTTTCCCTTAGAGCTTAGGACAAGTTTTGGGAAAATTTTCCAAATTTTCCCCACCACCTTGCCCGCCCACAGTCAATCAGAGGCTGCCATGTGGCACCATGAGGTGTCAGTGGTGAGACGGATCTCCTTTTAACATAGTGCTCCTGAAAAATTTTGGGAAAATTTTTCAAAATTTTCCTCGCTGGCCTGCAACCAATTAGGTGATCTAGAGGATCCTCACAAAGAAACACCGATCTAAGATGTTCTCAGAAATTGTTGCAGTCATTTTTAAAGCATGGAGAAAAATTATACGACTCCGACGACAGCTTGTTTGCAGGAAATGAAGCTCGTTTGCAAAAGTTATAGCCCGCAGAAATTTTTGGGCAACTGGCAAAATTTGGAGTTTTGTGCAGGTTGGACGTGTGCACGCTTGCCAAGTGTTTTGATCATATTGTGACACGTGGATGAATTGTGTGATGTACTAAAAAAATTGGTTTTGGAACGCCGGTCTTGGACACTCGTTCTCGGTGAAATGGACCCTGTTATTTACTAGCTGGGGGCCCTCAGCCAGGTTCGACACACTCGATTATGGAGGGGTGCCTTAGCCTCCTTCTCATTTAATCATTAAACCAACTTGTGTATATAAACCTCTATATTTCCTTTTGTGCCATGCATGTGGGAAATTGGGCATGTATTATTTAAATTACCCATGCCTTATAACCTATTTGCAATTTTCCACGCCATATTTCTCAAACTATTCAACGCATTATCTATTCCACTTTCCACGCATTAGTCTAAACTGTCAAAACTGTACATGCATATATTAAGGGATTTGGCGCCTAAAATTAAACAATGCGTCATCCCCAATGTAATGCGCCAAATGTGGGATTATAATCCCAAAAGGATAAGCCAAAAGCAAGGGATGAGAATGGAACTCGGGTGGGCCGAGTAAAATGATAAGCACCCAACCAGCATGCTAGGAGGTGCATAAACAATATAAAAAGGGTGATATTCTATTTGTATATTCATTCGGGACTGTGTAGTATTATTGTATTGCTCATATCTTGAGCTATCGGTGGAATTTGGAGGAGATGTAAAAAGAAACCCTTGTTATTTTTGATAGAGGAAGACTGTGAGAAGGTCAAAATTTTGTAGAATTCTTTGTAAAGAATTATTTTCAAGATTTTAATAGATCAGTCCCATTCAACCGGACCCGGAGACGTAGGCCTCAAGCGCCGAACTCCGTTATCAATTCTTGCATCACGTTGCTGGTGAATCCTCTTCATTTTTTTCAATATTTGCACAGTACTTGCAGTTTTTATTCTTTTATTAAAAATACAAAAAGAAATAATGCACAATTTTTACATCAAAAATCAATACAAAGCAAGAAAATGTGTGTACACGATTGCTAGTTAAATTTAGTTTTTAGATCATTGGTATCAGAGCTGGTTTTGACTGATTTTTGGTTGAATTTAACGTGTTTTGGATTGCAAGTTGTGTGTTGGATGTTAACAAGGTCTCGATCTAAGAAGGGTGAAGGAGAATTAGTTGAAGGAGATCCCAAAATTGGTACCAGATGATCTCGAAGTCCTACAATGGCAGATCGAGAGGAATTGGAACAAAACTTTCGTCAATCCTTCCAACAGATGGAGGAAATGGTGGAAGAAATGTACCAAGAAAGGAAAAGGGAAAAGGGGACTAGAGAAGGTAAGAAAGAAGAAAGCTCTAGTTTTGGCATTCCAAAAAGAGACTCTTTAAAATCTGATTTTCTTTCATTAAAGTTAGATATCAAGTTTGAATTGCCTATGTATACTGGAGAGCTAAATGCAGAGAAGTTGGATAACTGGGTCAAGCAAATAGAAGTATACTACAGGGTTCAGAGAATTTTTGATGATGAAGTAAAGATTCATCTGGAAACTCTTCGGATGGGTGGAACAACACTCATTTGGTGGGAGAGTAAGCTTTAGGAAGTGGAAGAAAACAAAGGTATAGAAATCACTTCTTGGTCTGAATTTGTTTCAAATGTTAGGCAACAATTTTATCCTCTTGGTTGTAAGCAACAAGCTATGATGGATTGGCAAACATTAAGACAAACTAAGGGACAAAGTGTTCAAGAATACACACAAGAATTTAGGAAAAGGGCTCTAATTCTGGGAATTTCCCTAAACACAGAAGAAACACTGCTCAAATATATTGGTGGATTGCATAGTTATCTAAGACATATGATACTGTTTTAGGTCCTACTAATCTTGATGTAGTATGTGTTCAAGCAACCCATCTGGAAGCATGAGGGAAAATGACAAAGGAGTCCTCTTTCTCTTCTTTTAATCAGAAGAACAAGCAATCTGAAGGAAAAGGTTCGAAAGAACAAGGAAAAGGAAAGGGTATGCATAAAACAAACTCTATTGTTAAGAAGGAAGATGAAAAACCATTTTATAATCATTGTAAAAAAAACCATGATGAGTCTAAATGTTGGAAATTACATCTTGAAAAGAAGCCTAAATGGATGGTTAAGAAAGGAAAAGAAAATAAAACAAACACTGTAGTGCATGATCTTGGTTCTGATTCAGGTGATGAAACCAAAATCATAGCTATGGGTTTACAAGGTAAATCAACTCTTTCAATTTCCAACAATAGCACTACAGATGTTGCATCTTCTTCTAGTAAACAAACTACACCTGATGATAAGAAAAGAAATGAGCTTTTCCACATTAGAGTAATTTCAAAGCATACGAAAATTGATACTCTTTTTGATATTGGATCTCAAGCTAATTTGATTTTTGAGGAGGTTGTTAAAAAAATAGGACTCAAAACTACACCACATCCTAAGCCTTATCCTTTGGGCTGGGTTTGTGATGATGCAAAACTGTAGGTAACTAAAACTTGTAATTTCAGATTTTCCATTACAGATAAGTTTATTGATGAGGTTGAATTGGATGTAGTTCCTTTGGATATCTGTGGGGTGGTTTTGGGAAGTCCTTATTTATATGATCGTAAAGCAATTTTCTATAGGGAAGAAAATAAATATTTGCTTGTAAAGGATGGAATTGAGTTTATTATTCGAGCTCACCATGAAAATAATAATCTATCCTTGGTAACTACAGGTCAAAAGAAAAGGATTGTAAACTCAAGCAAAAGTTTTGTGCTCATGGTGGTCAAAGCCAAGGAAAAAGAAAATGAGATGGCTTTTGAGACTTGCGATCTAAAACATAAGGATGAATTGGTAGAAATTGTTTCTCATTTTGATGATGTTTTTCAAGATCCACAAGGTCTACCTCCCAAAAGAGGGGTTCAACATGAGATACAGTTGCTTCAGGATGCACCTCTTCCCAATATCAGAATGTACAGGTTATCAGTAGTAGAGAACGAGGAAATCAAGAGACAGGTAATGGAACTTTTGGCTCAAGGTATAATTCATCCAAGTACATCCCCATGTGGTTCACCAATTATATTGGTTCCTAAGAAGGATGGTACTTGGCGAATGTGTGTTGATTTCCGTGCTTTAAACAAGATTACTATAACGAATCGTTACCCTCTTCCTAGAATAGATGATTTACTGGATTAATTAAGGAATGCAATTTATTTCACTAAGTTAGACTTAAGAAGTGGTTATCACCAAGTAAGAATTGCAGAAGGTGATGTTTGGAAAACTACTTTTAAAATGAAACAGGGATTGTTTGAATGGTTAGTGATGCCTTTTGGTTTGTGCAATGCACCGGAAACATTCATGAGAGTTATGAATGAAATTTTTAGACCATTCATTGATAATTTCGTTATTGTCTACTTAGATGATATTCTTATTTTCAGTAAATCATGGGATGAACATATTAAACACATCTAGAAATTCTTAGATGCACTAAGGAAAGAGAAATTGTATTTGAAGATGTGAAAATGTGAATTTGGAAAAACATCTTTAATTTACTTGGGGTATATTGTAGGAAATGGAGAATTGAAAATTGATCCTGCAAAAATAGAGGTTATTGTGAAATGGCCTAGACCCACAAATGTGATGGAAGTTAGAATTTTTCTAGGTGCAGTTCAGTACTGGAGAAAATTTATTGCTAACTTCTCATATATTGCATCTCCTTTGCATGCTTTGACAAGTATTAAACAGGTCTTTCAGTGGGGAGGAAAACAACAAAAAGCATTTGATACACTGAAAGAGAAGATAAGTACCGCTCCGATCTTGGAACTTCCAGATTTACAACATTCATTTGAGATTGAGACGGATGCTAGTGACTACACAATGGGGGAAATTTTGATGCAGAACAAATGACCAATGTGTTACCATTCAAAAACCTTTACAAGTGCGGTAAGAAACTATCCAACTTATGATAAAGAGTTGTATGCTTTGGTTCAAAGTGTTAAAAAATGGAAGCATTATTTAATGGGAAAAGAAACAATTATCCATATTGACCATCAACCACTTCAATATTTACAAACAAAAACCAAATTGCAGCAGTCTAGACATTTCAGGTGGATGGGATTTTTGCAACAATTTCATCTTGTAATCAAGTATTAAAAAGGTATTCAAAACAAGGTTTCCGACATGTTATCTAGACCACCAGTGGTAGTAGCATCTATCCTTTTACAACATAGTTCTTTGGCTCATGTTAGTTACAAGGAACAATATGCAAATGATGTTGATTTTAGAGAAGTGTATGAGGATTTAGTAAGTGGGAAACAAGTAGGAGAAAAATATTATCATTTGCATGAAGGATTGTTATATCATTCTGGAAAACTTTGTATTCCAAAAAATGAGCGTGTGCATATGATTAGGGAAGCACATACTTCTCTTATTTCAGGGCATTTTGGTGTAAGTAAGACAGTTGCACATTTACAAAAATATTTCTATTAGCCTAGAATGCATGAACATGTAAACTGATATATTAAGGGATGTGTTCTTTGTGCCACAAGCAAGCCAAGTAACAGGAAATTAGGACTTTACACTCCTCTTCCTGTTCCAACACAGCCTTGGGAAAGTGTTTCCATGGACTTTGTAGGAGGCTTTCCCATGACACGGAGAAAACATGATTACTTATATGTGGTAGTGGACAGATTTAGCAAAATGTGTGTGTTGGTTCCATGTACTAAACAAATAACTGGTGAGGGAACTGCACATTTATTCTTTCAGTTTGTTTGGGTTCATTTTGGTTTACCTACTTCAATCATATCTGATCGGGATTCTAGATTTCTTGGGGAATTTTGGTCAACATTGTGGGGGTTAATGGACACAAAACTGAAAAAGAGCACTACTTTTCATCCACAGACTGATGGTCAAACAGAGGTTGTAAACCGCATAGTGGTACAATTACTTAGGGGCTATAGTAACAAACATCCTAAATTGTGGGATGAACATCTTTATTATGTGCAACATGCTTATAATCATGCCTTACATTCTTCTACTTTAAAGTCTCCATTTGAGACTTGTTATGGATATCTGCCTAATTCTCCATTAGATATATATTATGGACATGAAACTGTTGTTAATGGTGCAAGTGATTCTGACAAGGCTAAAATATTTGTGAAGAGAATACAATAGGTTCATCAGTATGTCCATGAACAATTGGAGAAAAGCTAGGCTAAGTACAAAGCTAGGCATGATAAACATAGAACTGATCACAAGTTCAAAGTTGGTGATTCAGTTTGGCTTCACATCAGCAAGGAAAGATTGATAGGTGAAGGTAAAAAATTGAAACCTATACGGTATGGTCCATTCCAAATATTGGAAAAAATTGGTAACAACGCTTTCCGGTTAGATTTACCTCCATATATGCAAATCTACTCAGTTGTAAATGTTGATAATTTAAGATTGTATGAACCACCTATGATTATTGATCATGATGATTCTAACATTATGCCTTCCATTGATGATTTTTCTCCTGAGTATCTTGATGAGTTACAGGAAGACATCATTTTGGACAGGAAAGTAAGAACTTCGCGAAGGGGTGATATTGAGTATATTCGTGTTGGGTTCAGAGGCATGCATCCGAACAAGGCAAAATGGATGGAAACCAGAAACGTGAGGGAGAAATACCCTCACCTATTCACCAATTAGGTTGACTTTTGGGGTCCAAAAGTTTCTCAGTGGGGAGGAATGATCCAGAGGATCCTCATAGAGAAACATCGATCTAAGATCTTCTCAGAAATTGTTGCAGTCATTTTTAAAGTGTGGAGAAAAATTATACGACTCCGACGACAGCTTGTTTGCAGGAAACGGAGCTCGTTTGCAAAATTTATAGCCCACTGTAATTTTTGCTCAACTGGAAAAATTTGGAGTTTTGTGCTGGTTGGACGTGTGCACGCTCTCCAAGTGTTTCGATCATATTGCGACACGTGGACGAATTGTGTGACGTACTAAAAAAATGGGTTTTGGAATGCCGGTCTTGGACACTCATTCTCAGACAAATGGACCCCGCTATTTATTGGTTGGGGGCCCTCAGCCAGGTTCGACACACTCGATTATGGAGGGGTGCCTTGGCCTCCTTCTCATTTAATCATTAAACCAACTTGTGTATATAAACCTCTATATTTCTTTTGCGCCATGCATGTGGGACATTGGGCATGTATTATTTAAATTACCCATGCCTTATAACCTATTTGCAATTTTCCATGCCATATTTCACAAACTATTCTATGCATTATCTATTTCACTTTCCACGCATTAGTCTAAACTGTCCAAACTGTACATGCATATATTAAGGGATTTGGTGCCTAAAATTAAACAATGCGCCATCCCCAATGTAATGCGCCAAATGTGGGATTATAATCCCAAAAGGATAAGCCAAAAGAAAGGGAGGATAATGGAACTCGGGTGGGCCGAGTAAAATGATAAGCGCCCAGTCAGCATGCTAGGAGGCGCATAAACAATATAAAACAGGTGATATTCTATTTGTATATTCATTCGGGATTATGTAGTATTATTGTATTGCTCATATCTTGAGCTATCAGTGGAATTTGGAGGAGATGTAAAAAGAAACCCCTATTATTTTCGACAGAGGAAGACTGTGAGAAGGTCGGAATTTTTTAGAATTATTTGTAAAGAATTATTTTCAAGATTTTAATAGATCGGTCCCATTCAACCGGACCTGGAGACGTAGGCCTCAAGCACCGCACTTCGTTATCAATTCTTGCGTCACATTGCTAGTGAATCCTATTCATTTCTTTCAATATTCGCACAGTACATGCAGTTTTTATTCTTTTATTAAAAATACAAAAAGAAATAATGCTCAAATTTTACATCGAAAATCAATATAAAGCAAGAAGAAAGTGTGTGCACAATTGCTAGTTAAATTTGGTTTTCAGATCATTAGGTGATGCCACGTGACGTCACAAGGCATCGACAAAGGAGTGAGTAATTTTTTCCTTTTTTTGTTTCAGAAAAATTTGGGAAATTTTTCCATGTTTTCCCCGTTGTCCTACTGCCCCCGTAGCCAATCAACAGCTGCCACTTGGCATGAGGAGTCGGTAGAGGTGCGGGTCAATGTTACCCTCTTAGCCCTTCAAGGTGTTAAGAAAAATTTCTCGCCGCTGGCCTAATTTCCCCATGTTATCTTAGGTGATGTAATGTGTCCCTTGTATCTTGTGGAATTATGGGGCATAGTGTTGGCTTTTCAGCACGCGTGGAAAATTATTTTCCTAAATGTCTCCTGTCGCCCCGCTCTCCCTGCACTAGTTTGAGAAGTGCCACGTGTCCCTTGTGAAGTTACAGACCCATGGGTGCATGGGCGTAAAGTTATTTTTTTTCCCCTTGTGGGATATGTTCCAAAAGTCTCCCCGCAGCCCACCAACCCATCCTTTTGGCAAATTTTCACCTCTGGGCTTGCAGGCCCGCTCTTGGGGAAAATTTTCACCCTAAGGCCTGCCGGCCCATAACTTGAGAAATATGAGGAGTTAGGAGGACTTCTTTATATCAATGGAAATGTGGTGAAATTTCCTATTCAATGGGAATGATTCATAGAATTTTTGAATATGTTAACTATGGGAAAAATCAAGTTGAAACTTTAATCCTATTAAAAAGTGGGTATGGTGAAGTTTTACCTTCTGAACCTAATTGAACCTTCTAACCCTAAATTTTAGACCCTTATGACTTCTAATAATTGTTAACAAAAGAAAAGTATTTTCTCATGGTTTAGAATTGTTCTAGATCCTATTAGTGATGATTGTTGCCTTGTAACCTGATTGTAGACTCTTTTAAATAAAAAAATTATTCCATAATTTTTCCTAACTAATCCTAGGTTGTTTTAGCAGGTGTTACACTTGGTATTAGAGCAGTGGTTCAAAATCTTGGGCCATTAGGCACACTAGAAAACTTGAGACATGAAACTTAAACCTATCACACTTCTAAATCTAGAAAGCAACTTAGTTAGAAATTACATATTTTAGTAAACATGGAAATTGAATAAAATTTAGAAAGGTGAACTAGTTCTCGCCTTGGTCTGTATAGGAGGCGCAGATCGGATGAGTGGGATTTTCACATAGACCCAAATTTACCACCACCAGATCATGTTTTAGTAGACATCCTACCTCTTTAGGATTTTAATGTCACTCTATGTGGAGGATCAGTAGGAGGACATACAACCAGACATGATAGAGTCCCTTCCATTGAGGGTCATTTATCTCCTCGATGCAGCGAGTAGCATGGAGGAGATAAATCCCATGCAGAGTTAGCCAGGACAGAGTTACCATAGAGGGGATAGGTTGACCGAGTTTTAGGACATAGAGAGAGGTCTCAGAGTCCTAGGCTTAGGGATGAGCATACCAAGAGACCTAGAGGTCATCAGACCAGAGCTACACATCACATCAGGGAGATCCTGAAGCTTTGACCATCACATTATTTTGGTGACATAGGTGGATTTCAAGAAAATTCCTAGTTAGTGAGCTTGAGTGAATGATTCAAGCTCTATCCTTATTCTAGCAACATGAAAGCTCATGTTGCGATCCATCTACTGAGGGATGGAGCTGGTGTCTGGTGGAGGACAGAGGAGTAGAAGCTCCATGTTAATTCTGAGATAGTTACCTGGGAGATCTTTGAGGAACATTTCTAGAATAGATATTTGTCATGGAGGTTCATACGACAAAAGATAGATGAGTTCCATGACCTCCAAAAGGCATCTCTTACAGTGGTTGAGTATGCGATTATATTTCTAGATCTACTCCAGTATGTTGGTTACATGTAGGATGAGCAGGTGTGGATTCACAGGTTCATTCAGGGCCTGAATATAGACATTAGAGGTGCAGTGAAAATACATTGTCCACAGACATTAGTTGAGGCTATCGAGAAGGCCTATATAGCATAGGAGACTTGGGGAAAGACCTAGCAGGCTAGACACCGAGTCCAAAGTAGCATACAAAAGATGTAGGACAATAGATTGAGGGGGTCAGTACCTCTTCCTCATGGTGGATAGGGTTCAACATAGTTATCCTTTAGACCCCCAGTTAGTAGCAGCAGTCCCGACCACCTTATAGACCTCCATAGAGATTTGATGCACAGAGAGGTCAGAGTATGGGGCCTCCTCCTAGGGGTCCCATCGAGACATAGGGTACCTAGAGAGCTCACTAAGTAGGAGATCGCTAGCAGAGACCTTCGTAGAGCGTAGCCGAATCATTAGGATCCACACCACAGACCTCTAGAGTACCGAATGTACGTGCTACATAGGGGAGAGGATCAATCGGTTGTTTTGTTTATGGTTTTACTAGAAATTTTTGGAGAGACTACCCACATAAACCTAACAACAAGGGTAAGACACAAATCCTAGAGCCTACTGTTGGTGATATGGGGTGCAGTCATAGGATGTACGAAGTAGCCAAGAACTGCCAAGTAGAGAATCAAAGTATATTTATTGAGACCATAGGTAGTATTGGCGGTATTCCTACCTCCATCTTGTTTGATTCAGGTTCTTCTGATTCTTTCATTGCACCATCTTTAGTAGAGTGATGCAGGGCTGGTGGCAGTTAGGCAGGGTCATAGTTGGGATGCTGAGATGGCTTCTGGAGCCAAGATCTCTGTAGACTCCTTAGTTAATGAGTGTGTGGTGGATTTGGGACCTTTCACCACTACCTCAGATCTTCGTATTCTTCCTTTGAGCTCATATGGAGTCATCTTGGGTATGGATTGGTTGTCGGCACACAAGGCCAGAGTGGACTGTTACCACAAGATTATATCTTATGCAAATGATTTGGGAGTTGAGTCGATAATTTTAGGGGTCAGGAGACCCATTTCTATTCGCACCATCTCTGTTATGCATCTTAAGCGGTGTGTGTGATGGGGTTGCCAGATGTATGTTATTACAGTCAATGACAGATCAGAGGATGGGTCTAGTGGACCATTGCTAGATGATCACCCCATTTTGAGAGATTTTGTAGATGTATTTTTGGGAGAACTACCAGGGTTACCACCCCCATGTGATATTGATTTTCATATAGACCTGGTTCTAGGAGCAGAGCCTATCTCACGAGAACCTTATCGAATGACCACACCCGAGCTCTCTGAACTCAAGTTGCAGCTTGATGGCCTTTTGGAGAAAGTCCTTATCCATCCTAGTGTATCCCCTTGGGGCACACTGGTGATTTTTGTGAACAATAAGGATGGATCCTTGTGGTTGTGTATTGATTACCTCCAGCTGAATAAGGTAATGATTAAGAATAGTTATCCCCTTCCACGCATTGATGATTTACTTGATGAAATGAAAGGAGCCATGGTTTTCTCTAAGATTTATCTTAAGTCAGGCTACCATCAACTGAGGATTTCAGAGGTAGACATTCATAAGACTACCTTCCATATGAGATATGGCCACTATGAGTTCATAGTGGTGCCTTTTGGTTTGAAGAATGACCTTGCAGTATTTTATGAGTTTGATGAATGGGGTATTTAGGAACTTCTTAGATTACTTCCTGCTCATCATCCTTGATGACATTTTCAGTTAATCATGTATGCGTGAGGAGCGTGAGGGGAAAATTTACCAAGTTCTTCAGTTTCTTTGAGAGCAACAGCTTTTCGGGAACTTGGAGAAGTGTGCATTATTTTAGACGGAGGTGCAGTATTTGGGCCATATCATTTCTGGGGAAGGTATCACTATCGATCCTTCCAATATTAGAGCTATTATGGATTTGCTAGCACCCACTACTATGAATGAGGTGCACAGCTTCATGGGATTATTAAGTTACTACCAGATATTTTTTCAAGACTTCTCTCAGATTGCACACCCCATCACTTCCTTACAAAGGAAAGGGAAGAAGTTTGTTCTTAGGTGTTACTACCCAATTTTCCCCTTTGGGAGGAAAAGTAGCATCCCCCATAACTTCTTGCTCCTTTGGCTTGTTTGATGAAGCCTTTGCATTATTTTTCATGTTTTAATGTAGTCGTAAACTACATTCTGTTTGGGACTGTGTTTCCTTGTGAAAATGTTGCTTGTATGTTTTTGGAAGCTTGTTGATGCCATGAGTTGGATCACATCTTTTATTGCATTGTGGTTGGGGCTCAGGGGCCCATGAAGAAGGATGGATTCTCCTCTTTATTGGATGTCTTGATTGGGTGGAGAGTATTTCCATTCCCCTACTCATGTTGTGATCAAATTGGAAGAATGTGAAGAATGCATGTTGCTGTTCTGGAGCCGAGAAAAGACAGTTTGACTATCCCTTATGAAATGAAATCTCATTGTAAGCTTTTCCACTTGAAGTGGATGAACTTGTAAATGTTTGTAATGGAAATATTTTTTATTGATTGTAAGTGGAAATTTGAAATGTAAAAGAGTTATACTCTGTATTCTGTTTTGGAAAGAATGTGAAAGAATGATATGTGTTTTTGTATGTTGCATTTTAAAACCAAATGGAAAGGAAGTTGTAATAATCATTTAAATTAATGGAAGTGGTTTTTCATCGTCCATATGTTGTAATTCCATTGGAAATATGTGTTTAGAATTCACTATGAAATCCCTGTTTGAAAGTGGTAATGTTTAAACACATGAGAAGAAAATGTATTATTTTGTTCTGTATAAAATATATGTTTTGGAAGGAATAAAAGAAGAAAGTTTGTAATGTTGTATTTCGGAATAAATAAATGATTGCATTACCTTTTTCAATATGTATTTTTGTATTGAAATTGATCTTATATTGTGTTTAAAATCTCTGTTGAAAAGAAGAAATGCGTGAGGAAAAATATAATGCTCTGTTCTCTTTGAAAAATGTTAAGACTGGAAATCAGAATTGTATTTTAGCTTTCGAATGGTTTGATTAAATCAATTAATTTGTTAGATTTGAATTGGAATGTAATTCTAAATACTTGGAAGAAGAAAGTGGTAAATAGAACCATTAAAATTTGATCTCTGATTTTTTGTAATTTCAAACTAGCAATTATCAAAACAAAAAAAAAGCACAGTTCGAACCTGCAACATTAAAATAACAAATTAAATGATTAAATTGAAGTATTATTCCCTAAACGAATCCAATTAGACAAAGAAACTTAGAGGAAATATTTCAAAACTTGGCAAAATTGGGCTCAAACCATTTTGCAGTCATTTTGTAGTCAAAAAATAAAATTGTTCAAATCGCAACTCTATTAGACAAATTGAATCTTTAATCCTTCCTTAAATCCATCTAAGAACATGTCCCCTTTTCTATTTTACATGTTGAGAGAGGAAGAAGGTAAAATTGAATAAATCTCACAAGTTAAAATTTACCAATTCACACTGTAAAAGCCTTCAGGACATTTTCTTAGAATTGACCACTTAAAATTTATCAAAATCAAAAATTAGTGATATTGGTACAAATAGGATGGAAAGATATTTTAATAAATTCCTTGTATGCCCAAAACCGAGCTCTCTATCAAAATGTATGGCCCTCTGAAATTTTTCTTCCTTGGTGTAAAAAATTGGGAAAAATTTCCTTGGCGGGACCGCAGGCCCGACTGTTTCCGTTAGAGCTTAGGAAAATTTTTGGGAAAATTTTGCAAATTTCCCCCACTGCCCCACTGGCCCATAGCCAATCAGAGGCTGCCACATGGCACCATGAGGTGTCACCAGTGGGACAAATCTCCTTTTAACTTAGCGTTCCCAAAAAAATTTGGGAGAAATTATCCAAACTTTCCCCACCGGCCCACAACCAATCAGGTGATGCCACTTGGCATCATAAGGCATCTGAGGAGGAGTGAATCCCTTTTTCCTTTTTTTTGTTTCAAAAAAGTTTTGGAAAATTTTCCTTGTTTTAGCCACTATCCCACTACCCCCACAAACAATCAGGAGCTTGTTAGTATCCAAATTTGTTCTCCTTTTCAGTATGAGAAGCACCATAGATATGTCATGGAGCTTAAGGACAGATCAGACCATGTTGTATGTCGTTGGTAGCTGGGGATATGGTCTAGCTGGCACTCAGGTTTGTGGAGAAATGGATAGCACTCCAATAGGACTTGATCTTGTCCTAGCTGTTTTAGGTTGTGCCTTGCAACCAAGGTAAGAGGACCTATTTTGTAACCTTGTAATGGTGAAGGAGGTGAAGATGTCCTTCTCTTTGTTTGGAATTCTATGATGGAGACCTTGATGAAAACATGATCAACACCCCAGATCTGAACTCTCACGAGTTGTCACTTCTCAAAACATGGGTATGTTCTCAAAACAAGGCAAAGGTTACTAGAGACATTGGAAATCCTGATCTGTTATGCATACTTTTGCAAATGGATTTTGATCTTTTGTAGGTATACAAATGCAAATTAGGGATAGTACATGACAGGATCTTTGTTGTTAGATTTTTTTTGGTGGGGGATTGACAAGACAAACTGGGATAGATCAGATCTTTGGCAACCACTACAATACTTGAACAACTATCAGATGAAATGCCTAAAATAATCAGGATGTTCTTTCAACCAGAAGAGGCACAAATGGAAGCCCAGGTTGCACCCTTCACACAATCTTTGAGAATTCACCACAAAAGCTTGAAGTAAAGAACTCAATTAAACACAAAAATCATGATCAAACCACGCCTAAGGTACCCCCAAAGGCTTACAAGAAATCTCTGCAGTCAAGGAAGGTAAAGTGATTTTAAATTTGTTTATCTCTTTATCAGATGAAGGCTCTTCTGAACATGAGATTGCAAATGCCACTAAACTATCAACAAGAAATGGATATTTTGTGTGATTTCTAAAGACTTTTAGTGCAAGATTGCAACAAGAACAATGAAAACTATTTGCAAGCATTTAAAAATGATAACATACATCATATTGCCCAAAGAAAACATAGATTTAATTCAAAACTTGTTAGATTCAATAGCAGGGGAGAGTTACATGAACAATCTCAGAGCTGTGTGATGGCTATACACTTGTAACCAACTCACATACATGAATTTCCAACACATGAGACATTAACCTGGTTCTTTGGTGGATTTTATAGAAAATGAGCTTTCTCTCAGAATTCACCCATGATTTTCAACTCCCTCTCCTTTACAAATTTCTCCAAAATGCACTATATACCTCATGCCACATTGGAGCCTTCTTTCCCAAGCAAAGAATATGCCATGGGATCAATTTTGTTACAACAACTCTTCATGATTCAATGAAAATGACAACAAACTGAAAAACACTCGCATGTTGCCAGGTGTGCCAAAAAGATTAAATCATTACAAATATCTGGATCATTATCCATCCTGGAGGCATGTTTTTCATCATTGAGGCATGCAAACACCTCTTACTCATCATTTTCACCTTTTTACCCTTTTAAACTACCTCTGCAACTTTTGATTTTGTCATTTCACGTGCTTGCTCGGGCTGGGGCAAAAATATTCTTCAAAAACATCACAAGTCAAAGAATTAAGCCATGAAAATGATGCCCATGATCCTGGAAGGCCAAGAGGACACAAAATCACTATAAACTTGATGAAATTTGATGCAAAAATGTGATTTCCAAACTTCTTAGAGCTCCCATGGTGGCCAAAACAAATGAAATTGCACAGTAACCGTTGATCTTACATCAACCTTTAATATCATCCCTCCACGTGGAAGATGCAATCCAAAAATACGCTCAATATTACCCTTTTTAAACTTTGGATAAGGCGGGACACGTGTCAAAAAATGATTGGATTGGGCCCATGCCTTTAAAAAATGCATTTGCGACCTTTTGAAAATTTGGAAAATTTTGACTTTTTTCTCCGCCCCTCCGCCTTTGAAATTTGGAGCTGACACGTGGCATATGGTGGGCCCCATCGGGATCGTGCTTCAATTCTGCACATTTTGACCTTTTTTGGAAATTGGGAAAAATTTCACTTTTTGCCCCACGGGCCCGCACCTCCGAATTTTCCCTTGCCACATGTCTCCTTGTGATTTGCTAGTGGGCCAACGCTTCAAATTTTGATTTTGAACATTTTTGGCAAAAGGGAAAAATTTCCTTCCTGCCTCCACTCGGCCCGCCGACCCGCCTTGCTCTATTGGACACGTGTCCACTTGTGATTCACTGAGGACCCACAGGGACTTAATCTTCATTTTACTCCCTTTAAGCCAAGGGAAAAAATTTCACTTTGTCTCCGCACGGGCCCGCACCTCCGAAATTATCCCCGCCACGTGTCCTCACTCCTAATTTGTTGCAGAGTTTCGGGCCAAAAATTTACTTTAACCCCTTTTGTGAAAAAGGCAAAAAATCCCTTTCTTCCTCCACTGGCCCACTAACCCACTCTACACCACCTGTGCTGTCACGTGTCCTCCTCTGATTGGAGCGGGGGAAAAACAACTTTTGAAACCTTATAAAATTAGAGCCAAAAAACTCTAAGTCCCCCCGCGGCCCGCACTTCCATTTTGAAACTTCTAGGACACGTGTCCTCTTGCGATTGGTTGCGGGGCTTCGGACCAAATTTTGACTTTAAAACCTTTACAAGACTAAGGTTGAAAAACCTTAAGTGAATCCGACCATCCGCCATCCCGCCTGCCAATCAGATCATGCCACGTAGGCAAATTTGGAAAAAATGGGGCCTCGGGCCCGAAAATGCCCCATTTGCTTGAAAAGGTGAAAAATGAAAATTTAGAGTGCCTCCCCGCCTTTCCGCAGCCAATGCAAACCCGCCACATTGCCAATACCTACTGAGGATAAATTTGATGGGCAAATGACGCCTGTCTGACCGTCAAAACGTAAAAAATTCTAGGGAAGCCCTAGAATTCAATTTTTTCACCAAGGATGGCAGATTTTTGATTTTGAATCAACTGAAGCATGATTTTACAACATTTTCGACCTTGGGATGGGATTTTCAATTACAAACAAGTATGAATTGATCAAATTCGAGTTTTTTCATGATCTGGCAAAGGGAAAAAATGACATAGCCCGTGGAATTGGAAAAACAAGGGCATAAAAGGGGCAAACTTGGAATATTCCTTTCAAATTAGGGCAAAACAACAAGTTTGTGAGCATTTTTGAAGCATTTCAACAAGGGGGGAGAAATTACAGGTCACCAATTCAAAGGGTAAAATGTTTTTTGAGCAAATATGGACATGAAAAATTAGGGCACACTATGCCAGCTCAGAAATGGCACCAACATTGGCTCTTGCTTGGGGATGGGCACTCCCAGTGAGTGCCACAAGGACAAAACGTAGACCAAGTGCCAAAATATCCATTGGGCAAAGGAGTCAAGAGCCAAAAACACCAAAAACCAGCCAAGAACCTGACAAAAAAGGCTGCCACATAGCAAGGCAAACCACAAAAACTGACAAAACACCAAAAACAGAGCAAAAAACCAAACACTATACACTGTACAAGCTGGTGCATACCTCAAATTTGGGGTTTAATCCAAGAAATGTTTCAAATGTCTACCATTAATAGGCAGCTCCAACAATTCCCCATCTAAATCCTTGAGAAAGAAAGGTATGTTCACCAATTCTGATATCAATGGCATAAGGGCCCATCCATAATGCATCAAATTTTCCATGCTTGCCCTTGTCTTCATGCCTACTATCCCATAACAAGACCAGATCTCCAACATTGAAGGCTCTAGGAGTGACCTTCTTATCAAACAACCTCTTCAATTTTTCTCTAAATCTGACATGCCTTTGATGGGATGCTCTTCTCTCCTCATCAAGCTCAATAATTTGATTGATCCTTGATTCATATGGGCCAAGCTCTTGATCTTCCAACTGTTGGGAAAACTGAAATGAAGACAATTGCAGGTGTAAGGGCAGAAAAGCCTGAGTTCCATACACCAATTCAAATGGGCTTTTACCAGTAGCTCTTTTAGGAGTTATCCTATCAGCCCAAACTACAAATTTCAATTGTTCACCCCATTTCTTCTTGTTTTGCTCCAAGGTTCTTCTAATGATCTTCAACAAATTCTTATTGTTGGACTCAGCTTGTCCATTCCCTTGGGGGTTATAGTTTGAAGAATAAGTCAGATTGATTCCATATTCATTGCACATTGCCATTAAAGGTTTGGCTCTAAAGCACATGGCATTATCAGCTACAATCTTGACTGGGACTCCAAATCTGCATATGATCTGATTCAACAAGAAGTCCATAACTATTTGGTGTGTTGCTTTCTTGGTGGGGATTGCCTCTACCCACTTTGTAAAATAATCAGTGGCTACAAGGATCCACTTATGGCCAGCACTAGAAGGATTTGAAATCTCACCAATGAAGTCCATCCCCCATTGCTTGAAAGGAGCTTCAATTGATACAGGCTGTAAAGGAAGGGAGCCTGAAGCTTTCAGTCTTCTAGAGAAATGTTGGCAACTATCACATTTTCTAACCAGCTGGGTTGCATCTTTGAAGAGAGAAGGCCACCAATAACCAGCTCTCAAAATATTATGTGTTGTTACTCTTCCAGCAAAGTGTCCTCCACAAACTCCCCCATGGAAATCAGCAACTATCTTGGGAGCTTCATCTTCAGTTATGCATTTCAAGAGGACACCTTCAGGGTTCTTCCAAGCCAGCCCAAGGTCAGTGATGATGTACTTTTGAGAAGCCAGCTTGAGGGCTCTTTTCTTATTTTTATTTAAATGATCAGGACAACAAAGGTGTCTAAGGTAAAAGATTACATCCTTGTACCACTCAGAATTTACCAACTTTGCAAGCACATCTATCCTTTCTTCCTCTAGCTGATTCACTTCCACATTCTGCAAGTTGCTCTCAGCCATGAGCTTAGCAAGACCCAAACCTCTTACCAACTTTGTGGTTTGGATGTCCATATCATACTCCTATAGTTTGTTCACCCATCTACATCTTTTACTTGAGATCTCCATCTCTGATAAGATGTCTTTCACCATGGTGTGGGGAACATAAGCAACAACTTTTGAACTCAATATATAAGGCCTGAAAACTTTTGTTGCTTTCACCAAGGCAAATGCTTGTTTTTCCATGATTGTATACTTTAACTCAGCTAGCTTGTAAAGCCTTGCTAAAGAAGGCAATAGGTCTCTCAGCCCCATTCTCATCCTTTTGCAGCAAAACAGAAGCAATGGTATACTCAGAAGCAAAGGAAAAGATTTGGAAAGGCCTCTTATAGTTTGGGGCTGCTAAAATAGGTGCATGTTTAAGTGCATCCTTAATTCCTTCAAAAGCTTGAATGGCAGCCTCCTCCCATTTGATAGCTTGGTCCTTCTTTAGCATGCTTGTGATTGGAAGAGTCAACTCAACAAAGTTGGAAACAAACCTTCTAATAAAATTAATTTGACCAAAGAAAGACTGGATGCCTTTCTTGGTTCTTGGGATAGGTACTTTGCTGATTGCTTCCACTCTCTCAGGGTCTATCATAACACCATCTTTTGACACAATGTGGCCAAGCAGCTTGGCCTTTTGTATGCCAAAATGACACTTCTTTGGATTAAGAGAAATGCCATACTCCCTACATCTGATCAACATCTTCTCCAAGTGCTGCAAATGATCACCTCTCTGCCTTGAAAACACAGTCACATCATCTTGGTAAACTGCAATGAACTCATTGATGTAACCAGCAAAAGCAACATCCATTGCTCTTTGAAAAGTGGCACCAGAATTCATCAAACCAAAGGGCATCCTAACAAAAACATAAGTTCCCCAAGGAGTAGTGAATGTTGTCTTAAGTCTTTCTGATTCTTTAACTACCACTTGATTATATCCAGAGAAACCATCCAATGTAGAAAGCAATTCAGACCCTGTCACAAGCTGCAACATATTTTCCATATTTGGCAAGGGATAGTTGTCCTTCATGGATGCCTTGTTCAGATTTTTGAAGTCTACACAAAGTCTGATATCTCCATTCTTCTTTCTGACTGGCACAAGGTTTGCAACCCAAGATGAATATCTAGTGGGCTGAATAATACCTCCATCTCTCAACTTCTTTAACTCCTCTTGCATCTTCATGGAGAGAAGTGGATTAATTGGCCTTTTCCTCTATCTAAATGGTTTGGCACTTGTTTCAAGAGGGATCTCATGTTGAAACAAGTCTTCTCTATATGCTTTTAGCTTTGAATAGGACCAAGCAAGGCAGTCTTGATATTGTTTCAACAATTGGAGGTAGGACTGTTTTTCTTCCTTGTTTAAACTGCTGTCCAACCAAAATTTTCTTGGTTTGTCCTTTGTACCCAAGTTATGCTCTTCCACATCCCTTGAGGTAGACATGTTTCTATTTATGATGCAATCAACATTGTTAAAATTTGACTCAAGTGCAACAAGACCTCTAGGAATGGTGTTTGTTTTCAATTGGATGATATCTTTTCCAAACAAAGTCTCTCTTCCTTCAGTCATACACACCATTGGCTCCCAATCAATATTCTAATTTGCAAACTCACTTGGTTTTGCAAGAACCTTAACACTTGAGAATCATCATCAAACACTTGCCAATGCTTGATGTTGTCAGGGACAACAGGCCTAGTCAGCACTTCAATGTTGTATTCACAATAAGGTGAAATGGTGCAATCTTCAAATCTTGACCCCAACACTACCAACTTGTCAGCAGCAACATTCAAAATTCTATCATGGTGCATAATATTGAAGGAATCAAACATCTCAATTAAATCCCAAATTGCATGCTTATACTGTTTCATACGCTGATTTTTTGTGGCATACAGTTTTCTTATTTGTTTGACAACCAACTCTGAATCTCCCTTTGCAATGATGTCCCTGACACCATACTTCCATGCAATCCTCAGACCCAACAACAAGGCTTCATACTCAGCAATGTTGTTAGTACATTCAAAATTAAGCTTGAAGGAAAAAACAAATTCTTCCAAGCTAGGAGAAATCAGAATTACACCAGCACCATTTCCAAATTTGGAGCAAGCTCCATCAAATAGCAAGGTCCAAGGAGAACATACCTTATCAAGGCACTTTGACTGATCCATTTTATTTTCTTTTCCATTAGCAAAACCAATGAAATTCTCAGCATCTACATCAACAAACAACACTTCATAGGAAGCATTGTTGGGATCTTCAATTAGGTGCAACATCTTCTTTTCACCATAAAGTTTGACAAGGCTGCCCTCAATGGGAATGGTGGAAAAAGACATATCCATCTGAATGCTGCCACCAACACTTGCAGCCCATTTTCTTGACAAAAGCATACCCCATTTGGCAGGGCAGTCAACAATTACAACATCAAGTTTCAAATTCTTTCCCGGATAGGCTGCAAGTTACACTACCAAACCTTTCACACAACCAACCACCGACACTTCCCTTGAATCCATGGCAGTACATTTCCCATAGGCAACATTCACTTTGATATCCAACTCATTCATGACTTCTAGAGGCATGACATTACATGATGCACCGGAATCAAACATACAATTGTGAAGTAGCCTATCTTTTATGAGAAAAGTTGTAAAGAATGGATCAACATTCAATTGGGAATCAACCAAGGATGTCCCCAAATATACCTCAGGTGTCTCTCCAAGATCTTCCACTGCTGGTGGTGTTTCAAGGTCAGCAATGATTTGGAGAGGAGTCTCAACAACATTTACATTTCTACTTGGGGTGATCTTCTCTTCTTTCAATCCCAAGTACTCAAATGCCCTCTTCTTATGCTCAGGAATTCTAAGCAACTCAATGATTGGAACACTCACTTTAATTTGGCTCAATACTTGGGCTATGTCATAGGGGACACTCTTTGGAAAAACAACATTGGAAGGGATACAAGAAGATTCATCAGATGGCAAAGGATTCTTGGCAACCTGGGCATGATGAGGACTGTAATTTTTTCTTGGGACAACAGAGCTTTTAGCAAGTGTTTCTTTCCTAGGAGCTTCTTTTGGAATGCTTGTGAGCAAGGGTGTTTTAGGTTTGGCTTGAGGCCCAACTCCCTTAACAACCTTGCTTCTAGTGTTATAGTCCTTCTCTTGAGCTACAACAACATTCATCAACAATTGTCTATCTTCCTCCGAAGGGATACCACCATCATACTTCTTAATCATCAAAGCTCTCAAGTATTCAAAGTCATTGTTAGGAATTTCAAAAGCTTGCACTACATCAACTTCAAGAGCATGAGGGGGGAGAAATACTTGTACCCATTTGATGCAATCCCAAAAGGTAGCAGCAGTCCTAGCACTTATTACTTCAGTAGATGTTGCTCCTCCTTGTGAGCTTGAAGAACAACCCACCATGCAAATATCATCATCAGTTCCATCCTCATTATCAGCTTCATCAACTTGTTGGTCCACTTCACATGGAGGATGAGGAAGAAAACATCTATCACACCAATCCATATCAGCAACTTCATCAACAACAGCAACCCTGGATAGTTAGAGGGTCAGGAACCAATCTACTTTCACGTGTTTGGGGTTGTCTATTTCCCCCTCCCATAGGTCCCTTTACCTCTATCATCAAACCTTTGATCACCCCTAGGATGATTTCCAAATCTATCTTGTGTCTGCTGCCTAGGCTGACCTTGTGAAGTCTGCCCAATTCCCTTCTCATCTCTTGCCAACTTGTATGAGATTTCTTTGACAGCCCCTACCAAAGTTTTCACAACCTCTTCTAAATCAGCACCTTTGCTAGCTTGAGGTTTTTCAGGGTTTATCAATTTTACACCATCTCTCTTGAGAGGTTTCCCAACAGCCTTGATATTGTTCTCAATTTGAAGTGCCATGGTGAAAGCTTGTCTTAGATTGGTTGGGTTCTTGTCTCTTAGGTAATAGGCTGCCTTCTTATCAAATGCATCTGCATATTTGATTAAACAAGATTCATCACAAGGCCTCAAACCAACAGGAAGCCTTCTCAAAGTTTTGTTAAACCTTGTGTTGAAGTCATGGACTGATTCATTAGGGTTCTTCTTGATATTCTCAAACTCAGATAAAAGAAATCTAGGATCAGTCCTGTCACCATATTGCAACCTAAATGCATTTTTCATTTCAGTCCATGAATCAATAGAGTTATCAGGTAGAGCCTTGTACCAATCCCTAGCATCTTCTTCTAGTGTATGAATAAACAACTTAATATACACATCTTCAAACTCTATCTCAAAATCTTCCATCATATTATCAAAAAGTTTGAGATGCTGATCACCAGTAATAGCATTGTTACCTTGGAATTTTGGCAACCTATTTCTGACATCTTGTGGGACAACATTTGGGTAACCATCCATTCCTCTAAAATTTATAGGACCAAAGGTGTTAACAACAAATGGAGGTCTAGGCTGAGCCATATTGTTTGGTGGGGGTGATCTTGGAGGTGAGACAAGCTGATGAGGAGTGCTATATCTTTGGGGCTCAAGAATGTGATTCACAAGACTGGTATTCTCTAAGTGCTGATTTTCTTGGAAAGTTTTACTTGAATTAAAACACAGAGGTGCAGATTGGAGAAGGAACTTACCAGGTACAACAGAAGGACCTTCACTAGCTGAGGCAAACAAATTTATGAGAGGATTTCCTGAATCAGAATCACTTGAAGAAGAGTGATAGTCCTCTACCAAAGGCTGATCTCTCTCACCAATGGCTATATCTTTTCCTGATGTCTGACCTTTAACCACTTTCCAAACTCTTCTCCCTTCCAACTCTGAATTTCTTGACTCTGAGAACAATTTCTTAGTAGAGTCTCTAAGGAAGAGAGATCTTCTTCCTTCCAGTTTTGCAGAGGTTAGTAGCACAAAAATAAATGACAGAAAGCTTAAGACACTGGTATTTTTAAGATCAAATCAGCATGGAGTCGCCACTAAGGAATTTCACCTTAGTTGTGCAAGAATGCACTAAAATAATTTGTCAAATATTTTCTAGCACTGAAAACCTTGCAAAGCCTTATAAATCAGACCTTCTTCTTCTTAAATCAATCAATCACAATGCACCCAAAGTGTATGAACTGCTAGTAAATGGAAAAAGGGCAGACAAAACTTGAAACCCTTTTAAAAACTTACAGATCTGAAGCATAGGATGATATTTTAACAATGTAGCAGCTCAAATACTTGAATACACAAATTCTCAAACTCCTCAAATACCTCAAAAACACCAAGAAATTCCAAGAAGTCCCCGGCAGCGGCGCCACTCGTGTTGGTATCCAAATTTGTTCTCCTTTTCAGTCTGAGCAGCACCATAGATATGTCATGGAGCTTAAGGACAGATCAGACCATGTTGTATGTCATTGGTAGCTGGGGATATGGTCTAGCTGGCACTCAGGTTTGTGGAGAAATGGATAGCACTCCAATAGGACTTGATCTTGTCCTAGCTGTTTTAGGTTGTGCCTTGTAACCAAGGTAAGAGGACCTATTTTGTAACCTTGTAATGGTGAAGGAGGTGAAGATGTCCTTCTCTTTGCTTGGAATTCTATGATGGAGACCTTGATGAAAACATGATCAACACCCCATATCTGAACTCTCACGAGTTGTCACTTCTCAAAACATGGGTATGTTCTCAAAACAAGGCAAAGGTTACTAGAGACATTGGAAATCCTGATCTGTTATGCATACTTTTGCAAATGGATTTTGATCTTTTGTAGGTATACAAATGCAAATCAGGGATAGTACATGACAGGATCTTTGTTGTTAGATGATTTTTGGTGGGGGATTGACAAGACAAACTGGGATAGATCAAATCTTTGGCAACCACTACAATACTTGAACAACTATCAGATGAAATGCCTAAAATAATCAGGATGTTCTTTCAACCAGAAGAGGCACAAATGGAAGCCCAGGTTGCACCCTTCACACAATCTTTGAGAATTCACCACAAAATCTTGAAGTAAAGAACTCAATTAAACACAAAAATCCATGATCAAACCAAACCTAAGGTACCCCCAAAGGCTTACAAGAAATCTTTGCAGTCAAGGAAGGTAAAGTGATTTTAAATTTGTTTATCTCTTTATTAGATGAAGGCTCTTCTGAACATGAGATTGCAAATGCCACTAAACTATCAACAAGAAATGGAGATTTTGTGTGATTTCTAAAGACTTTTAGTGCAAGATTGCAACAAGAACAATGAAAACTATTTGCAAGCATTTAAAAATGATAACAGACATCATATTGCCCAAAGAAAACACAGATTTAATTCAAAACTTGTTAGATTCAACAGTAGGGGAGAGTTACATGAACAATCTCAGAGCTGTGTGATGGCTATACACTTGTAACCAACTCACATACATGAATTTCCAACACATGAGACATTAACCTGGTTCTTTGGTGGATTTTACAGAAAATGAGCTTTCTCTCAGAATTCACTCGTGATTTTCAACTCCCTCTCTTTACAAATTTCTCCAAAATGCACTATATACCTCATGCCACATTGGATCCTTCTTTCCCAAGCAAAGAATATGCCATGGGATCAATTCTGTTACAACAACTCCTCATGATTCAATGAAAATGACAACAAACTGAAAAACACTCGCATGTTGCCAGGTGTGCCAAAAAGATTAAATCATTACAAATATCTGGATCATTATCCATCCTGGAGGCATGTTTTTCATCATTGAGGCATGCAAACACCTCTTACTCATCATTTTCACCTTTTTACCCTTTTAAACTACCTCTGCAACTTTTGATTTTGTCATTTCACGTGCTTGCTCAGGCTGGGGCAAAAATATTCTTCAAAAACATCACAAGTCAAAGAATTAAGCCATGAAAATGATGCCAATGATCTCAGAAGGCCAAGAGGACACAAAATCACTATAAATTTGATGAAATTTGATGCAAAAACATGATTTCCAAACTTCTTGGAGCTCCCATGGCGGCCAAAAAAATGAAATTGCACAGTAACCGTTGATCTTACATCAACCTTTAATATCAGCCCTCCACGTGGAAGATGCAATCCAAAAATACGCTCAATATTACCATTTTAAAATTTGGATAAGGCTGGGACACTTGTTTGATTGGATCGGGCCCATGCCTTTAAAAAATGCATTTGCGACCTTTTGAAAATTTGGAAAATTTTGACTTTTTTCTCCGCCCCTCCACCTTTGAAATTTGGAGCTGACATGTGGCATATGGTGGGCCCCATCGGGATCGTGCTTCAATTCTACGCATTTTGACCTTTTTTGGAAATTGGGAAAATTTTCACTTTTTGCCCCGTGGGCCCACACCTCTGAATTTTCCCTTGCCACGTGTCTCCTTGTGATTCGCTAGTAGGCCAATGCTTCAAATTTTGATTTTGAACATTTTTGGCAAAAGGGAAAATTTTCCTTCCTGCCTCCACCAGCCCGTTGACCTGCCTTGCTCTGTTGGACATGTGTCCACCTGTGATTCGCTGAGGACCCGCGGGCTTAATCTTCATTTTTCTCCCTTTAAGCCAAGGGAAAAATTTTCACTTTATCTCCATAGGCCCGTGCACCTCTGAAATTATCCCCACCACGTGTCCTCTCCTGATTTGTTGCGGAGTTTCGGGCCAAAAATTTACTTTAACCCCTTTTGTGAAAAAGGAAAAAATCCCTTTCTTCCTCCTCGGTCTGTCAACCTGCTCTATGCCACCATGATGCCACGTGTCCTCCTCTGATTGGAGTGGGGGAAAAACAACTTTTGAAACCTTATAAAATTAGAGCCAAAAAACTCTAAGTCCCCCCTCACGGCCCGCACTTCCATTTTGAAACTTCTAGGACACGTGTCCTCTCCCGATTGGTTATGGGGCTTCGGACCAAATTTTGACTTTAAAACCTTTGCAAGACTAAGGTCAAAAAACCTTAAGTGAATCTGACCATCTGCCATCCTGCCTACCAATCAGATCATGCCATGTAGGCAAATTTGGAAAAAACGGGGCCTCGGGCCCGAAAATGCCCTATTTGCTTGAAAAGGTGAAAAATGAAAATTTAGAGCACCTCCCTGCCT
The DNA here is from genome assembly GCA_019776745.2 of Taxus chinensis. NCBI lineage: Eukaryota > Viridiplantae > Streptophyta > Pinopsida > Cupressales > Taxaceae > Taxus > Taxus chinensis. The sequence goes on from CM034153.1 coordinate 581,277,786, forward strand.
TTCTGCAGCCAATGCAAACCCGCCACATTGCCAATACCTTACTGAGGATAAATTTGATGGGAAAATGATGCCCGTCTGACCGTCAAAACGTAAAAAATTCCAGGGAGCCCTAGAATTCAATTTTTTCACCAAGGATGGCAAATTTTTCGATTTTGAATCAACTGAAGCATGATTTTACAACATTTTCGACCTTGGGATGGGATTTTCAATTACAAACAAGTATGAATTGATCAAATTTGATTTTTTCACGATCTGGCAAAGGGAAAAAATGACATAGCCCATGGAATTGGAAAAACAAGGGCACAAAAGGGGCAAACTTGGAATATTCCTTTCAAATTAGGGCAAAACAACAAGTTTGTGAGCATTTTTGAAGCATTTCAACAAGGGGGGAGAAATTACAGGTCACCAATTCAAAGGGTAAAATGTTTTTGAGAAAATATGGACATGAAAAATTAGGGCACACTATGCTAGCTTAGAAATGGCACCAACAGAGCTGTCAGATGGCATGAGGAGTCGGTGGAGGCGCAAGTCAATGTTCCCTCTTAGCCCTTTGGGGCGTTAAGCAAAATTTCTCCCCACTACCCCACTTTCCCCATGTTGTGCTTAGGTGATGCCACATGTCCCTTGTGGCTTGCGGACTTGTTGGTGCAGTTTTGGCTTAAGAAGCGCCACATGTCCCTTGTGGAGTTTTGGACCCGTGGGTGCACAGGCGTAAATTTAGTTTTTACCCCACATGGGAGATGTTCCAAAAGTCTCTTTGCGGCCTGCCAACCTGCCCTTTGGGAAAATTTCAACTCCTGGGCCAGCAAGTTCACTCTTGGGGAAAATTTTCACCCCAACGACCGCCGGCCCATAATCTTGAGGAAATTTACTATCCAATGGGAAAGATTTAGGGAATTTTTTAATGCATTAAGTGTAGAAAAAATCAAGTTGAAACTTTAATCCTGTTAGAGAGTGTGTATGGTGAAGTTTTACCCTCTCAACCTAATTCAACCTTCTAACTCTAAATTTTTGACCCCTATGACCTCTAATAATTGTTAACAAAAGAAAAGTATTTTTTCATGTTTTAGAGTTGTTCTGGAGCCTATTAGTGATAGTTGTTTCCTTTTAACCTAATTTTAGACTCTTTTAAATACAAAAAAAATATTCTATAATTTTTCCTAACTAATCCTAGGTTGTTTCTTGGGTCTCAAGTAGGTTGTTTTAGTGGGAATTACACCTAATCTCAACTATTTATTATCTAGAACCATTCCATTTGTATGGGTGTCGTAAACCCCTTCATGTACTTCTGTGATTGCTTGGACTGACTCTACTACATATAGAAAACACAAAAGATTCCCATCTTAGCCACAATAATAGAGCGTACCTCCTAAGAGGGTATAACAGGTTATCTGGTAGATAAGGATTTGTTTTTTAGAATGGGAGATGTCAGGAGGGAAGGTTTTGTGTTTAAGATAGGCGTAGATGTGCACATACCATGGGGAATAGGGACCAACAACTTCACAAGCCAAACATGATTATGGCATGTCATATGCAGGCTAGTGTAGATTCTCAACAAATAATGACATATCATTTCTCTCTAGTGGAATTCATAGCATAGAAATTATGGTTTCCATATCTTCTGTGGATCTTTTTTTTGCTCTTGGAATCTATTTGAATGTGATACGCATAAAATAATCTTTCAAATTTTCCACTAGTTTTTTGTAGGGGATGAGTTTCTCATCCTTGAATTTATATTCATAGTTAACTTGCTTGATGATCAATTGTGAATCACCAATGATCTTAACATGATGGATATCCCATTTCATTTCCAACTTCATTCTAGTGATGAGAACCTCATATTCCGTAATATTATTTGTACGAGGAAAACCAAGGCAAAAATCTTGAGGTATGGGTCATCTGAAAGAGTAATTAATACAACACCTTCCTCCGAACCATGAAAAGTAAAAGATCCATCAAAGTGCACTTGCCACATGACATATTCCTTAATATATAGTAATAAAACATCTAGAAGATCCAGACTTATAGGTTCTGTTCCTAGTAATTGTGCTTCTACTAACTAATCGGTGAGTACTTTTCCTTTTACCAATTTTTTATGTACATTTTCAATGTCAAATTCAATTAGTAGAATGATCCAATTTGCCATTCTACTTGTAAGAGTGAGTTTTGACAACATGTACTTAAGCGGGTCAAATTTTGATATAAGCTTGATTTTAGTATTTAACAGGTAATGGAAAAGTTTGTGGAAGGTAAAAACTATAACCAAACAAGATTTTTTGATTTGAGGGTAGTTGAACTCATAAGAAATGAGAGTACGATTGAGATAGTACATGGATTTTTCTTTGTGGCCGAGGTCATATTGGGTGAGAAATGCACCAATAAAAAATTAAGTAGTAGAAATATACAGTAGGAGTGGCTCACCAAGATTTGGAGGCATGAGGAATGGTGGATTGGCTAAGTATTTCTTAAGCAAGCTAAAGGCCTATTGTTTATTTTTTCCCCAAATAAAGGAAACGTCCTTTTTAAATAGATTAGTGAATGAATGAAACTTGTCAACAAGTTGGGAAATGAAACAACAGATGGCTTGTATCTTTCCTTATAAGTTACACAATTGTTTTATGTTTTTTGAAGGAGGCATTTTAGTAATGGAAGTAAATTTAGCTGGGTCTACCTCAATCCCTCCTCATGATATAATGAATCCAAGGAAATTTATTAACAATATGCCAAACACATACTTCTTTGGATTCAATCTAATTTTGTATTCCCACAAGCGTTCAAAGATACACCACAAAATCTCAGTGTGATCTTCTCTTATCTTGGATTTCCTAAGGATATCATCCACATAGTCTTCCATGATTTCATGAATCATATCATGGAAAATCAAATTCATTTCCCTTTGAAAGGTTACACCTATGTTTCTAAGGCCAAAGGGAATTATCTGATAAAAAAAATTCCCCCAGTGGGTTGTGAAGGATGGATTTTGTTGATCTTCATCAACAGTTTTTATCTGATTGTAGCTTAAAAAGCTATCCATAAGAGATAACATTTCATATCCTACATTTGAATCAATAATCATATCAATATTAGGCAATGGGAATTCATATTTTGGACATGCCTTAATAATGTCTCTAAAATCCATACAGATACTGATCTCGACATGTTTATTTTGTATAGGGACTATGTTTTATATCCATTCTAAGTAATCAATATGTCTAATTAATCCTGCCACTAGAAATCATTCTAGCTCTTCTTTAACCAGAAGAACCACATGTGGATGTGATTTTTCGATCTTTTAATTGATGGGTTTGGAGTATGCATGCACCACTAGGTTATGCACTACCAAAGTTGGATCTGTCATCACCAATCTGGCACTATGATAATTCTTCACTAGGAACTCCTCATGCTATGATTATTTACTAATGCATAGCTTTTAGTTTGGTGGATGCAATCTGGAAACACAACAACAAACATAACACAAGAATACAATAGACTATGATAAGAAGGAATGATGATAAATCTGAAATATATGTGTAAATTATAATATCAACATGAAATTGTTACAATCTCACCCATGAGGTACTTCAAGTGTTACTAACTTCACTTGCCTTTCAATAATAACTATGGGAGAAACTTCACAATTACACCTCTTAATGACTTCTTTAACACACCTTCAAAATGATGGCTTTCTTTACACACTTACTCATACAATATTCCTCACTACTTCCTTCTATATCCAATGAGGGGGGGTGGCCTCTTTATTTATAGGAACTCAGGATTATCAACCTTATCTCTAAGATATGATAGGAAATCTCTTCTAGCCAATCATATTCCATACCTAAACTCTTTCATTTACATGTAGGATTATCTTCTAAGATAAGATAAACCTTATCATCTCACATGGGTTCCACCTTATTAGACTTTTCTACAAATAAAATACACAAAATATTTATGACATCACTCCTTGTCCTTATTACAAATATAATATTTCTAATTCCTAATCATGTAGACCCTACTTCCCTACTTATCCCAACTTTGACATTTTAACATTACCGAACCACTCATGACAAATATTTACTTTTTACCACAACATTCCTTTTGTACTTTGACTGTTAACGTACTCTACTTTATTCGTGACACTACTGACAGCGCCATTATCTTCTATTGGACACCACTACTAATTATACTTAACAACATCCTATTCCTAATACATACATTAATAATATAGAAATTACAGAGGAAAATTTTAATGTCAACATTTTCTCCCTTCCTAGCTTCTACTCCATCCTTAGAGTAGACTCTTCTAAAGCTGGTGCCTGGAAAATATTTAACTTTTCATGGTTGACCCATTTCATAATGGGAGTACCATCCAGTTCCTCCAATCGATATATACCATTTTCATGCACAACTGCTATTTTGCAGGGGCCAATCCATTTGGGAAGAAATTTTCTCTACCTTCTTTTTTTGTATCTAGAATCATATATTAGAACCAAGTCATTCACATGAAATGGAGACCAATGGATCTTTTGATCAAAGTATTCCTTCTGCTTCATTTTCTTCTTATAGCTTGTATCCTTCGCTATTTCCCTCATTTCCTCTAGCAAATGAAGATGCACCAACCTTTATTTTATTGAATCAATTTCATCCATCCTTTCCTTTTTCATATCTCTCACAGTGGGAATATCAAACTCAATAGGAAGAACTGGATCAATGCCATAAGCCAACTGAAATGGGGAGTATCATGTTGCTGACTTTGATGTTGCCCTATATGCCCACAATACTGCATGAATCCTTTTATCCCACTTATGTACCTATAAGGCTGCATCTTTTGCTAGAATTTGACATAACACAAAATTTGTTCATTCCACCTGTCCATTTGTGCTTGGATTGTATGTTGTTACCTTCCTGTGTTTAATAGAAAACTTGTTGACTAGGGCTTCTACCACCTCATTAACGAAGTGGCTTCCTTGATCTGTTACAATTTATAATGGGCAACCAAATCTAGTGACAATGTGTTCATATATGAACCTTGCCACTTCATCAATGGAGGTTGTTTTCAATGGCCTATCTTCAACCCACTTGATTAAATAATCTATGGCAACTACAATATACTTATTTTGGCATGGGGTAGTTGGAAGTGGACCTACAATGTCTATTCACCATTTTTCAAAGGGACCAAGTGGAAGAATAGGGCATAATGGGGCTGATAAAGTCTTACAGTTACCATGTGTTTGATAAATATCACATGTCTTACAATAATTATAACAATCTCTAAAAAGAGTGGGCCAGTGATAACCTGCATCCAAGATCCTTCTTGTTGTAGGTTGTCCAGAGAAGTGTCCTCCTCATGTACCATTATAGAATTCTTGTATCATCTCCTCCCCTTGATCACGTACAAATACCCTCTTGTACTATCCATCAGGTCCTATTTGAAATAATACTCCATGCAGAATAGAATATGGACGACTGGCTTGAGTAATCTTCCTCTTAGTATTTGCATTGGCACCATCAAGAAACTTGAATTCATTCAGATAATTCCAAATATATATGTATTCACTAGGGATTGTGTGAAGGAATAAAAATGCTACATCTGGGAAATCATCATCATCACAAGATGAGCCTAAACCATCATAGGTTTAAGAGAGTGCATTTGCATTGACATGCTTCTTTCCTGGCCTATCTATAATATCAAATTCAAATTCCCGTAGCAAAATTATCCATCTTGATATCCTCCTTGATGGGTTAGGCTTATATAAAATATATTTTAAAGCCTAATGATCTATTACAACTATAAATTTCTGCCATAGCAAGTAATTTCTAAACTTCTTTAAAGCAAAAATGATAGCTAGGGCCTCTGTTTCAGTTACAGTATAATTTACCTCTGCACTACTCATTTGTCTGCTCCTAAAGTAAACTAGATGATCATTCCCATTTTCATCCTTTTGGCTCAGATTACTTCCTAGTGCTACATTTGAGGCATCAGTATACACAATGAATGGCCTGCTCTAATTTGGATTCTTTAAAATAGGTGATGAAACAAGAGCTTCCTTCGGTTGTTCAAAAGCTTCATGCAACTTATTTCCTAGTTCACAAGTAACATCCTTCTTCAAGAACTGGGTTAGTGGTTGTGCAATCTTTGAGAAATTCTTGATGAACCTTCTATAGTAACCCACATGGTCTAAAACTGATCTCAACTTACTTCTATTCATAGGAAATGGTAACTCTTTGATTTTTGAAACTTTATTAGGATCAGTACCAATACCATCTCTAGATACAACATGCCCTAACAAAACACCTTTAGAACAACCAAAGACACACTTTGTAGGGTTTAGTGAGGCTTTTACTTCATCTAACCTTTGAAATGTTGTCTCCATCTAGTGTAGGTGGTGCATCTTACTCCCATAGATGCAAAAATCATCTAGAAATACTCTTATGAAGTTCCTAATGTAGGTCTCAAACACCCTATTCATTAAGCACTGGAACGTTGGTAGAGCATTACACAACCCAAAAGGCATAACTCTATAAGAAAAAGTTCCCAAAGGAGTGGTGAATGTGGTCTTCAGCTGATCTTTCTCTGCTATATGAACTTAGTTGTATCCGCTATATCCATCAACAAAACTATAACACTCCTAGCTAGCTACTTCATCCAAGATCTGATCTGAGAATGGAAGAGGGTAATGATCCTTCTTTGTTGCCTTATTAAGCTTCCTATAATCAACACAAATTCGTAGCTTCCCATTCTATTTTATTGATATCAAAATGGGAGAAACCCATTCTGAATTCTCCATAGCAAATATGAATCTTGCATTAAGAAACTTATCTATTTCTTCTTTTACAGTCTTGGAAAAATTAGGATTCATTCTATATGGCATTTGCTTTATGGGCTTAGTACCATCTACTAGCTCAATAGAATGTTCTACCCAACTTACTTGATGGAGTTCCTTGTAATAAAATTGAATAAGTGTATGTACCTTTTAAATAGTTGGAGGTAGGATTCCTTCTCATTCTCCATCACAACATCACCAATCTTTATTTGTTGGAGAGGATCATCAATTTCTTCTTCAGATAATTTTATGGGTTCATGATTCGGTGTGACTAGATGGATATCCATGACTGAAACATCAACCTCACTTTCTTCATCTTTTGTGTCCACTTCACTAGTACTAGAGTAATTAGAGGATGTCCAATCATCAGTTTCATCACTTAAATCCATAGGTTCTGTCTTATGATGCCAAGGGATCACGTTTATCTTCACCCTCTCTCTACCATGTCTAAGTGTCATGAACCCTTCATTCTAGTAGTTTCTTGCATGAACTCTCCTTAGCCATGGTCATTCCAACAACATTGGGTACGCAACAGTACCATTTTTCATCACCTAAAATTCTACCACACATACAACACCCATAACAGATATTGCCACATTTGAAACTACACCTTCTGGTTTAGTTTTTCCCTTATTTAATGACCTTAACATAAGTGTTGAGGGGTGATCAATTTTTAAACCCAACATATTCATTATAGACTTGGTCATTACATTAACTATAGCACCTCCATCAACTAATACATCATGAATTGAAATACCATTACATATTACCTCAGCTTGTAGAGCATAGGGATCCACCTCTGAATCTAAAACAGGGACCTCAACCTCCTTCCTTCGTCGAGCATTGATTCCACTTCGCAGCTCCTGCCTCTTCTCAGAAGACATAGCCAAGTGTTGACCATATGAAATATTTATAGGCCTTTTAGATAGATCTTCTAAGATGGAGTATGGTCCTTGCCCCTGTGAAATTAGAAAATCCTGCACACCCAACTTTCTTCTCCTATGTTTCTTACTAGTTTCTCCTTTCATTTTCTTAGGATCATTTCCATCTTGGTTATCTTTTTATTTCTTTATTTTTGTTGTAAACACATCTACTTCATTATTTATGCTCTTATCTACTACATCAAAAGAATTCACAGGTGATTTTCCTTTATTATTATCTCTTGTACCGGATGTAGAAGCTCTATCTAGACAATTATACTTATAATGACCCTGTTTATAACAACCATAACATACAACTTCAGAAATATTTATTTTTGGACCTCTATCTCCTCCCTGAGAACTAAATTATTTTCCTTGAAGAAGATTAATAGTTAACTGGCCCATCTTCCTGAGCAGATCTTCATACTCAGTAGATGTACTAGGAGAAAGATTTGTGCTCACCGAGAGTGGTTGTGGATTCTGGACCAAAGGTGCTGGTGTAGGCTCTACTTTAGCAACAATTTATTTGGGCTCCTCTTCCATGCTTTCTTCTTATCTTATTGTAATCTCCTTTACTTTTTCAATGGTATCTAGGTGGTCATACTTCACTTGTTGTCTGATCTCTGGCTTCATCCCAAGAATGAAGTGCTTACAGAGGAGATTATCCATGTCATTCATCAACCCATCCGCTAATCCTTCCAAATCTGGGCATCGAGCTTCCTCCTTAGCTCTAGAACACGAGCATGGTAATCCCTTATCTGCACCTTCTCTCCTTGGGATAGCTTTGTGATATCGATCATGAGATCTGCATATTTATGTTGTTCACCAAATTCTTCAAGAAAATTTTCAGTTAATAAATCTCATGAATTTTTCACATTATACCTAGTGTTTCAAACCACCTAAGTGCTGAACCATCCAAAAAGGTAGGAAAAACTTCAGTCCATTGTTCCCTTCTTATGAGGCCATTACAAATACAACATCTTTTAAATTATTGAATGAAAGAGGAAGCATCTTCATTAGATTGGGCTGAAAAAATAGGAATCTTCCACATTTTTAAATGTAATCACAGTAAAATACCCACTCACAAGTATAATCAGTAAGAATTATGTGCACAAATAATTAGACTCACTTCAATAGAAAGTGACTTTACACCTTTCTACTGTAAAATAGGAATGACCATGGTAATCTTGACTTATTACGGTAAAAACTGACTTTACTGTGGTAAACACTATTTACAGTAAAAATGAAGTTACTGGGGTAAACACTATTCATGGTAAAAAGTAAAGTTACTGTGGTAAATACTATGCATGGTAAAAAGTAAAGTTACTGTGGTAAATACTATGCATGGTAAAAAGTGGCTTTACCATGGTAACTACTAGGCACAATAAAAACAAGGTTACCCTCCTATTGATTTATGACTAAGTGGGAATATCTCTCCAGAAAATCCACCAATGAGGAATGGTCCCGGAAATGGAACCAAAATGTCATAACCAATCCGGCACTATGATAGTTCTTCACCGGGAACTCCTCATGCTATGATTATTTACCAATGTAAAACTTTTAGTTTGGTGGATGTTATCTGGAAACACAACAACAAACATAACACAAGAATACCATAGACTATGGTAAGAAGGAATGATGATAAATCTGGAATATCAATGTAAACTATAATATCAACATGAAATTGTTACAATCTCACCCATGAAGTACTTCAAGTGTTACTGACTTCACTTACCTTCCAACAATAACTATGGGAGAAACTTCACAATTACACCTCTTAATGGCTTCTTTAACACACCTTCAAAATGATGGCTTCCTTTACACACTTACTCATACAATATTCCTCACTACTTCCTTCTATATCCAATGGGGGGTGGTGGTGGCCTCTTTATTTATAGGAATTCAGGTTTATCCACCCTATCTCTAAGATATGATAGGAAATCTCTTCCGGTCAATCATATTCCATGCCTAAACTCTTTCCTTTACATGTAGGCTTATCTTCTAAGATAAGATAAACCTTATCATCTCACATGGGTTCAACCTTTTTAGACTTTTCTACAAATAAAATACACAAAATATTTATGATATCACTCCTTGTCCTTATTACAAATATAATATTTCTAATTCCTATTCATGTAGACCATACTTCCCTACTTACCCCAACTTTGACATTTTAACATTACCGGACCACTTACGACAAATATTTACTTTTTACCACAACATTCCTTTTATACTTTGATTATTACCGTACTCTACTTTATTGGCGGCACCGTACTGACGGTGTCGTTATCTTCTATTGGACGTCACTACTAATTATACTTAAAAACATCCTATTCCTAATACATACATTAATAAAATAGAAATTAAGGAGGAAAATTTTAATGTTGACAGATCCAAGCCCGACATATTCTTTTAGGACCATGCGAATACATCTAAAAATTCCCGTAGAAGTACAAGGAATGTTTTCTATTCCTGTGCTAAGAGTGAAGCTCCCAATTTGACTATCTTTGGATTGTATTTCGTTCCAATATTCACATCAATGGTTTCTTCCACTAGCATTTTTGATAAATCCTCCATACACATCGAATCAGGAGGAAGGTTGATATCTTCTTCCAAGGGTGTGTCTACAATATTTTCACCCTTGGTGTGGTCAAGTTTCTTTTTCATTGATTTTTTCACTTGTTTCTTAGCCAACACCTCAAAGAGGTTATCACTGTGTGACTTGGACTTTTGTTTTTGCTAAGGATTTTCATTAGAAATTTTTCCCTCTCTTTTTCTTAAGTTTTGTTGACCATGAAGCTCAGCTTCCTCCCCAAAGTACATGTAGGTATCTAAGTTAATTTTTAAACCCTTCTTATGGTCTCTAATTGGAATTGTATCTTGAATTCCCATGAATTCCCCAATGGCCTCATCATTTTCAAAGAGGTCCAGTGGTATGTGATGTTGTTGGTCCCATTCGATAAGGAAAGGGTAAACAAGGGCAATTTTAGGTTTAGTAGGGGTTAAGGTAAGGATAACGGTATCCATGAATAGGTTCATGGAGGCAAGATCCTCATATTAGATACATTTGGAATCATTTTCACTGTCTAAATAATCAGATTTATCTTCACGCTCAGAACAGGTAGTGTCTTGATCGTTGGGGTGTGATCCATAAGGTTGAATTCTGATATCATATCTTTTTACCTTGAAATGTGGGAGAGAAACTGGTTATATCAGTCGTTTCTCATTCTTTCCACATCTTAGACCCTTGTAGCACATAGAATACATCATTCGGCTAGACTTCTCATACTCAGGGATTTGGTAGCAAGTTGTCTTAGTACCTTATGGGACTCAAGTCATAGGTTGGTCCAAAAAATTATCCTCAGTGACTAATGCCTGGGTAAGAATTTCCCAATAGTTTTCTCATCTCTAGGCCATCTGAAATGATAGTTGGTTCAGTCTATAGTTTTAGGAAACAATGATAGGTATGGAGCCAAAAGATCTTATTACACATTATACTCTCCATAACCATATTCCAGAACCTTCATCTCTCATGAATCAAAAGGAGAATTTGATGTAGAAGCTTCACAAGTGCAATAACTTAGGGAATCTAAATCCACCTGTGACTCCATGGCTTGGAATTGAAGAGGAATAACTATATCAGTATAGGGGCATGTATAGGCACCCTTACGCGTAAAACTATTGAGATCTCTACACTGAACAAAGTGATCTAGATCTCCTTGTATTATGATAGTGTGTCCCTCATGTTTTAATTTAATGCATTGATGGAACTTTGATGGAATGACATACATGACATGAATCCCTGGTCAGCCAAGAAGCATATTAAATGGAAATTCCAAGTCCAAGATATGAAACTTTGTCTAATGACAAGTGAGTCCTACTTCCATTAGTAATGTGATTGTGCTAGTTGATTCCCTTTCTGCATTTTCATAAGTGGTTATGGTAATGATGTAGGACTCTAGATATTCTTCTATATGTCCTAGTTGCTTAATTAATTTCAATGTGCATATATTCAACCCTGATCCATTTTCCACAAGAACCCATTTTATCTTTCAGCAGGTAAAAAATACCTCAATATATAGGGGGCAATTATGTGCCAGATCCTCGATAGGGATCTCCCTATGATTAAAGGAGACATACTCAGTTGGTGCAATGTTTTCCACTGCAGATTGAAGATGCAAAGGATCTAATTCTAGTAGCACTCTTGACCCTTGAAAGGTTTGGTACAAAATGTCCTTATGTAAATTCAATATTTTGAGAAGATCCAATATTGAAATCTTGGCAGATGTCTTCTCAAATTGTTCTAAGAGGTTGTACCTACCATCTTGTAGGGTTAATGGAGAGGGTTAAGGAATCATGAGGTGGACATGCCTTGTTACCGTAGTGTAATCCTTTCCCTTGATTCAAATGTTGTTCACATGGTCATTCAGAGAGTGGATATATCTAATGAATGAATCAAAATGATTATTATCCTACTTGGTATATAGATAATTTTCTACTTTGTAACTCTAGGATGACTCTCCTTGATCTAGATTTTTCACATTTGACTTACCATGTTTAGGGAATGGTTCCTTGAATATTCCCATCTTTTCATTTGGTGTCTGATTTTTCTCTAAGGCATCCACTTCTATCTCCCCATTGTCAGTGAGATCTTGTATGTAGTGACAAAGTCATAGACATTTGTCTATTTTGTGTCTCTTGACACGATGTAATTGACAATAGTCATGTTCTTTGTACCATGATGGTTTTAGAGCATTATCATCAAAGTGTTGTGTTGTGGGACAAGTCACCATGTGAGTTGCATCCAATTTCTTCAATATGGCCAAAAAAGGATCATTGAGAGGAGTGAACATTCTACATTTAGGTGGTGGTTGAATAGGTCCTTCAGTCAGTTTAAAGGGTTGACCAGTTTCAACCATTTGTACGTGTTTGGAATCTGTGATTCTGTCTCCCACCATGTTCTTGTTAAATATTTTTGGATTTTCTGTGGTTTTTGCACGTTGGTTATCCTTAGAGTGTGATTTAATGGTTCCTTTGGAAATAAGGGATTTATCTATTTAAATGCCCTTTTTAATAACCTCTTCGAAGGTGAAAACACAATACATTTGTAGATGAAAAGTGATGTTTGGGTTGAGATTGGGCACAAAAATACTCACCAGTTGTTTTTCACGGAATGCACAAGGGAAGTGACTGGCTATCCCTCTCCATCTTTGCAGGAAGCTAGCGAACATCTCGTTGGGACATTATTTAGTGCCACACAAGTCTGCCATGGTTATGTTTTCTATGTTGTACAAGAAGTGTCGTACAAATGTTTTTTCTAGTTCAGGCCATGTGAAAATAGACCCAAGAGGTAAGTGAGTGAATCATTTTAAGGCTTGGCCCCCTAGACTCTTTGTAAAGAGTCATATGAGGTAATTGTCACTGTAGGCCACTTCTTGGCATGCCATGTAAAAATATTTTATATGGTCTTGCGGGTAACCTTTCCCTCTATATTTGTCAAATTTTGGCATGTCAAAATTTATAGGGAAGGGTTTAAGCATCATAGTTTTATCAAATGGATGAAGACATAGCTCTTCGTATTGATATTTTCTGTTATTCCCCATAGCACTCTCTTGGAGGCTTGTAATTGTCACTTTCATAGATTACATTTCTTGTGCAAGTAAGTGTTCTTTGGTAGGAGAAATAGGGATATATATATACAATTGTGTTCTATATTGTCTCCTCTTTGATTGTCCATTTGAAGTTCACTAATTTTGACCTTATGTTTTATCTTTTGTACATTCTTGTTTATTTCTTTTTGTACATGAGATGCTAACAAAGCTAATTTTTGAATAAGGTTGAAATTTTTTTTTTTGAATAGTGACTTCTTCCTCGAGAGGTTCCTCTTCTTCTTCATGCTATGGAGGTTGTTTAACATTTTCGTGTTCTATTCTAACTTTACGTGGTACTTTAAGGAAAGGTATTCTATATCCCACTACATTATCGTTTCCCACATTAGAGGTAAAGCATATCCATGTGTTAAGACATATTCCATGTTAATAACATGTTGCTCCTCTTCATTAGCATCATTTTTAGGTGGGATTATCTCTTATTCAATAGACATTATGGCTCCTAACTCTATAACTTGTGCTAGTACTCGATCCTTTTTTCTAAAGAGGAATTCATCTAACAAGGTGGGGTCGAAATACAATTCTGCATGTGGTGATTCCCACTCATCACCACTATAATCTATCATTTGTTCCACCTCTTTTTCTATAGAGAATAAAGGCCCAAGATCATGGCCAATAAAGGGGTTTGACCCTTTTTTGTTTGAGGCTTCCCAAGTTTGCATTTGTCTTGCTTCCAAATTCTTCTTTTTGAGCCCTAATCTTGTTTTAGGAGCCATGATGTGTAATTGTTTCACTAAGGTATCTGTGATTGTGTTCAAAGATTTTTATTAAACCTAAGTGAAAAAAATAATGTCAATAAATCAAGGTATGTTATGAATTTCAAAGAACCAACATGACAAAATGATTTCTCTTAAATGAATGAGCTAAGCATGAATCAATCACACAATGTTGAGTTTCAAACCAAATAATCAAATTAAGTACTTCCTAAATTTGTATTTGGAAAGGTAGTTGGTGTTGTATGATGATTAACAAAATGTCCCTGCTTATGTCAAGTTAAAAGAAATGAACAAGGCATAAGTAATAACAAGGAGTTAACGTGACCTCTAAAAAAAGTATATTAGAAGTAAGCCCAAATTCAATCAAGACCTATATTCCAAAAGGTGTCAGTTATGAATATGAGTGACACAACAATTTCCCCAAGATATGTTAACCAAAATTTGTGAGAAAGTAAGGTATTGATATCAAGATGATATTGATATAACAAACACAAGTGGTAACACTTAAAACGCTTCAGAATTGAGGTAATAATTGAAATCAAACTAAAGTGATAGTATACCTAGGAATTGTTAAAGTGTATATAGTGTAACCTTATAATATAGATATTGAGGTCAAGTTTACAAGAAACAATACGTAAATACCAAAATTGTAGTGACATGATATAAACAAGATAACCGTTCAAAAGAGAATCAAAGTGATGAACCAAGCCTAACTATGATGATGATCTTGACTTGGGTATCAAGATCAAAAGGCTACCAATGATATAAAAATGTCTCTACACACTTTAGATGTTTAACAACCCAGCTGAAAACATGGATGGGCGTAAATAGACACAAAAGTGGAGAAAAAAATCAATTGATAACGCAAAGGTAGTCACTCTTCTTTTGATAAAAAAAGTGTCAAAAGAAAGTGAAGGAAGTAGATCAATTGGGGTTGAAAAATGTTGGCCTCACTTTGGTAGAGTTGCACCTCACCTTAGGTCAAGTGAAAAACTAAGAAAAAGTAACGCTTCACACGTTTCGTCATGAACAATAGCTCTCAAATCAAATTGGATTTGATGTGGTCATAGTTAGCTCCTGGTCAAAGGTAGCTTCCTAGGTGGTTCACTCAACTAGGTGTCATAAGTAATCTAAGAGCGAGCTCCATTTACCAAGAAAAATTACACTGAATAATTCTTGGATTATCTCGGCTTTACTATACCCCCTTCAAACATAATGGGGAATATATGTGTCCATCATGTACTCTCACTGGGGTCGCGATACAAATGACTTGTGACACTAAATCTCACAAATGGTAATACCAATCAAGTAGGTTGTGTGGAGCACTTCCCGTTTCATCCACAAGGTTCCCTCTTACATGGACTAATTTGGGGTTCCTAGGACCACCCCCATTGTTGTATCTTAAGGCTTATGCCAAAGGCGTTATGTCCTAGTTTTAAGAGGATGGGATGTACCCTTATCCAAACCTATAAATACAATGTGATGATTGTGGTGTGTTTTTTCATCTATTTTAATTAGATGTGGTTTTCTTGAACTTCTTTTGACAACATGCACAAAAATTGTATTAGTAGTTTAATTTTATTTCAACTCCGCCTTTCTTTGACAAGCATTTTTGGTTCTACACAACAGATTAGTAATTTTCCATGAAAATATTAAATGTCATTTCTGATTCACAAAATCTCCCTAAGATGCAAGAGAAGAGCATACACGATGCAAAATCCAAGAAATCAACAAATGGAAAAAATTAATTCAAACATGAAATATATCTTTTCTCAATTTGGACATTCAACACATTCTCAAAGAAATAAAAGATACAAGGATCATTTCTGAATCCCAAGATCACCCCAAAAGATGTGAGGTAAGAGCACACGTGATCTTAATCTTATAATTAAGCATGTAAGGCTTATCCAATGTCTATTCTAGCATACCCATGCAAAAATAAAACCTGCAATGATGTTAGCACTTTAGGACACAAAATTTTGGAAACCTAGAATTAATATACCAAATCAGACTGAAGCACCTGTGTGCAAGTTAGGGCATGTGCACATGGGTTAGGGAAGTTTCACCCCTTCGTGTAAATCTAGATCCACAGTGTTCCACCTGAGAGATGTATGTGCTAGGATATGGGTGTGTGCACCAAGGTAAGAAAAAAGGAAATATGGAAACTAAGATAGGGCATGTGTGTTGGTCGAGAGATGCCTACACCAGGATATGGGTAGCTGTGCCACAGATACAAACACAAAATATGTATTTTAGAAAAATGGTGTGTGCGCTAGGGATAGGGTGTCTACAGTGAGGTTAGGGTACCTGAGCCATCCTAATAGGTTTCTAACAGTAACAAAAGTATAGTATGGGAGAAAAGTGTGTGCACACTGAGATGTGTGCCTATTCCTAGTTTAGTGTGATTAATCATGGGTTTGTGTACCTGTGGCTATCCTATAGTCAAAATATGGCCAAACGACACCAAAAAGCTCAAAATTCTCCAAATTTTACTAATTTAACTCGAAATTGACAACAACCCATTAGAATTAAATATTTAAATGAAATTCTACACATGTAATATTTGCAAAATCATAAGAAATTTGACATTATTAAACACATGTGCATGTCAAGGGTTAGCTAGATACTTGAAATAACAATAAAATTTGAACTAGAATGTTAAGGGACTAAGGACCCGTCCCACTGAGCGTGCGAAATGTATGCATGAATTAGTTAGGTATGTAAGTAGAATTGAAACTAACACCTAGTAGCTTCAATACAATGCTAAACTAAACCTATGCATCATCATGCTAAGATCTTAAGTAAAGATAACCTATCAATATGTCTACATTAAACATGAAATGAAAAATTTAAGCTAATATGCTAAACAAATTAACTTTTATCTCTTATTGAATGCTAAATGGGATGAGATTGAACCTTATGTAGAACTCTAGCAATCAAAGAGTTGATTATGTGCTTGAAATCCCAAGGTTTCTAAGAATGGATTCTTGTCAAATAATGGCTACAAGACCATTTGACATATCTCCATATGACTTCAAAAACTTTGGTGGATGAATGTAAGAAAAGGAGTAGGCTAGCTCTTGTAATGGAAGAATACTCAAAGATGATAAAATGGCTATAGTGTATGCTCTATGCCAATTTAGTAGTATAGGTGTAAAAAGAAAGATAGGGGTAGGGATCCTTATATATCCCAATGGATAGAAGAATCTCTACATCCCTCTTTATGTGGGATAAATGGAGAGGTTGGGTTAGTTGTGGATAAGGAAGGTTTAGAAAAGGTTGAGTCAACCTTAGGAGAGTTTAGTTTGTCCTTTAGTGACCCATGGGGTTTTGAGGGGGTTCATTAATTAACCAAAGTGATTAATTAATAGGTGTGCAAGCTTATAGAAGATGTTTAGAGGAATAATTAACATGATTTAAACTATGAGAGGGATTTAATCAAATAAATGATGATTTATTTATTTAATGGAAGACAAAACTAATTAATTAATAATAACTAATTGATCTAGATAGAAAGGGGGATTAATTAATGGAAGGTTGTTAATTGGCATATTTGTTGGATAGAAGAGTTAATTAATTAACATAATGTAACTAATTAACAGAGATATAAGAGAAAATGAGCATTTATTGACGATATGTCGTCAATTTGTGTGAAAGAAGATAATTAGCACAATTTAAGTATTTAAATTTCTCGGGTTAAATTATAGGTGTCTACATTGATGATGCGAGAGATATCATACCATGGTGAATGAATTAGAATAGGTAGAAGGTTGGTAAATGCAATAACTACAAAAGAATAATGTGAACATGGTGAGGGGAAAACCTAATAGAGTCTAAGCTTCGAAATGGATGAGTAGGAAGTGTATAAGCAATAAGAATGTACCCATTAAGAGAAAATAAAATAGGTATAACATTGTGCTTGTTGGAAATAGTGGAAAATTTAAGTGCAAACATAAGGGTAAGTATGTTTGTCAAAAGATGTGTAACATATGTAATGTTGGGATGCTCATAAATAGCATTAAAAATAAAAGAGTACAATTTGGGAATATTATAAGTAATAAAGTAGTATGAAATAGCCCCCATGATCATAGAAAAAATGTAAAAAGAGAAAAAAAGATGGCCCTCATGAATGTAAAAAGATAAGGAGCAGTCATAGTAAATGAATCATGCATAGGATCAAGGAAAGTGAGATGATTAGGAATCATTGTAAAAGCAACATATAATGCTCTAAATTGTAATGAGGAATATGCTCAGAGAGATGTAATATTAGAAACACTAATCATCTGATCAATAGAAGTGTATCGAGAGTGGGACATAATGTGAGGATTATTGTGGGTATTGTCATCACCAATCCGACACTATGATAATTCACCACCGGGAACTCCTCGTGCTATGATTATTTACTAATGCACAGCCTTTAGTTTGGTGGATGAAATATTGAAACACAACAACAAACATAACACAAGAATACCATAGACTATGATATGAAGGAATGATGAAAAATCTTAAATATCAGTGTAAATTACCATATCAATATGAAATTGTGTTTACCCCGTAAAATTGACAAGGGAAATTTTAATGATAACCATACCAAAAATTTTGTTCTGATCCCTCGTCAGGGATCCCTTGCATTCGAAATGTTGCAAAATCCCTTTTCCGGGAAATCTAGTTTTCTGAACTTAGTCATTTTTGGTCTTTTGGTTGGGCGCATGGAATGACTATGTAACATCAACTTTTGGTGCGCCCCTTTAAACCCTAAGGCACACATATTCTCATGTCAACAGACCTTGTGGTGCACCTTGATAAGTTGAGTCTTTCCTACGTGTGTTAAGGCGCATGCGCCTTCGTGTCAACAATCCTTTTGTTGTGCCACTTTTCGATGCGCCAAAGGCGCACATATTCTTGTGTCGACATCACTTTCGGTGCACCAAAGGTGCACATAACTTCATGTTGTCAGGAAATTTGGGTGCACCAAAGGGTGCATGCTTTCTTATGTCGACAATTCTTTCCATGCACCACTCAAAAATTTGGTGGCGCATTTCTTACTTCCTCGCCTATATATAGGTGCGTCTGCACTGTCATTATCACCATGTAAATCACGTGATATTTTTCTGACCCTGTTAGTACCTTCCCTATCACTTTCGATCACTCCGTGGACCCGTTTTCGTGCTTTTTCATCGTTATATCCTGGTAAGAGGTCCTCACTCTTTTATTTTTGTGTCCTCTGGTTTTACTTGGGTGTTGGCTGGTTTTGCTTGGTTGGTGGATCATGTTTGTTTTTCCCCAACCTGCTACTGTTCTTTCCATTTTTCACCATGCTTTTTCCCCCCTCTTTCTAGATCTGCTGGGAAGGGGACTCTGTCCTAAAGTACTAAACTCAAAAAATCTTGGTTTAGACCTCTTCATGACCCATGAAACCTATAAAAAGAACTCAACCATATGCATATCCCTCAGTGAAGAAATCATAGCTGGAAAAGGTTGTAATGTTGTTTGTTTCCTTGGCGCATCTGTCACCCCTGCAACATGATCAAAACCTGCACCAATGGCGCACCCATCATGCCTGTTACATCAAAAGAATTTGCTCCCTTAAGGCGCGTCTCCTTCGCATGTTGCAAGCGCTAACCTTGTGCCCTCTTTGGCGCGCCAACCTCATTCGTTGCATCGCATAAGCATGCGCCTCTTTGGTGTACCCTGCATCTATGCAACATCAGCTTAATCTGTGCCAAGTGCAAAACTATCAAGGCGTGGGCGCATCCATCATTACAGGAACATCATGTTGTGTAAACCCTCCATGTGCCGTGCCAAGTTACCTTGGGCACACAAAAATTTCATGTTACATAAACCATACATGCACCTTTGGTGCACCAAATTCCCCTGCAACATGAAAAATACATGCGCCTTTGGCACGTCCTATCCCTATGTAACATAAGGTCTCTGTGCACCCTTTACAAAATACACCCTGCAGTGTCTATCCGCCATGCACCTTTTGGCGCTGATTTAACCCATGCAACACCCTTTTCCTATGCGCCTTACCTATTTAGCTCTGCAATTTGCTATATCTGTGTGCCCTGCGCCCTGAAGCCTCAAAATCGCTAACTCTTTCTTCTGTTAACACTTCAATGGAGGATCAAATGACTAATACAACATTTTTGCGTTGGGTCTCACTTCCTCTTTGTGTAGATCAACAACTAGGCTCAGAGTTACATATGTCAACATCAAGCAAGAGGCCTACCAAATCCAAAGGCAAGGCCAAGCTTACAGAAGAAGAAATGAAATATAAGTACCAGAGGGTCAAAATGCCTGACTCCCAGGCCGGAATGTGACCTGGACATCAGAGACTCAGAGTTGGGTAATTGATATGGAGGAATTCTGGGTCAGGACTCAGAAGGTAACAAGAAGTCCGTGGATGGACAAACTGATAGGCAGTGCCCTGCACTTCACTGGAGGAATCCCAGTCAGCGTCGTTAACAATGAATTCATGATGGTGGTTTCCAGGTGCTACAACAAAGACACAAGGTGTGTCATAAATGACAAGGGCGAGGTTGTCATTAACCTTACTGCCCGCCACTTTGAGGTAATACTTGGCATTCCTCATCACCGACACTTTGTGGCCGTCAGCCGAGAGGATTGTATTAAAGCCTAGGACGACCATGAAGATCAGTGCATGCAGCTGATGAATGAAGTCTATTTGAAAAACAAAAAGGTGGTGACCCATTGGCCACAAATCATTCATCGTAGTGATTTTTTGGAGGAGCTCAGTGACACCATCACTTACCTAAGCAGGGTCTTTGGGCTTCCTGAAGCCTACTATTTCCATAAATGGATGCTACGGTACTTAGAAACAATGAATAAAAATGTGCCCGATCAACGCTTTCGAATGGGCAGAAATTATAAGCAGCACAATCTCTGAGCAACTTCAACAATTTAATACAATAGGGAGATTCTACATGAATTCCTATGTTGTTTATGCTGTGGCATCAGAGAGAGACTACCGAGGCCTGATGCGGAGTGGGGTTTGGCCCCAGGTCAAAATATATGAGTACTATCCAGAATTGAGGCTGGAGAATAGCATTCCTCAATTCACAAAGATCAACGATGTGTTTTTCTACCACATCATCTGCCTGTTGAGGCCAAATATGACTTACGGTCGCACGAAAAAGAGCATAGTGGCAGCCGCTAAGAAATGGGGGGGCTCTGTTCACCCAATTTCCCACGTTCACCTATCTAAGGGAAGCCAACTTCTTGGGAGAGCCAACTAGACTGCCAACGTACGCTGGAACCAAATTGATTCTGCTAGAGCTGTCAAGACAGCTAATCACCTATCATGAGAAGTTCCTCAAAAGAAAGAAGGGTGGAACTCCTTTCCCCCTCACAAGTGGGTAGATATACATGTCTTACCCATCACAAGGCAAATGACATGTTTGCAGAGCTGGAACTGCTTAATTTGAAACATGATTTCCCAGCCAGGCCTACCTTTGACCCAAGAAGTTGTTTGCCAAGGGCTAAGCTCGATCCAATCCACATCCCCCAGATCGAGGACATCTACATCGATGTCATTCATGAGGTTGAGCTCAGAAGAAAGGACCATTCTCGTTTGGCCTTGGCAGAAAATCATCCAATACGGGGTAGCAATTGTCCCTAAAGGATTCCAAACTACTGAGGATGAAGTAGATCAAGTATATCATAACACAGATGGGGACAATTGGCCTTTTGCTACCATTGACAGGACTAAGGCACCTCAGATAATTGAGGAGAGGGTCAAGGAAACTCTGCGCAGGAAAGAGCATTGGTGTCAAATGAACGGATTAATCTACCTCGGGGTTGATTTCACAACCTCCCCATTGGGTAATGCACCTTCTCGATCTAAACAGCAGCCTAAAGGCAAAGGAAAAGGCATAGATGGTGAATCCAACACCACTCAAGAAGAAGCTCCTGAGAGTCCTCCTTCCATGGCACCCGAACAGGTCATAACTATGGTTACGCCAGAGAAAGAAGCAGAAGAGGATGTTCTAATAGGCCCATCCACTTAGGATGTCGGCACTGCTACAACAACTGAGGTCCCTTCTGTCCCTTCTTCTTCTCTTCCTTCCCCTCCTCGAGTGACTCAAGCGACCATCCCTTTGGTCGTGTCCTCTCCCCCTTCTTCTACTGTTCCCCCCGCTTCTTCGTCTATCTTCTCTTCCCTCACGGATCTGTCCCCCTCCATTTCTTCCCTCATCTCTGAGCTCCCTTCCCTTCCTATGTCTTCCTCAGCTGCAGTATCCCTTCCTCCCGTGGGCACTTCTTTGGCTGTTCTCTCCATGTTGCCGCCACGTGTCTCCACGTTTTTCCCTTCTTCTACTACAGCTGCCCCCTTCTCTGTTTCCAGCCCTTCTCCCATAAGTCCATCCTGGATCTCCCAGCAGTTAAGTCAGCAAAAAAGGAAAGTTCCCATCGCTCCGATGGAATTTTCTGTAATCCCATCTAAGGGGGCAAAGAAGCAGAAGCCCGTCACAAGCTTCTCTCAAAGTGCTTCGGGAGAGAGGGTAATGGAGATCGCGTACCCCAATCCCCTCAAGGATAAAAGGGATCTGTCTCCAACAGATTATACAGTGACACAAGTCATAATGGGGACGTCTTCTGAAATCCTTCAGGGAGAGGCCCTTTCTGTAGTTGACGCCCTCTGCAAGAAGCTTCAGGAAACAAAAGAGGAGAAAAGGAAATTGAAAGAGAAAAATAAATATCTGCTCCAAGCCTTAAAGAAGATGGGCAGTGCACCTCCCACAACTGCCGCCGAGACTCCTAAGCTTCTGACCCAGGAGAAAATTAATGAATATGCAAAGATCGGCGAGTAGGGTATGGCCATTTCTACTTGAAGGAGCCAAGTCCTCAAAGACAGTGAAAAAGTAATCGCCAAGATCTCTTACTTGTATCTGAACATCAACAAGGCGAATAAAGAGATCCAAGCGTTAGCGGGACCCATATTGGAAGAGCTGGAACATGCTAGACTGCAGCACGAGACCTTTCAACAAATGTTCGACTGTTCGGTCGAAGATCTGGTCAAGTTCGGCGTCTTCGGCCATCCCATGGCCCTCAACAAAGTCATGTCCACTCTGGATTACCGGGTGGATCAGTTGGAATTTTTCCTTGAAAATATCGACAAGGTGAAGGAAGCAGCCCTGGACGCGATGCACCAAATGGAACGAATCGTTCTCAACATGTCGCCAGGGTTGCTTACTCCTTCCTTCACTTTAAGAAAATCCGATGAAACCATCCAAATCTTCAAGGAGATCGTTTCTCGAGGGTTGGAGCCAGAGGTCACTTTTGACGCAGAGTCTATCAACAACCTGCTGGCCTGTCGGGACTTCATTGGGTCCCTCATTGAAGCGGAGAAAGACTATTCCAAACTCCCTAAGAAGCTCATAGATGAGTGGGAGACTTGCGAGGTGATCAGTGAGTGGCACAAGGATCCTTCCCAAGATCAACTTGGGCCCATGATCAGCAAGTTCATGGAATACCGCTCTCAATTCCACATCTCATCACCTGAGCAGCAGCAAAAGCAGTCTACCCCCTTTCGGCCGCAGGATGACGATGACGAATAGCTTCTCTTTCTTCTTTTCTCTCTCTCTCTCTTCTTCGATTTTCTTTTTGAGAATATATGGAGTATGTTGGCACAAATGATGACATCATCCATGTTGCACCATGTGATGATGTCATCCATCAAGTTGTCAAAAGTCAACATGACTTTGAGTTATTTTGTAAATATCTTTGTAAATAAGTGGTTGGCTCCTTTTTTCCTTCTTTTCTCTCCTTCTTCTATAAATACCCTAATACTTGTTGTATGGGGGATGAGTGAATATCTTTCAGATGAAAAATAGAAGTGAGGAGAAAAGACTTTGAGCTTTTATAACAGAAATAATTATTAATACAATATTTAGACTTTGTGCTGAATACATGTGTTATTTGCATCAGATCTTTCTTATGTCAGATCTCTGTGTTTATTATGTTAAATATGCTTCTGTTTTATTGTCATTTATTCATCAGTATTGCTTTTCTCGTTTATGCAAGTAGGTTTGGCTCTGTTTACTACCAATCCCAAAACATAAACCTTCTGACCTTTCTGCTTTGGAATTCATTTCTTTTCTTCCTTCGGACCTGTTCTTTCTTCATCCTCTCTTCCTTTCCTTTCTTTTCACAGTCGGAAACACCCCTACTGGGATGAGATCCCAAACCCCCGAAGGCAGAATTTGTGAGACTTGCATAGATTCCTGCTAGTAGAATAGCAATAAACTAGTTTCACTTTGCTGACTCAAAGAGGGGCTATGCCCTGCACACTGTTGGCTTGTTTATCCATAGATCTTCCCAAGCGACAGATTTTCGGACCAACAGTTTTTGGACCTGATTCCGCTAGGGAAGGCAGAATATTGTGAAACAGATCTATCAGATCTATGATTGTGGTAGGATAGCCCAAAAATTAGAAAAATCACCCTCTGTTTGTAAACTTGAACCTTTTGTTAAAAATCTAAAATTTTGCAAAAGTACTCCGAATTGAAAAATTTTCTTCTGAGATCCATAGATCTAGCCTAGAATTGGAGACCTTTAGTTCGTTGAGTTTTTATAAAAATCAGTATTTTGTCATAGATCTGAGTTTTTTAACTGTTTACCAAAAGTTTGAAACCATTTGAAAAAGTCAAAATTAGATCTGAAAATCAGCTTGCTAATCTTCTCGGCCATTTTATCCTCGTTGTTATTTGTCATTAACCGCAATCAATTTTCTGAAGAGGATAGTTTTTAAATATTTAGAAAAGTACATGCTGCTGGTTTTTGCCAGAAAAACCAGAAAACCAGCAAGTACAGCCAAAAAGAAATTTTGAATCTACACTACAAAATCGCAGATTGGAAAGACACACTGGCAGGTGAACCCTTTACGCATAGTAGGAGAGCTCATGGAGAAACTGATCCTACTTTCGATTTGCTTCAAAGGCACAATTTCAGCATAACATCGGCACATTTTTTAACGCTAAGCTCGACTGACCGGTCATCCAGGAGTGTCTCACCTCCACGAAGGAAGAATCTTTCACAAGGGACATCCACATCCCTCTGTAGTGCCTTGCTGCTCAGCGAAACCACACTTCCAGCTCGTGTTCTTTTTCTAGCTTTTCAAATGGCGGTGCCATGGGGAAATGCTATGGGTCCTCTCGCGTTACCACATCCTGTTCACGTGCTCCCTCACGGAAACCGAAAGAATTTTCCCAAATTCGATGGGAGTGGAAATCAAAGCATGGATTCACACATATCTGCATTCATCATGTCATGCAAGTATTCTCGATGTAACTCATGAGGATGTGTCAGTTCACCTTTTTCTAGAAACTCTACAAGGACCTGCAGCTGAATGGTTTCAGCATTTACCGGCCGGATCTATTACCAGTTGGGCCACCTTGTAGGATGCTTTTGAAGACAGGTACAAGCCTTCAGAAGATGCATTTGCATTATTATTACGAATCACTCACCTGAAGAAGGAGGCCAATGAGACCATGCACAATTTTATCGCCAGGTTCAATGCATTAATTAACCGTGTCCCTGTTGCCATGCTTCTAACACCAGAAAATCAAAAGTGTTTCTTCGTAAACGCTATGATCTCGAAAGTTAGTTTCTTGCTCCTTCAAGAGCGAGTGGCTACCTTGATTCTCACCCAGGCCACTGCCATCCGAATAGAAGATAATTTGATAATATCTGGAGAATTGAAAAAGGAATCATCCAAGCCTAAATCTTCGAGCCCTTCGCCCACTACTTCGTCTGATCCGGCCTTTCAAAAGATGGCAAATGACTTACTTGCATTGAAGAAGTAGTTGGCCTAGGCTTCCCCCAGTTCCTCATATTGGGATATTCCGCAGAGGAATTTCGTTCCTAACAACATTTCACAAAGGTCGCGCTTACCCGCAACTACTCCGCGGCTGGCGCTTGAGGCTCCTCTGGTCAATGCTCTGGCCGAAATTGAAGAAGAGGAGCAGTATTATGAAGAACCTTCATCTCAAGGTGAAGATGATCAAGATGTCGATGAACCGACTAGCGACTCTACTATCGGTTATATGGAATTTGATGAAGAAGAATCTGATGAAGAGGAAGGTACACAGGGCTATGCGAGCGGACAATCATATGTTGTTTTCACCCGCTCGCAAGGAAAAGAAGCAGAGGTCGCTACCCATGTGCAGAAGGAGAAGGCCATGTCAAACGTGCCTCTAACCATTGCTAAAAGAGGTAATCCTCTTCCTACTCAACTCCCTGTTAAGTCTTTTACAAGGAAATCTTTTCCCCCCATCTCTCCTCCAAATCAGTCCTCTCATGTTCCTATGAAGACCAGTAATCCTATTCCACCATCGCGAAGTGAGGGACTCATTCCTTCACCAACGCAACCCTTGGCCGCATTTGATATCATAGATCATACTAAAAAGACCAAGATCCAAATGTCTGAAGCTGAGTACCTTCAGTCAAATCCCAAACAACTTGTAAGATTGACTAAGTATATTCAAAGTCAAGCTGTTATATCTAATCAGGTTTCTCCAAAAGGAATCCTTTCCACTCCTCCTGAATCCCACATAAATTTTGCTTCAACATCCGCATCAGGTAAGATAGAACCTTTCTATCTCTCCCTCCTAATCAATGGCCAAAAGTTGAGTAACTGTATAATTGATCCCGGAGCTTCTGACAACGTCATGCTGGCAAAAGTTGCCCATGCTTTGGGCCTCACCCTTACCAAGCCTTTTGGCAGATGTTATTCCTTGGAAACCAAGCAGGTTCCATTGATTAGTCAAATCAAAGACGCGTAATTTGCATTTTCGGCGTTCCCAGAGAAAAGAGTAAAGATGACCATCCTCGTTGCTGACATTCCAGCAGGCTACGGAATTCTGCTGGGAAGAAGTTTTTGCAGCGAAGTTGGTGGAGAAATTCATATGGACTGGTCTAAAGCTAGAATTCCCTTCAAAGGTGTAATGTAGACTCTGGAGCCAGAATCACAAAAGAAGTACTTGGTTACTAGCTCTGAGGACCCCAAAGCTCAAATCCTTTTTGAATCATCAGGGGATGGGGAACTATTTCTTGTCTACCGAGTCTAACAAAATGGTTGTTCTCGTTCAAGAAGGAGATCTTAATAAGATCTGGACCTTGCAGTTTGATGGCAGCTGTGCAACTAGTGGATGTGGCACCGGAGCCATGCTAATATCTCTCGAAGGGGAGATTGTTCCTCTCTCTTTCAAGTTGCAGTTTTTCAACATGAATAATACTGCTGAGTATGAATCTTTGCTACTCGGCATGCAGGCAACAAGAGAGAGAGGGATCAAAAATCTAAAAGTGCAAGGTGATGCGGAGCTAGATGTAAATCAAGTTAAAAGGATTTATCAGGTGAAGAATGAAAGGCTCAGGCATTACCGTAATGCAGTATGGGACAGTCATTGAAGAGTTTGATGCTTTTTCAATTGAATCCATTCCAAGAGCCCAGAATGACATGGCTGATTCATTGGCCATTTCAGCATCCCTCATGCTACCTCACCCAAGTTTGAAAACAAACAAATACACCATTGAGGTGGTTTTCCACCCGAGCGTGCCAGACAATTCTCAGCATTGGCAAGTGTTCAACAATGATAATCAACTCATTTCCTTTTTGGAGAAGGCAATTTTTTTTAAGGAATTACACTTTGAAGGATCTACTTCCACTTGCCGTGAATCAGTCACCGATCAAGACGATGAATCCGAAGGGAATGACGGCATATGTCAGCTCAAAGGAAATAAAATCCTGAAGGGCCTAATTTCTCTGGAGCGGCTGTTCGACAGGCATGATCATTTTGTGAAAAAGAAGAGGCAAGATGATCCTGACTCATCCCCAGAAACCGAACCGGTCAATTTAGGTTCAGTAGAACGTCCGCAATTCGTGAACATTGGAAAATGTTGCACGCCTGAGGAGAAGCGGAAATTCATCAAGTTGCTGAAGAAATACATGGATGTATTGGCATGGTCCTATGCCGATCTAAAGTCTTTTAAGCCAAAGGACGTCCAACATGACATCCCGTTGAAAGAAGATGTCAAAGCCTTTCGCCAGAGCAGAGGCATTATAATCCTAAGATCTCAGGCACCATCCAGGCCGAAATTCAGAAAATGTCGGATGCGAGAATCATTTTTCCTATCCATCACAGTACTTGGGTAGCAAATATTGTGCCAGTGCACAAGAAGAATGGGGAAATACGCATATGCGTAGATTTTCGCAATCTGAATCAGGCTTCCTTGAAAGACAACTACCCACTCCCTATAATGGATCAAGTTCTGCAAGTAGTAACTGGATCAGAGATGTTGTCCATGCTTGATGGTTTTTCAGGCTACAATCAGATTGAAGTTTCACCTGAAGATCAATTTAAAACATTCACTACTCCCTGGGGTACGTTTTCCTATAGCAGGATGCCTTTTGGCCCTAACCAATGCTGGCGCCACTTTTCAGTGGGCCATGGACCTGACATTCAAAGGTATGATGGGGAAAGTCATTGTTGTTTATCTAGATGACTTGACTGTGTTCTCTAAACAATGAAGTGAATCATTATGATCACCTAGAGCAAGTGTTGGCCAGGTGCCGAGAACATGGGATTTCCCTGAACCTGAAAAAGTCAATTTTTGGAGTCACGGAAGGAAAGTTGTTAGGACATGTTGTTAGAAAAGAAGGAATGAAGATAGATACCGAAAGAGTTAAGGATATTCAGATCCTTACTCCTGCTTACAAGAAAGAGTGGCGTTCATTTCTTTCTTCAGAAAGGTGAACTTTCTCAGGCGTTTTGTTCCCGACTTTGCTGAGAAGACTCGCCACATATTGAACATAGATGAAGGGGTCACCAACTTTCAGATGGAGCGAGGAAGGGAAAAGGTTTTTTTGAAGAAATAAAATCTTCTGTTGCTCACGCACTAGTCAGGGTATGTCCCGATTTCTCCAAGGACTTCATCATGTATAGTTACGCATCTGAGCATACTGCGTCTGCAATCTTGATGCAAAATAATTCAGAGGATGTTTGAATCTCTAATTGCATTCATGAGCTCTCCCCTCAAGCCTCACAAACTAAAAATGTCTCAACTGGAAAAGCATGCCTTCGCCGTTGTCAAAGAAGTGAAAAATTTCAGGTATTACATTTTTAAACTCTCATACGGTGGTGTTGGTTCCTGACACGGTGGTCAAATCAATTCTAACTCAATAGGAGTTAGGAAGCTTGCGAGGAAATTGGATTGCAAAAGTCCAGGAGTATGACCTGGATATTAAACCAACCAAGCTGGTAAGAGGCAAAGGGCCTATGTCAGCTTATGGCTGAAAACAAAAGATTCAGAAAGCCCTGAGGAAAAGGATGATTGTTTCAACGATGAAGCACAAAGGCCACCTGGCTAGGACAACCCGATTCTCTGCCTCTGGTCCTATTTGTCGTGACCAGCGATGAGTGGTATTCCTATATTGCTTTCTTCCTCACCTACGGCGAATGTCCAGCTCACCTAAAGTAAAGGAGAAGTGCACTATAAAGCTCAGAGCAGCTAAGTATGTCATCTGGGATGACGGTTTATACAAACGTGGGATAGATGGCATCTTTTTTCGATGCGTTGAAAAACCACAACAGGTAAAGTTGCTTGAAAGTTTTCATAATTCAGCCTGTGGGGGCCATTTATCCTCTTCCATGACAACACACAAGAGATCATCTGAGCCAGGGTACTATTGGCCGACGCTTTTCCAAGATACAGCTACTTGGGTAGCAAAATGTGAACCTTTCCAGCAGTTCGTCGGAAAACCCAAGTTGGCTGCTTTTCCCCTCAGGCTGGTTGTTGTCAATGAACCATTCAGGTAGTGGGGAATTGATTTTATCAGTGCACTCAATCTCCTAATCGAGTTCTGGACATAGTTATTTCCTAACAACAACGGATTACTTCACCAAGTGGGTGGAAGCCATACCTGTCAAACATGCCACTTCTGAGGTTGTTTGCAGTTTCATCAAAGAAAAACATCATTGTCTGGTTTGGCATTCCAAACAAAATTGTTGCTGATAATGCTTCTAACTTCTCTTCACAGGAAGTTATTAGTTTTTACTATGAATATGGGATAACTTTGGCTCATGCCTCAGATTATTACCCTCAGGGAAATGGTCAGGCAGAATCCAGTAACAAGAACTTGGTGACCATCATACGAAAACTGGTGGAGGAAAATCAACGAATGTGGCACAATTATTTATATGACGCTTTATGGGCAGATCACATTACTCCCAAGAGGTCCCTAGGTATGTCACCTTTTCAATTGTTATATGGTACTGATGCCGAGCTTCCCATTTCTGCTGAACTTCCTGCTCTACGCTTGGCACGAGATATCAAAGATGAAACTTTCCAAAATTCTTTTGAAAAGAGGATCATGTATCTAATAGAGCTCGAAGAAAATAGGGTAAGAGTGGTCGACAGGATCACCGAACATCAAAATCAAGTCAAGAGACTGTTCGATAAAAAAGCTAAGCAAAGGAATTTCCGGGTGGGAGACCTCGTCCTTATGTGGGACAAGCGAAGAGAGCCAAAAGGTATGCACGGGAAGTTTGATTCCTTGTGGAGAGTACCTTTCAAGATCAAGCGGCTCAATGGAGAGAATAGTTTCTATCTCTCATATCTGGATGGAACTGATCTCCCGCTTCCTTATAGCAGGCAGCATCTTAAAATATTTAAGAAGTAGAGCTTGCTCTCTTCTTTGTACAGGTTTGCTTTAGTTGTGTGTTTGCTTTTGTTGTGTGTTTGTTTTCGGTTTTTTGTGTTTCCTTTGTTCTCCCTCTGAGTCACCCTTGTTTTTGACTCTGTTACCCAATGGATAGGAACATGAGGGTCTGGGATTCTCTACCCCTGAGTTTGCTCAGGGATAGTCCCTAGAAAAGAGCCAGCTGTTATCCCGTAAAATTGACAAGGGAAATTTTACTAATAACCATACTGAAAATTTTGTTCCGATCCCTCATCAGGGATCCCTTACGCATTCGGAATGTTGCAAAATCCCTTCTCCGAGGAAATCTAGTTTTCCGAACTTAGCCATTTTTGGCCCTTTTTGGTTGGGCGCACATGGAGTAACCATGCAACATCAACTTTTGGTGCGCCCCCCCTTTTAATCCTTTGGTGCGTGGTATTTTCGTGTCAACGGACCTTTTGGTGTGCCTTGATATGTTGATTCTTTCCTGCGTGCGCCGAGGCAAACATGCGCCTTCATGTCAACTATCCTTTTGTTGCGCCACTTTTCGATGCGCCAAAGGCACACATATTCTTGTGTCGACATCACTTTCGGTGCGCCAAAGGCGCACATAACTTCGTGTTGTTAGGTGCTTTGGTGCACCAAAGGGCGCATGCTTTCTCATGTCGATAATGCTCATTTGGTGCGCCCCCTTTAGAAAGTTCGTGGCCACATTTATTACTTCCTCACCTATATATATAGGTGCGTCTGTGCTGTCATTATCACAATGCAAGTCATGTGATATTCTCTCTAAGCCTGTCAGTACCTGCCCTGTCGTTTTCGATCACTGCCGTGGACCCGTTTTCATGCTTTTTCATCGTTATACCCTGGGTAAGAGGTCCTCACTCTTGTATTTTTGTGTCCTCTTGGTTTTTCTTGGGTGTTGGCTGGTTTTGCTTGGTTGATGGATCATGTTTGTTTTTCCCTAGCCTGTTTTTGTTCTTTCCATTATTCATCATGCTTTTCCCACCCTCTTTCTAGATCTGCTAGGAAGGGGACTCTGTCCTGAAGTGTTGAACTCAAAGAAATCTTGGTTTTGACCTCTTCATGACCCATGAACCCTACAAAAATAACTCAACCATATGCATATCCCTCAGTGAAAAAATCATAGATGGAAGAGGCTGTAATGTTGTTTTTTTCCTTTGCGCATCTGTCACCCCTGCAACATGATCAAAACCTGCGCCAATGGTGCACCCATCATGCCTGTTACATCAAGAGCATTTGCGCCCTCAAGGCATGCCTCCTTCGCATGCTGCAAGCGCTAACCATGCGCCTTCCTTGGCGCACCATCCTGCATTCGTTGCATTGCATAAGCATGCGCCTCTTTGGCGCACCCTGCATCTATGCAACATCATCTTAGTCTGCGTCAAGTGAAAAACTATCAAGGCACGGGCATGCATCCATCCTTACAGCAACATCATGTTGTGTAGACCTTCCGTGCGCTGCGTCAAGTTTCCTTAGGCGCACAAAAATTTCATGTTACATAAACAACATATGCGCCTTTGGTGCACCAAATTTCCATGCAACATGAAAAATATATGCGCCTTTGGCGCGTCCTATCCCTATGTAACATAAGGTCTCCGTGCGCCCTTTAAAAAATGCACCCTGTAGTGTCTATGCGCCATGTGCCTTTTGGCACTGATTTAATCCTTGCAACACCCTTTTCCTCTGTGCCTTACCTATTTAGCTCTGCAATTTGCTATATCTGTGTGCCCTGCACCCTGAAGCCTCAAAATCACTAACTCTTTCTTCTGTTAACACTCCTATGGAAGATCAAATGACTAATACAACCTTTTTACATTGGGTCTCACTTCTTCTTCGTGCAGATCAACAACTAAGCTCAGAGTTACATATGTCAACATCAAGCAATAGACCTACCAAATCCAAAGGCAAGGCCAAGCTCACAGAAGAAGAAATGAAGTATAAGTATCAGAGGGTCAGAATGCCTGAATCGCATGCCGAAGTGCGACCTGGACATCAGAGACTTAGAGTTGGGTCAAATTGATATGGAAGAGTTCTGGGTTAGGACTCAGAAGGTCACAAGAAGTCCGTGGATGGACAAACTGATAGGCAGTGCCTGCACTTCGCTGGAGGAATCCCAGTCAGCGTCCGTTAACAATGAATTCATGATGGTGGTTGCCCTGGGTGCTACAACAAAGACACAAGGTGTGTCGTAAATGACAAGGGCGAGGTCGTCATTAACCTCACTACCTGCCACTTTGAGATAATACTTGGCATTCCTCATCACCGGCACTTTGTGGCCGTCAGCCGAGAGGATTGTATTAAAGCCTGGGACGACCATGAAGATCAGTGCATGCAGCTGATGAATGAAGTCTATTTGAAAAACAAAAAGGTGGTGACCCGTTGGCCACAAATCATTCACCGCAGTGATTTTTCGGAGGAGCTCAGTGACACCATCACTTTCCTGAGTAGGGTGTTTGGGCTTCCTGACACCCACTATTTCCACAAATGGATGTTGCTGGTATTTTAGAAACAATGAACAAAAATGTGCCCGATCAACGCTTTTAGTGGGAAGAAATTATAAGCAGCACATGATATCTGAGCAGCTACAACAATTTAATACAATAGGGAGGTTCTACATGAATTCCTATGTTGTTTACGCTACAACATCAGAAAGGGACTACCCAGGCTCTGATGCGGGAGTGGGGTTTGGCCCCAAGTTAGAATCTATGAGTACTATCCAGAGTTGAAGCTGGAGAATAGAATTCCTCAATTTTACAAAGATCAATGATGCATTTTTCTACCACATCATCTGCCTGTTGAGGCCAAATATGACTTACGGTCGCACGACCAAGAGCATAGTGGCAGCCACTGAGAAATGGGGGGCCCTGATTCACTCAATTTCCCACGTTCACTTATCTAAGGGCAGCTAACTTCTTGGGAGAGCCAACTAGACTGCCAAGGTATGCTTGACCCAAGTTGATTCTGCTAGAGCTGTCAAGAAAGCTGATCACCTATCATGAGAAGTGCCTCAATAGAAAGAAGGGTGGAACTCCTTTCCCCCTCACAGTGGGTAGATATACATGTCTTACCCATCACAAGGTAAAAGACATGTTTGCAGAGTTGGATTTGATTAATTTGAAACATGATTTCCCGGCCAGGCCTACCTTTGACCCAAGAAGTTGTCTACCAAGGGCTAAGCTCGATCCAATCCACATCCCCCAGATCGAGGACATCTACATCAACGTCATTCATGAGGTTGAGCTCAGGAGAAAGGACCATTCTCATTTGGCCTTGGCAGAAATCATCCAATACGGGGTAGCAATTGTCCCCTAAAGGATTCCAAACTACTGAGGATGAAGTAGATCAAGTATATCATAACACAGATGGGGACAATTGGCCTTTTGCTGCCATTGACAGGACTAAGGCACCTCAGACAATTGAGGAGAGGGTCAAGGAAACTCTGCGCAGGAACAGAGCATTAGTGTCGAATGAACGGATTAATCTACCTCGGGGTTGATTTCACAACCTCCCCATTGGGTAATGCACCTTCTCGATCTAAATAGCAGCCTAAAGGCAAAGGAAAAGGCATAGAGGGTGAATCCAGCACCACTCAAGAAGAAGCTACTGAGAGTCCTCCTTCCACGGCACCCGAACAGGTCATAACTCTGGTTACTCCAGAGAAAGAAGCAGAAGAGGATGTTCCAATAGGCCCATCCGCTCAGGATGTCGGCACTGCTACAACAACTGAGGTCCCTTTTGTCCCTTCTTCTTCTCTTCCTTCCCCTCCTCGAGTGACTCAAGTGACCATCCCTTTGGTCGTGTCCTCTCCCCCTTCTTCTACTGTTCCCCCCGCTTCTTCGTCTATCTTCTCTTCCCTCGCGGATCTGTCCCCCTCCATTTCTTCCCTCATCTCTGAGCTCCCTTCCCTTCCTATGTCTTCCTCAGCTGCAGTATCCCTTCCTCCCGTGGGCACTTCTTCGGTTGTTCTCTCCATGCCACCGCCACGTGTCTCCACGTTTTTCCCTTCTACTACTGCAGGTGCCCCCTTCTCTGTTCCCAGCCCTTCTCCCATAAGTCCATCCTGGATCTCCCAGCAGTTAAGTCAGCAGAAAGGGAAAGTTCCCATTGCTCCGATGGAATTTTCTGTAATCCCATCTAAAGGGGCAAAGAAGCAGAAGCCCGTCACACGCTTCTCTCAGAGTGCTTTGGGAGAGAGGGTAATGGAGATCACATACCCCAATCCCCTCAAGGATAAAAAGGGATCTATCTCCAACAGATTATACAGTGACACAAGTCACAATGGGGACGTCTTCTGAAAGCCTTCAGGGAGAGGCCCTTTCTGCAGTTGACGCCCTCTGCAAGAAGCTTCAGGAAAAAAAAGAGGAGAAAAGGAAATTGAAAGAGAAAAATAAATATCTGCTCCAAGCCTTACAGAAGATGGGTAGTGCACCTCCCACAAGTGCCGCCGAGACTCCTGAGCCTCTGAGCCAGGAGAAAATTAATGAATATGCAAAGATCGGCGAGCAGGGTATGGCCATTTCTACTTGAAGGAGCCAAGTCCTCAAAGACAGTGAAAAAGTAATTGCCAAGTTCTCTGACTTGTATCTGAACATCAACAAGGCGAATAAAGAGCTCCAAGCGTTAGCGGGACCCATATCGGAAGAGCTGGAACATGCTAGACTACAGCACGAGACCTTTCAACAAATGTTCGACTGTTCAGTCAAAGATTTGGTCAAGTTCGGTGTCTTCAGCCATCCCAGGGCCCTCAACAAAGTCATGTCCACTCTGGATTACCAGGTGGATCAGTTGGAATTTGTCCTTGAAAAGATCGACAAGGTGAAGGAAGAATAGCCCTGGACACGATGCACCAAATGGAACAAATCATTCTCAACATGTCGCCAGGGTTGCTTACTCCTTCCTTCACTTTAAGAAAAGCCGATGAAACCATCCAGATCTTTAAGGAGATCGTTTCTCGAGGGTTGGGGCCAGAGGTCACTTTTGACGCAGAGTCTATCAACAACCTGCTGGCCTGTCAGGACTTCATTGGGTCCCTCATTGAAACGGAGAAAGACTATTCCAAACTCCCCGAGAAGCTCATAGACGAGCGGGAGACTTGCGAGGTGATCAGTGAGCGGCACAAGGATCCTTCCCAGGATCAACTTGGGCCCATGATTAGCAAGTTCATGGAATACCGCTCTCAATTCCACATCTCGTCACCTGAGCAGCAACAAAAGCAGTCTACCCCCTTTCGGCCGCAGGATGACGATGATGAATAGCTTCTCTTTCTTCTCTCTCTCTCTCTCTCTCTTCTTCGACTTTCTTTTTGAGAATATCTGGAGTATGTTGGCACAAATGATGACATCATCCATGTTGCACCATGGGATGATGTCATCCATCAAGTTGTCAAAAGTCAACATGACTTTGAGATATTTTGTAAATATCTTTGTAAATAAGTGGTTGGCTCCTTTTTGCCTTCTTTTCTCTCCTTCTTCTATAAATACCCCAATACTTGTTGTATTGGGGGATGAGTGAATATCTTTCAGATGAAAAATAGAAGTGAGGAGAAAAGACTTTGAGCTTTTTGTAACAGAAAGAATTATTAATACAATATTTAGACTTTGTGTTGAATACATGTGTTATTTGCATCAGATCTTTCTTATGTCATATCTCTGTGTTTATTCTGTTAAATCTACTTCTGTTTTATTGTCATTTATTCATCAGTATTGCTTTTCTCATTTATGCAAGTAGGTTTGGCTCTGTTTACTACCAATCCCAAAACATAAACCTTCTGACCTTTCTGCTTTGGAATTCATTTCTTTTCTTCCTTCGGACCTGTTCTTTCTTCATCCTCTCTTTCATTCCTTTCTTTTCATAGTCGGAAACACCCCTACTGGGATGAGATCCCAAACCCCCGAAGGCAGAATTTGTGAGACTTGCATAGATTCCTGCTGGTAGAATAGCAATAAACCAGTTTCGCTTTGCTGACTCAAAGAGGAGCTATGCCCTACACATTGTTGGCTCATTTATCCATAGATCTACCCAAGCGACAGATTTTCAGACCAACAAATTATTACAATCTCACCCATGAGGTACTTCAAGTGTTACTAACTTCACTTGCCTTCCAACAATAACTATGCAAGAAAATTCACAATTACACCTCTTAATGGCTTCTTTAACACACCTTCAAAATGATGGCTTCCTTTACACACTTACTCATACAATATTTCTCACTACTTTCTTCTATGTTAAATGAGGGGGGTGGCCTCTTTATTTATAAGAATTTAGACTTATCCACCTTATCTCTAAGATAGGATAGGAAATCTCTTCCGGCCAGTCATATTCCATGCCTAAACTCTTTCCTTTACATGTAGGCTTATCTTCTAAGATAAGATAAACCTTATCATCTCACATGAGTTCCACCTTTTTAGACTTTTTCACAAATAAAATACACAAAATATTTATGAGATTACTCTTTGTCCTTATTACAAATATAATATTTTTAATTCCTAATCATGTAGACCCTATTTCTCTACTTATCCCAACTTTGACATTTTAACATTACTGGACCACTTACGACAAATATTTACTTTTTACAACATTCCTATTGTACTTTGACTATTACCATAATCTACATTATTGGTGGCACCATACTGACAGTGCCGTTATCTTCTATTGGACGCCACTAGTAATTATACTAAACAACATCCTATTCCTAATACATACATTAATAAAATAAAACATACGGAGCAAAATTTTAATGTCGACATTTTGCCCCTTCCTAACTTCTACTCCGTCCTTGGAGTAGACTCTTATGGAAATTCTGAAGTTGGTGCCTGGAAAATCTTTAACTTGTTATGGTTGACCCATTTTGTAATGGGAGTACCATCCAATTCCTCCAGTCGATATGTACCATTTTCATGCACAGCTGCTATTTTGTAGGGCCCTATCCATTTGGAAAGAAATTTTCTCTACCTTCTTTTTTTGTATATGGAATCATATACTAGAACCAAGTCATTCACATGTAATAGAGACCAATGGATCTTTTTATCAAATTATTCCTTCTGCTTCGTTTTCTTCTTATAGCTTGTATCTTTTGCTATTTCCCTCATTTCCTCTAGCAAATGAAGACGTACCAGCCTTTATTTTACTGAATCACTTTCATCCATACTTTCATTTTTCATATCTCTCACAGTGGGAATATCACAATCAATAGGAAGAACTAGATCAAACCCATAAGCCAACTAAAATGGGGAGTATCATGTTGCTAACTTTGATGTTGCCCTATATGCCCACAATGTTGCATGAATCCTTTTATCCCACTTATATACCTGCAAGGCTGCATCTTTTGCTAGAATTTGACACAACACAAAATTTGTTCGTTCCACCTGTCCATTTGTGCTTTGCTTGTATGTTTTTGCCTTCTTGTGCTTAATAGAAAACTTATTGAATAGGGATTCTACCACCTCATTAATGAAGTGGCTTCCTTGATCTGTTACAATTTCTAATGGACAACCAAATCTGGTGACAATGCGTTCATATATGAACCTTGCCACTTCATCCATGGAAGATGTTTTCAATGGCCTAGCTTCAACCCACTTGGTTAAATAATTTGTGGTAACTACAATATATTTATTTTGGCGTGGGGTAGTTGGAATTGGACCTATAATGTCTATTTCCCATTTTTCAAAGGAACCAAGTGGAAGAATATGGCATAATGGAGCTGATGAAGTCTTACGGATACCATGGTTTGATGAATATCACATGTCTTACAATAATTATAGCAATCTCTAAAAAGAGTGGGCCAGTGATAACCTGCATCCAAGATCCTTCTTGCTGCAAGTTGTCCAGAGAAGTGTCCTCCACATGTACCATTGTGGAATTCTTCTATTAGCACCT
Organism: Taxus chinensis; assembly: GCA_019776745.2. NCBI lineage: Eukaryota > Viridiplantae > Streptophyta > Pinopsida > Cupressales > Taxaceae > Taxus > Taxus chinensis. Next base: position 581,316,513 of record CM034153.1, read on the forward strand.
TCCCTTGATCACGTCTAACTGCTCTCTTGTACTATCCATAAGGTCCTATTCAAAATAATACTCCATCCAGAATAGAATATGGATGACTGACTTGAGTAATCTTCTTCTTAGTCTTTGCATTGACACCATCAGGAAACTTGAATTCATTTAGATAATTCTAAATATCTATGTATTCACTAGGGATTGTGTCAAGGGATAACAATGTTACATCTGGGAAATCATCATCACCACAAGATGAACCTAAACCATCATAGGCTCGAGAGAGTGCATCTGCATTGACATGCTTCTTTCCTAGCCTATCTATAATATCAAATTCAAATTCTTGTAGAAAAATTATCCATCTTGCTATCCTCCCTGATGTTTTAGGCTTATTTACAGTATATTTTAGAGCTTGATGATCTGTTACAACTATAAATTTCTACCCTAGCAAGTAATTTCTAAACTTCTTTACAACAAAAATGATAGCTAGAGCCTCTATTTCAGTTACAATATAAATTACCCCAACACTGCTCATTTGTCTGCTCCCAAAGTAAACTAGATGATCATTCCCATTTTCATCCTTTTGACTCAAAGTACTTCCTAGTGTTGCATCTGAGGCATCCATATACACAATGAATGGCTTCCTCCAATCTGGATTCTTTAAAATAGGTGAAGACACTAGGGTTTCCTTCAGTTGTTCAAAAGTTTCATGCGCCTTATTTTTTGGTTCATAAGTAACATCCTTCTTCAAGAACTAGGTTAGTGGCTGTGTAATCTTTGAGAACTTCTTAATGAACCTCCTATAGTAACCCACATGGCCTAAAAATGATCTCAACTTACTTCTATTCATAGGAAATGGTAACTCTTTGATTTTTGAAACTTTATCAGGATCAGTACCAATACCATATCTAGATACAACATGCCCTAACAATAAACCTTTAGAACATCCAAAGACACATTTTGTAGGGTTTAGTGAGGCTTGTGCTTCATCTAACCTTTGAAATGTTGTCTCCATCTGGTGCAGGTGGTTCATCTTGCTCCCATAGATGCAAAAATCATCCAGAAATACTCTTATAAAGTTCCCAATGTAGGACTCAAACACCCTATTCATCAAGCTCTGGAATGTTGCCAGAGCATTACAAAACCCAAAAGACATAACTCTATAAGAAAACGTTCCCCAAGGAGTGGTGAACATGGTCTTCAGCTGATCTTTCTCTACTATACAAACTTGGTTGTATCCGCTATATCCATCAGCAAAAACTATAGCACTCCTGGACAGCTACTTCGTCTAAGATCTGATCTGAGAATGGAAGAGGGTAATGATCCTTCTTTGTTTGCCTTATTGAGCTTCCTATAATCAACACAAAGTGTAGTTTCCCATTCTTTTTTATTGAGATCACAATGGGAGAAACCCATTCTGAATTCTCCACAGCAAATATGAATCCTGCATCAAAGCAACTTATCTATTTCCTTCTTTTACAGTCTTGGAAAAATTAGGATTCATTCTATATGGAATTTACTTTATGGGCTTAGCACCATCTACTAGCTCAATAGAATGTTCTACCCAACTTACTTGACATGGACTTACTTGTAATCAAAAGTGAATAGGTGTATGTACCTTCAAAAGAGCTGGAGGTAGGATTCCTTCTCACTCTCCATCACAGCATCACCAATCTTTATTTGTTGGAGACGATCATCAATTTCTTCTTCAAATAATTTTATGGGGTCATTAGTTTGGTGTGACTGGATGGATATCCATGACTAAAACATCAACCTCACTTTCTTCATCTTCGGTGTCCACTTCACTCATACTAGAGTAATCAGAGGATGTCCAATCATCAGTTTCATCACTTGAATCCACAGGTTCTACCTTATGATGATGAGGGATCACGTTTATCTTCACCCTCTCTCTACCACGTCCAAGTGTCATGAACCCTTCATTCCATTAGTTTCTTGCATGAACTCTCCTTAGCCATGGTCTTCCCAACAAAATTGGGTACGCAATAGTACCATTTTTCATCACCTGAAAGTCTACCACACATACAACACCCATAACAGATATTGCCACATTTAAAACTACACCTTCTGGTTTAGTTTTTCCCTTTATTTAATGACCTTAACATAAGTGTTGAGGGGTGATCAATTTTTAAACCCAACATATTCATTACAGACTCGGTCATTACATTAGCTGCAGCACCTCCATCAACTAAGACATCATGAATTGAAATACCATTACATAATACCTCAGCTTGTGGAGCTTAGGGATCCGCCTCTGCCTCCAAAATAGGGACCTCAACCTCCTTCCTTCGTCGAGCATTGAGTCCACTTCGCAGCTCCTGCCTCTTCTCAGAAGACATAGCCAAGTGTTGACCATATGTAATATTTGTAGGCCTTTTGGATAGATCTTCTAAGATGGAGTATGGTCCTTGCCCCTGTGAAATTAGAAAATCCTGCACACCCAACTTTCTTCTCCTATGTTTCTTACTAGTTTCTCCTTTCATCTTCTTAGGATCATTTCCATCTTGGTTATCTTTTTCTTTCTTTCTTTTTGTTACAAACACATGTACTTCATTATTTATACTCTTATCTACTACATCAAAAGAATTCATAGGTGCTTTTACCTTTATCATTATCTCTTGTACTAGGATGTAGAAGCTCTATCTGGACAATTATACTTATAATGACCCTTTTTATAACAACCATAACATACAACTTCAGAAATATTTCTTTTTGGACCTCTATCTCCTCCCTGAGAACTAAATTCCTTTCCTTGAAGAAGATTAATAGTTAATTGGCCCATCTTCCTGAGCATATCTTCATACTCAGTAGATGTACTAGGAGAAATATTTGTGCTCACCGAAGAGTGGTTGTCAATTCTGGACCAAAGGTACTGGTGTAGGCTCTACTTTAGCAACAATTTCTTTGGGCTCCTCTTCCATGCTTTCTTCTTGCCTTCTTGCAATCTCCTTTGCTTGTTCAATGGTAGTTGGGTGGTCATACTTCACTCGTTGTCTGATCTTTGGCTTCATCCCAAGAATGAAGTGCTTACAGAGGAGATTATCCATGCACCATTCATCAACCCATTCGCTAATCCTTCCTTCCGGATCTGGGCATCGAACTTCCTCCTTAGCTCTAGAACACAAGCATGATAATATCTTATCTTCTCCTTCTCTCCTTGGGCTAGCTTTTTGATCTCGATCATGAGATCTGCATATTTATGTTTGTTCATCAAATTCTTCAAGAAAACTTTCAGTTAATAAATCCCATGAATTTTTCACATTATCACCTAGTGTTTCAAACCACCTAAGTGTTGAACCATCCAAAAAGGTAGGACAAACTTCAGTCCATTGTTCCCTTCTTATGAGGCCATTACAAATACAAGATCATTTAAAATCTTGAATGAAAGAGGAAGCATCTTCATTAGATTGGGCTGAAAAAATAGGAATCTTCCACATTTTCAAAAGTAACCACAGTGAAATACCCACCCACAAGTACAATCAACAAGACTTATGTGCACAAATAATTGGACTCACTACAATAGAAAGTGACTTTACACCTTTCTACAGTAAAATAGGAATGACCACAGTAAACTATGGTAAAACTTGACTTACTGCGGTAAAAACTGACTTTACTGTGGTAAACACTATTCACGATAAAAAGTGAAGTTACTGGGGTAAATACTATTCACGGTAAAAAGTATTACTGTGGTAAAAAATGAAGTTACTGTGGTAAATACTATTCATGGTAAAAGTGACTTTACCATGGTAACTACTATGCATAGTAAAAACGAGGTTACCCTCCAAATGATTTCTGACTAAGTGGGAATATCTCTCCAGAAAATCCACCAACGAGGAATGGTCTCGACAACGGAACCAAAATGTCATCACCAATCCTAACACTATGATAATTCACCACCGGGAAACTCCTTGTGCTATGATTATTTACTAATGCACAACCTTTAGTTTGGTAGATGAAATCTGGAAACACAACAATAAACATAACACAAGAATACCATAGACTATGATACAAAGGAATGATGAAAAATCTGAAATATCAATGTAAATTACCATATCAACATGAAATTGTTACAATCTCACCCATGAGGTACTTGAAGTATTACTAACTTCACTTGCCTTCCAACAATAACTATGGAAGAAAATTCACAATTACACCTCTTAATGGCTTCTTTAACACACCTTCAAAATGATGGCTTCCTTTACACACTTACTCATACAATATTTCTCACTAGTTTCTTCTATGCTAAATGAGGGGGGTGGCCTCTTTATTTATAGGAATTTAGAATTATCCACCTTATCTCTAAGATAGGATAGGAAATCTCTTCCGGCCAGTCATATTCCATGCCTAAACTCTTTCCTTTACATGTAGGCTTATCTTCTAAGATAAGATAAACCTTATCATATCACATGGGTTCCACCTTTTTAAACTTTCTAAAAATAAAATACACAAAATATTTATGACATCACTCCTTGTCCTTATTAAAAATATAATATTTCTAATTCATAATCATGTAACCATAGAATGTAACCAATGATGGTCTAGAAGGATAGTATAAGGAATATCATGAGGCATAAAGTGACATATAACATTAAGAGTGCAAGATCCCATAATCAGAGGAAAAGATATTGTTCCCAACACTTGCTTAGGTATATTATCAAAGCAATGGATACAAAGAGTACATGGATTGAGATGAGTAGCATAAAACCCTATTTGATGGGGAAAGGAAATGGTGCATAAGTTAAGACCAGATCCACGATCAACTAGGACACACTTAACAAGGAAATTATGAAGTTAAACCTGATATACAATGGGGAGGCCAGAAAAATCTGATAATAGGCACATAAGGGTTGGGTTCACCAAATTATTTTATTTAAATTGAAAATAAATTACTTCTAGATTAACCATTGTAAATAATGATGTAAAAATGCTAATATACAATAAGAAACAAGAAAACAAGCATGTAAAATATGAAACCCTAAGAAAGAGAGGAGATAGGAAGACTTCTAAGCTAATTTATGAGAAAACTATAAGTGATATGGGTGGGTGAATCACTACAAAATACTGTAGGCATTGTCATCAAATCTCGTTGGATGTTTCAAAATCCAAAACAATGTGGGGGAGGTGTACCCATAGTAGGGAAGGAGTGCCTCGGCATTGATGACTAGATTTGGGAGTTGGTGGCTAGGAAAATGATCAGATTCTGATATCTTCTATGTTAGAAGAGATTCATTGTTGATCTTTGCACTTTGCCCACAAAGTATCTCGAGAATAGAAAAATGATACCTGGAAAACAAAACGGAAGGGAAATTGAAAAACCTACGACATGTTTACAAGCCCACAGTTAGAGACTCTTTCACACGGAGAGAGAACAAAAAACTAAATGTGGATTTTTAAGTGATCCTCGGCAGTCACCCTAAGAGTGAACTAACGACTGATCATGGCAACCAAATCTTAGGACTCCATGTAGTTTTCATGTATCAATACAGGGAGATAGAAAACATGAAACAACCCACATTTCCCTAAAGAAATTTGCATTGACAAATAGATGGGTGAGATCTAAAATTCTCCAGCACCAACACCTAGTGTCATGTAATAGACACCAACTTCCCCTCCTATGATAAAGTACACTACGTACTGATGCAACTCCTAGTCCTTTCTGTTAGGAACCTAGATGAATAGAGGGTAAAATTACAATTATGTCTTCTCATATCATCAATATTTTTTCAACAGCTCACATAAGTAATTTTTTTACTTGGTACATGAACATTCCTCCAATAATCATAACTATGCATTCTATCTCATTTCATTGTTCTGATTTCCTTGTAATTGACAACTCGAAGGCTGACCCATGGGAGTACAATGTAATGATCACACCATCTGTAATGGTGTCCATAAAGGATTGGGAACTATGTCATATAAGGAGATGAAAACACTAGGACCATAGGAGCGCCTAACACTCTTTTCTCAAATTGCTGTGCCATTTTTTGATCATGTATAGAAAACTCAGACTTGGCTTGAGATTGCCCAAAAAAATGCATTTTTGGCATGAAATCGCCAATAAAAGTTTCTAAGACAAATAGAAAGGTTCAAGACATTTTTCTATTACTAGTTTCACTGCTTCACAGAATCAAGTACATGACTTCATGATTTTACTACTTTTTCACATGTGGGTACCGTAAGGAATTTACATGCTTTTATAGAGTTTTCAAATATATATACACATGTATATATGACTATATCTATCATTATTTATAAACTTTTGCAAGTGCCATCCTTAGTTAATTGTTAATAAGAATCAACTGCTTTATCCTATGCCTAGAACAACATCAGGTTATGAACATGATACACCTCATAGGCACCCTTCTCTAACCCAATAGGGTAACTTCCTCTTTCTTAGCTTCCACGAATTCATTTTGGTATCACTCCACGCTTTCACTTGTCTTTTTAACATGTTATTGCCATCAATGTCTACATGTTTATCAATTATGTGGGATCTCTTACCTACTTTATGTTATGGCAAGTATTAAACTCAACAACATGTGAGTTGGTGGAGAAAATGTATACATAAGGATCATGCACTTGGGTACATATTTTTCTAGGCCCTAATCACATGACTATTATTCATATGATTCCTAAGAGAGAAAAGTGAATAATTGACATCTATCTTTGGCCTTTCAAATCTTTATCAAATTGGTATTTTTTTCTAGTCTGATCACACCCTATATTCCTAGTTGAATGAGACTTTTTAATTATCTATTTATGACTTTGGAGACTAGTGCCCAGGCACCATCATCCTTTTGGGTGCCCTTGACCACTTTATATTTAAATCGTTCTCTTATAGGAGCCCTCTTTTATTTCTTGGGCATATCAATTTTCTTATGGTTCTAAAATTCTCTCATGTTAGTTGTCAATTATGACCAGATTCAAATAATTGGGAATCATATAAATACAATGCGATCTGACTATAATCTAAGGAAAAAGTTCTAAGTTGTATTTGGGGATATCCCTTCCCTAGAAATTTGTAAAACCCTAATTGTAGAGGTATAATGAAAACATACACAATAGACGTATAACACTCATGATCAACAATTAAGAAATAATGTTAATTGGAAAGTAAAATATGCTTAATCCTCAAAGATGTGACGAGTTAGAAAAATAATGGTGACATGAGGGTAGACTATGCATAACTAAGCACATTAGAGAAAATTGTAAAACTATCGTAAATGGTGTTGGGACTTACATGTCCTAGACTAAGTTAGGGTAACCTACACATTGGAGACAAGTTCATTAAGACCACTCCCTGTACGCTCTACATGCAGACTAGATAATCCAATGACATAGATCTCATGTTGCAATTTGACTTAATTCTTCAAATCTAGGTTTAGGAAAGCTACCTACTCATGAAATGAGGTATTCCTGCACCTGTTAATAGATTCTGTAGCATCAACATCTTATGCATTCCAGTTAGCCTCGTTAACCTGTGCATGGGTTATATCTTGTCCAATGTCATGGATACCTCAACCCACTACAATAAATGACTTCTCTAAGATAGAGGATGATGAGTTGGTATTACTGGATCTTACCTTCGTTGCGACTATCCTACTACATTAAACATGGAATAGTAGGATCTCATATGTGGGTGTTCTCAATCAGTTGCAGTGACCATTCCTGCTGTCATCCCATCATTGTGCACATTCTAGATGGGCAACCACATGTGATTGATAATATCATATATGATCTACGAAAATCATATAACTAACATACTATCAATCAGTACATGGTTTCCTTGGTCTTTCAAATGATTGTTCTCTTCATCTCACTCAACCTCCCATACACCTCCTCTACCTTGTCATGATAGAACGAGTTTATTGGCTTTTTATGCTACATACTTTTCCCACCTATCTTTGGGCACAAATATCAGATCTCTTTCACCATATGTGGTTTGGGTCTCTGGATCTCATATAATATGGCCATTCATAAACTCCAAATGGTTTAAAAAATCCTCCACCTGGCCATCACATATTATACTCTAGTGTAGGGCCTATCGGGGGTTATTCATTAACTAGGAAATATCCTAGCACTTAACATTCAAATTGCAGGTACATAAGTAATATTGTGGCTTTCAATTGTCTAATAGTCTTAGTATACGGTAGACATTAAGGGGTGATTAAGCCCCGTATATATATATATATATATAAATTTTTATTTAGGTATTAGGGGTAGGTTTAGAGAGGTGGACCAAAGGATAGGTAGGGTTAAATTTTTATCTAGTGAAGGACTAAAATATTTGACCTCTAGGTATTATAAATACTAAATAGCTTAAACCGATTTCCAAATGAATGAGTATCTGATCAAGTGAAGTTAAATTATAAATCTTATTTTGAACTAGTAAATCTGCAACATCCTAGGATATGGGTCTTAACTTTTAGTGGTGATAATATGTAGAAAATTACCCCAATTGTGTAAATACTTTTCAATCAAAAATGATATTATTTCACCATTAGTTAGCTTATTTCTAGGAACTAATTGATAGGGATGGTTATGTAAGTTATCATACATTAATGTACATATGATAGATATGTCTATGAACATGTTCCCCTTATCGAATTATATATGGGATTCTAAGAGAAACTATTACATATTTCCACTGAAAATCAATGAAGTTGAGTAGTTTTTACAATGATATACTCATTTGTATTTGAAATATTAGGGTAGAAATAAAAAGGGGTAAATAACGTTTGTAATGAAAAACTCAGGAAAGTAAGTTGACATATAATAAATATGGATATTTTCATTCTAATGGATATAGACAAGATAGGGGTATTCCTCAATTGAGAACATCTAACGGTTACAACTGTTATCATGGCACCCTTCTAAATGAATGTGATAAGTGCCATACTTTTACTAAGTGAACCCCCTCACGTCTGAGTCATGATGTTGACATGTTAACATGCTCAGACATACTTGCAATAGCTAAATAAAAAGACTTATTACACATTAGTAGTCTAGAGCCTAAGATTAAATTTATCAATGAAGCATCAAGATCATATCTTATTGAAATTCCTACAAAGAATTAACCAATAATCCATCTCATCCTTAAGCATTTAATCCATTATTAATATCTTATTATCCTATCACTAATTTGTATTATCGATTTCTAAGAATTTAAAATTACCACCCACCTACTCTGCAGAAATCACATCCCTAACCACAATTAATCTCACCTAATTCTAGCCTAATCAAATGCTCCACCCCAAAATCTAGAGGCTTCTATTTTTAGAAGCCTCTCCAAACTTTCCTCCTTTTTATTTACAAATTGAAATAAATTTCATTCCCTCTATTTAATTTCAATGGAGGCTTCTCTTAATTTCTAGAATTCTCTAAGTCTAGATCTCTCCATCCTTCTCACCAATCCTCAACCATTGATCCATATCATACAAGGACCAATCTCCACCCTTCATTATTCATTCCATAACCTACAAATTTGGCTCACCACCCTCACGAAAACCAATCCTTAGATATCATAAAAAAGTGCTGCTAAAATTCCTAGATTGCTCTCTAATATCCATTTTCATATTTATCAAGCATTCATAAGCAATCTTCACTCCACAAAGGGGAATTTTTGTCACTTACTTCCAAAAATATTAAGCAAACAAATCTATCCAATCACCATGAGCATAACCACAACATTAATGGAGGTTGTTTTTTGTTAAGCTATAGGTATTGTATCTATCTCCCTATCATCTTTCTTCAATCTGAGGTAGTTCTTAAGATTATTACATTTAGGAAATGAATCTTGTTTTGGTTTCTAGTTTGCATAAATATATCTAATAATTTTTATGGATTACATTTTTCATGCCCAAAATGGGGCCTTCCCCCCATTTTTAATCATTTTCAATCTTATTTGATCTCTTGGACATGATATCAAAGTTTTAAGAACTTTCGTTGTCATTTAACCCTTTAAAACTTGAAATTTTGAACTAAGATTCTGTTTCCAACATGAAACAATGGATTTTCTCTATGTATTGGCACCTATGTAGCATATAATGGTGTCTATGCCCTAAAATGATTCCTATTCCCTATTATAACACTTATGATGATACTTCAACGCCTTTGTTCTAGCACTAAAACCTTGTTTTGACCATTTTTCATCCATTTTCCACACATCAATGACTATATTGCACATAATGACACCTATGCACAAGTTTTAACACATTTTTGTTACCTTTTGAAACTATGAAATTGTATGTTTTCCTGTTTTATCCCTATTTCAGTGTTTTGACATACATTGGTGCCTATGCTGCACAAAATGGCACCTATGAGCTGTCAATCAACACCTTTGCAGAATCACGATTTTTACTTGTGAATAACAATCTAACCTTGTTTTCAAGTTTTCTTGGTGGTTTTTTACAGAAAGAAGGGGAAATTATGTCCATTTTCATATTTATCTTGTTTTATCTAACCTTTTTTTTGGTGATTGTAGGATTCAAAACTACTAATCCTTTTGTTTTGTAGCTCATTTATTCCAAAATATTGGGTTCAAAATTTAAACTACTAACGCTTATTTTGTAGGGCATCCTCTTGAATACAAAATCATCAAAATAATAATATTTATCATTTCATTTTATCATCTAGAATTTAATTATATTGCATTTATCATCCTTTTTGTGTGTTTTCCTTTGTTTCTTGTTCATCCCAAAGGAAAAACCGTGTATGCTCTCCTCTTGCGTCCTAAGAAGGTCTTGAGGATCTAAAGTGGCTAGCCTTCCTGATTTTTATTTTCTAGGGGAAACATGATGTGGAATTTATATCCACACACTTTTCATAGTCTTAGGGGTTTCATTACAATGGGCTTCATCTCCATGCACATAGACATGCCCCATGTTCCGGCGGGGTATAAACGTTCTTAGACAACTGTCGTTATTGGCTAAGTGCTTGCTTATTTTAAGAGCAATGTGAAGTGAGGGGATTTCACGTCCCAATACCTAGGCATTAGATAACATCCTTACAACATGAAATTGGGCCCCACGTACCACAAGGTATATCAGGGACTCCCTTAGTGAGCTCGTGCATCCTAGAATATGAAACGTTTTATCCACAATCAAACTATAATGCAAGGAGGCTACACTCCCCAAGACCACTTGCTAGTTGAACCCACATTGATAGATATTTAGAGAGTGATGGGTCATTATATTCATCCAATCATTTAACTGGCATACTCTTTTTCAGTGTCATTATAAACCAGGGCCGTGTCCTAGGCAATATGCAATGGAGTCTAGGAGAACCAGTTATGCATTGAGTTTGTTGGGGGGATGCTTAGATGTAGTGGCTATTCTATGGAAGTGCAGTTAAAATCTATAGAAATTCAATACAAGTCTACAGAATTCAACTGTTTGCAATGAAATGGATTTCAACAACTAATCTTCTACTGTAAAGTAAAATACGCACACACTTATTCTTAAAATTTTAACCCATAACTGAATAACTGGAATTCAACAAAAAGCAAGACTATTTATGAACTAAATTTGTATAGAAAAAAAATCTATTTAAAGTGAAAGTAGTAATGGAGGAAATAGGGATAGTTAATCAAAGCATGTATGAAAAAACTCATCAAATGATAATTGCAGTAAAACTAATCGAAGGACTGTATGCATGAAAAACTCAAAGTAACCTCGTATCTCCTCAGTCGAGTGGTCCCTTGCTCTTCCTCAAGATAGAGTGATTAACAACTTCTGATTCTCAAAATACTGTAGCTTTTATTAACTTCAAAATGAGTTCATAACATATCAGAAAAATAGATCCAGAACAGTATGCAGATAATCTTCTTCGATAATCCAAAAAAAGTAGTACCCAAGTTCTGAAGGAAAAAGTCTTCATATAGATAATGTTGGTTACAAGATCCACCATATCAGGTAGCATAAAACACTTTTCCATCAAATATCAATTAAAAACTCATATATTCCTATGGGTTGTTAGAGTCAAGCCCAAGCTAATAGGTCAATTTGATGGAAACAGTCTTCATCCACATGCTTCGAACTCAGGCTTCTTATCCACTAGTAACTTCCATGATTCCCTGCACACATCATCACATTTGATCTCATAAAGGTAGTTAGTCTGAAGTTCATGGGATAAATGGTTTTCATAAATAATAACAAGGAAAAATGCATCAACCTACTAAGACATGACTACACAAAACATCCCCATATACTAATAAGTCATATCACAAAGAAGTATTTCCGGTCTGAAGAAATGATATAAATGAGCCAAACAATGCACTCATCATTTCCCCCCTGAATTTACTTGTTGTATGTCCCAATGCAACTCATCTACACTCAGCTCTCCTGCCAAGTTGGTCAACCATGTCATACTCCTCAAATTGATCAGCGTATTGCTTCATGGTATTCTTGTAGCCCCGAGTATTGGATGTCATTTCCACCCAGGTAGTGAAACTGTCATGGGACTGTGCTACATTGTTTTTCCAAGTTGTGAGAGGGCTTAAGAGGAGTGGTGGCCACACTTGGAGGCCTACCCATTCATCGGTGTATTGCTGGCTGGTTTTCTTTGAAGTTTGTTTGATAATGGTGATAAGGGCATCACCCCTTCGCCTGCTCCAGCTCAAATTCTGAGGAGAGAGGACCTCCCTAAATTTCAAAGGTAGGCTTAAGGTATCTCATCTTCTATCACAAGCTTGCCAAGCAGCCCCAAAATTCTCCTGACTATAATTTTTGAAATCAATAATACACTGAAGAAAAATACGAGAAGTATGTACCCCAACCCCTACCTGGTAGTACAATGATCTAAAGTTTTTCTGCAGGGTGACATCTGTGTGATGGGTTGGGAAAATGTAAAATCTTATTGACTGAGCAGTGTTATTGAAATTTTTAGTTTGCTACCTCCAAATTATTTGATTCATCAATACAGATTGAAATTATTTAATTTGAAAATCCCCCATAAATAGGTTGATCAAGAAATCAGGGACATTGGTTACTATCATGTTATGTAGATAAAATTCACAGAGCAAATTTTGAATTTCTGAAGTGCTGATCTTGTAGACTGATAATAAAGTAGGTCCGTCGGGAATTTTTTGAGGGGCTTGAGAACACAATTGAAATAACTACCAGGAATAATTTTTTTCTTGGACATACATGTTGTAGACTGAGGAGGGTTTCCTACAGGACAGTAGTTTGATGGCTAAAGGACAAACAAAGTCTAAGATAGATGTTAATTATTGTTTTTCCTCTTCCAAAGATTATTTTTCCTTTTTTAATTTTTGATTTTCTTTCTGTAATTCCCTTTTTTGAAGGGAAAAATGTTGGAAATTATTCAAGAGGGTAAGACCCATATCACATTGTCACTTTAGATAACTCACTTCATGCTACAGGGGCAGTAATCTCCTAAATTTTTTCTACTATCTTTTGTGTAAATTCACCTTGTAATAAAAGGGTGGATTCTTCCATACCTTGTAACTGAGATTTTAGTAGTGCTATCTCCTCTAGATAGTTATGAGAAGGTGACATTTGAGTGTCAAGAATTTCTAGAGTTACAGTGTGAATTTCTGTAGATGACGGAATAGTAGATGATGGAGTGGCCGGGACACCCTTTGTATGTAGTTCCTCCCGAATGTGGGTGGTGTCATCAGGCAAGGACTCCGATTGGAAACCGCCTATCTACAAACATGAGCCAAGCTGCAGGAACCATATTTGCATGGAGGAAGAGGGGGCCATGGGATACTTTCCTTTTGAATCAGAAATGGATAGGTATGGTCCCTTATGAGTACTAACTATGTTGGCGTGCTCAAGAACGTTAGCTGCCTCTGCTTGACTATGTGAAGGGCCCGATGCAAGGGTAGACCGAGGTGTAGAAGAGAGACCATATTTTAGTTGCTTAGGCATCAACCCTTCACCACTAACATGTCCCTTAAGCCTCCTCTTTGGGAGAAAGAAAACTTTGTGTGAACACAATAGGTGAATCAACCCTAGGTGCTTAAGCATAGACTTGCCCCCATTGGACTGGTGTTTTTTGGCATACCTTAATGATAGAACATGCGAGGTACTCTAGCAAATTGACCTGAAGGGCCTAGTTGACATGTCCCTTTTTAAGATGAATGATCATTTTGAGAGCATCACCACCTAGAATTGAAGATTTTCCATCGCATATAAAATACATGTTGACCCATTTAGAAATATCACCCCAGATTCCAGGAAAAATTTTCCACTTAACACCCTTTTGGACACCCAATGGAGTTAGGATGACCTCTGGGAGTGCCTCTCCTTCATCATGGAACTGAGAAATAAGAATTTTCAAAGGGGCATTCATCATAACCTTTAAACCAAAATTTGGCAGGCCAGACAGGTTAGAAATGACCTGACTGGTAATTTCAACTCGTTGTCCACCAACTTGTGAGCATGTGGATTCAAAATTGTTCAAGAACTCTTCCACAATGTTCTCATCAAACCCTTCAAATTTCCAAATGAAATATAACCATCCGAAATCATGAAATACCTGTGAAAGGGCAACATTACGGGAGCAAGGCGTCAAGTGAAGTAGGTTCTGATGCCTTTCGCAGTCCCATGCTAAGCCAAAAATAAGAAATACACAGTAGTAAAAAAACTAGAGCAGAACATTTCTTCCACTTCTCGTTGAGTGTTTGATAAAACCAATTGTGATTTGATGTTCATACCATAATGGGAAGAGGCAGTTGTAGAGCATTAAATTTCAAATGACACCATATTCCTTTGGTAACGCAACATCAAGTGAAGGTGATGGTGAAAAAATAGTGATGAGACTGACCACTCATGTGAGATTAAGATTTTTGTGGCAGCACATATCCCATGGTTGATGAGGATGTGCCATCTATCTTAACATTGGAGAGTGTGACACATCAAAGCATGTGGAGATTTATGAGCCATTACTCCTTTTATGCCATCATTCATATAGCCGGATTTGGAAGAGATCCAGAATGATCATAAAAATCATTTCATGATGGCATCATAATGACAAAAGACTACATGGGGGAATGTTTCACATAGAAATATCATTAGCAAGTTATATGCACTTACCCATGCTACACTTAGTCAGTTGATATCTGTAGATTCCTACACCCTGCAATTTGGGATGAAACATGATTAGCGGTAGTAGAAATAATGAAAATTCTTGCATTTATTGGAAATTACTATAAAAACTGCTAAGGGAAGAAGATTGAATGAAGGACCATCTTCCTTTATTGTATTTGCACAAGATTGATTATTCCATGCGTAAGAGGAAAAGATCCTCCTCAACATGCATGTCTGTATGTAACAGAATGTCATTGGTGAAAGTATTCTTATCTAGCGGTGGGTGATAAACGTGGAGCCTGTGCCCATTTACCAGAAGATTCCATTTGTCTCCATCAATTGGTATCAATCGAACAGAGCCATCATCAAACACTTGATTTACCTGATAGGGACCTAACCAACACGTACGTAACTTGCCTTTAAACTACTGATAGTGGGAATCAAAGAGAAAAACCCACTGTCCTTCGTGAAATATCCATTTTTTTATGTGAGCATCATGCCAAGTTTTCTACTGATGTTGTAGAATTTTGGTCTGCTGCTGTGCCTCCATTTGCATTTCATCTAATTCATTCAACTGCAACACTCGTTCACACTATGCTTCATCCAAACCGATCCCAACTTCCAACACTGTTCGCCAGGTGAGCAAATCGAACTCCATAGGTAATAGTGGATTCTTCCCAAAGACCAGCTCATAGGGAGAGAAACCAGTAGGTTTTTTCTAGGTCGTGTTGTAGGCCCAGATGGCCTCAGGAAGTTTTAGTACCCAATTCTTTCTGTCAGCATTGACCACCTTAGTTAGAATATTCTCGAGCTCTCAATTGGTTACCTCCACTTTCCCATTGGATTAGGGGTGATATGGTGATGATTTCCAGTGCCTGATTCTGTAGATTCCTAAGAAAGATTCAATCATATTTGAAACAAATTGAGGACCTTGATCAGATACAATGGCCCTTGGTGCTCCAAACTACAACAATATCCGGTTGTATAGAAAATTAGCAACAACATCTTCATTGGTAGATTCCAATGCTTAAACTTCAGCCTACTTGGTGAGATAGTCTGTGCATACTAAGAGATACTTCTTCCCAAAAGATGGAGGATCAAATGGTCCAAAAAAATCGATACCCCATTTCTCAAATGGTCCTAGGACGAATTGAGGGTTCAAAGGCATTTCCATAGAAAGTGTAGGTTTTCCCATTCGTTGGCATGCATCACACTACCACACATACTTTTTGACAGTCTTATGGATGGAAGGCCAATAGTACCCTACTCCAAGGATCTTGTGAATTGTTCGTTTCACTGAATAATGTCCATCTCTAGGCTCGTCATGACATGCTCGCAGTATGTCATGTACCCCATCCTCTCAAACACACCTGTGAAGAACCATGTCAGGAAACATTTAAATAAGAATCTGTTACACCATTTATACGTTGCACTATTTCTAACCAATCACCTTCTTTCCTTATGAGTAAAATAAGCAGGAAACTTCCCTGTTGTTAAATAATTTGCAAGATCAGCGAACCAGGAAGTCTTAGTGGAGATAGAAAACAAGTGTTCATCAGGAAATTGATCTTGGACTACTTCCTCATCACCTGAAACATTTATTCTGGAAAGAAAGTCAGCAACAACGTTAGATTTCCTAGGCTTATCTATAATAGTGAGATTGAATTCTTGCAACAAGAGTAATCAATGAATGAGCCTTCCGCCAACCACTGGTTTGTTCATCAAATATCGAATGGCAGAGTGGTTAGTGTAAACAATTTTTTTATATCCATTGATGTAATGAAGAAATATATTCAAAGCATATACCACAACCAAAAACTCTTTTTCCGTAGTAGTGTAATTCTTTTCCGTAGGAGTCAGATTTTTGCTGATAAAATAAATTACATACATATGATCTTCTGAGTCTTTTTGTCCAAGGACATCATACATGGCTGTAATAGAAGCATCAGTGTGGATATGGAAAGGTTTTCCCTAGTCAGGGCCACTTAAGATAGGGGTTGTTATCAGTTTTTCTTTGATAGAATCAAATGCCTATTGACACTGAGAAGACCATTCAATAACACAATCTTTGGTTAGCAATGAAAACATTGGGGTGGAAATTTTGCTAAAATTTTTTATGAATCGGAGGTGGTAACCTGCATGGCCAAGGAAAATTTTGATGTCAGTCTGATTAGCTGGTGTAGGTAATTGGGTGATGACTGATATCTTTTTGGGATCCACCTTTATACCTTGGGCTGAAACATGGTGACCTAAGACAATTCCTTGATCAACCATCATTTGACATTTTTCATGACTCATAGATAGTTGGTGTTGTTCACATCGATTGAGTACTTTCTCAAGATTATTCAAAGATTCATCAAAAGTGGATCCATGGATAGTGAAATCATCCATATAAACCTCAACACATTCGTTAGCAAGATCTATAAAAATGGCCAAGACTGCCCACTGAAATGTGGCAGGGGCATTACAGAGGCCAAAAGGTAAGACTCTGTAAGTGAATGTAACCTAAGGGCATGTAAAATTAGTCTTATCTTGATCAGCAGGGGCAATACTAATTTGATTATACCCACTAAACCCATCCAAGAAAGAGAAATATTTATTTACCAGCCAAATTGTCCAGGACTTGGTCAATGAAAGGTAGGGGAAAATAATGTTTCTTGGTGGCTTTGTTAAGTTCCATGTAATCAACACATATTAACCACTTACCATTCTTCTTGGGAACAATAACTAATGGGGAAACCCACTGACTATTAGATATAGGATAGATGAAACCTACCTTTAGGAGCTTTTCAATCTCATTTTTGACTATGTCTCTCAATTCTGGATTGATTCTTCATTGTGGCTGCCTTATAGGTTTGACGTCATCGGTGTAACTATGATGTGTACAGATGCAAGGATGAATTCCTTTCATATCAGTGTAATCCCAAGAAAAATAATAAGAATGATTCTTCAGAACCACAAGAACCCTAGCTTCTTGATTGACCTTCAAGTCGCTTCCTATAGTCAGCTCTCTACCCATATTGACAAGTACCTACTTAGTATCATCCGTAAGAGCAAGCTCTGTACTAGTGATAAAAGAATTCAATGGGCAAACATGGGGCTAGAGCATGTGTAGGATGGATATGTTATCAGAAGACAAAACCTTAGTTAAATGAAAATAGAAATCAGAACTAGATGTTTGGAATTATAAGCATAGAGTTTCCTACCAGACTCTTTAGAGGTAATGTATTTTGCCGATATTCTGAATTCCATAGAAGTAGTACTGATTTCCGTAGTTACGGAGTCCTTAGAATCAGTCAACACATAAGAATCTAAAGCCTTCCATCATATGATTATGTACTGCAATAGTGGCCAGAAAAGAAGAATTTAAAGAGTTAGCATCCATAGAATCCACCCATACTTAGTCACAATTATTTGTATAAGGCTGGGCAAGGAGGATATAATGAAATGTGTTTGGATCTCTACCCATTTAGAATTGTCATGTTGCCTAACCTACAGTCAATGTAATCAGCAACCATAGCCAGCCAAGGTCTTCCCAAGATGATTGGATATCCCAACTTCCGAGCTTTAGGCTGTAAAACCATGAAATCAACTAGGTACTCCCATGATTCAATAGTGACCATTATATCTTCAACAACACCATCAGGTACAACAATGGATTGATCTGCTAACTACATAACAATGTTGGTTGGTTGAAGTTCTATCAAGGATAGTTGGTTAAACATTTTTGTTGTGATGACATTAATAGTAGCGCAAAGATCCACCAAAACATTAGATATTGACTAGTTGTTTATACAAATAGTAATGATAGGGCTCCCAGGATCCCCATATTTTGGTGAGATGAGGGTGCTCAACAACTAAATAAGCTAAATTCCCTTCAATTTTGACAGTCTTTGGGTATTTCATTTTTTCTTCTTGGCGTCTTTAGACATTCGTTTCTAATGGTTTGGTTTAGTTCAGGGATGTCCCTTATTGCAAGTAGCAGTGGAACCTCAATATGTACTTTTTTCAATTCCTAAACTAGTTTTGTTTCATCTACAATCCGAGTGTCCTGTAATCATGCTCAAGGAAAGGGGTTGTAGTTGGTTTGGGTATTTGAGCATCCTGTTCATCTGGCATTGGTGAAGAACCAAGAGTTACCTTCAATGTTTTTCTTCCTTGTTGGCATCATCAGGTAATTCTGTGATAACAACAGGAGGGTTCAATATTTTGCCAGATCATAATCGTAAATTACCAATAGTGTTCACCTGCATGGTATTACCAGCTTATGTGTCATCAATCGAAGCTATCTATTGATTTTTAGGATTGGCTACTAGCTGAGATGAAAGTTGTGTTTGTGTTGCTTGTCCTTGATTTTGGTAGGCTTGAGGTGGAGGCATTAAAGCTTGTTGTGGTTGCTGGAACCTACGTTATTGATTATTGTTTTGTGGTGGTGCCTAGGATTGATTTTGGCTAAAATTGTGTTGAGTACCCCACTGTTGATTGTGCCAAGGATTGGCTATGGGTGGTGGAGCCCAACCTAGCTGAGTGTAGGGATTTTTCCAAGGTGGTGGATATGGATAAGTCATCTAGTTTGAGTTTTCCCACTCAGGTTGTCCCCAAGAAGATTGAGATGTCTGATTTGGCCATGCTTTCTCTAGGGATTCTGAGTTGGTCTAGATGGGAACCCACCCTGATTGTTTGGTCTCTGGACAAAATTTAATTCAACACTTGTTTGAGAGATGGCATTCAAACCTCCCTTCAATTTTGGTAGAAGTGTGCAATGTTTAGTGTCATGGTCATTAACTTCGCAGATTAAGCACATATATGTGACATCCAAAGTACATTCTCTCAAGGGGTGCCTCTTCTGACATTTAGGGAAATACATGTCCAATGGTTCTTTAACAGGGGTGGATTTTTCCTTGAGTCCATCTATTGTGGATGTTAATTGCAACAGAATGTTTGTTTTCATGTTGGCCATTTCTTCTAGAAGTTCAGAGGTACCCAAAGACTTACATGTTTATTTCCTTCTTATCCCTCCATGTGTTCTAGAATATCTTCTACATAGCTCAGTAATTTGTTCTATGGTAAGCTTATGCACATCTCCACCTCCCATGAGATGGAGAGAATCCTTGGTTTCTCCATCTAGTCCTTTCAGAAAGATTGTTTTAGTGATGTTTGCATGCAACTCATACCCACTATGTTTATGAAGAAAGAGTAATCTATCCAGATAATCCTCTAGATTCTCATCTTCCTTTTGCCATATTTGGAAGAACTCCTCTTTCCTATCCCTTCCTCTACAGTAGTCTTGGTATTTTTCCAGGAAGGATGTTTCCATGGATTCCTAGGAATTAATGGAGTTAGATGGTAACCCCATAAACCATCTCATAGAAAAATCTTTGAGAGTGGAGGGAAATAATTTGAGTTTTTGATTGTCAATTCGGTAATCATTTGTTTGGCATAGGATTTTAAATTCAAACAGAAACTGATCAGGGTCTTCTTTGGTCATTCCTCGAAAGAGGGGGAGGATGGACAATGAGATGTTTTTCATGGGTGCATCCTCATCTGCATCGAGGACAATGGGGTATGTAAATGTTCATCCTAAAGGTTGTTCTTTAGCATTCCTAAGATCCCCCATTGTAGAATGATGTGAAGAGGATATAGAATGCTCAGAAAAGGTTCTAGGCATGGAATTGGAATCTATATCACTCTCAATTTTTCTCTCTTGTGAAGTGTCTAAAGAGATTTGTTGAATATTGCGTGCTATAAATCTCCCTTGGTTATCTCGTGACCTATGCATCCAGGTTGGTTAGTTTAAATCGAGGTCTGAGAGAATGACTAGTTTCCTATATGAACTCTATTAACACCCATAACATATGGAATAAAATAATGGAGCTTATGGTTATGTAGTCCCCGGAAATGGTGTCAAAAATGATGGGTCATTGTATTCATCCAATCATTTAACTGACATAATCTTTTCCAGTGTCATTATAAACTAGGGCTGTATCCTAGGCAATATGCAACGGAGTCTAGAGAACCAGTTATGTGTTGAGTTTTTTGGGGGGTTGCTTAGCTTTAGTGGATTTTTTATGGAAGTGCAGTTAAAATCTATGGAAATTCAATACAAGTCTATGGAATTCAATTGCTTGTAATGAAATGTATTTCAAAAACTAATCTTCTACTGTAAAGTAAAATACACACACACTTATTCTTAACAATTTAAACCATAACTAAATAATTGGAATTCAACAGAAAGCAAGACTATTTATGAACTAAATTGGCATAACAAAAGCATCTACTTTAAGCAAAAGAAATAATGGAGAAAACAGGGACAGTTAATCAAAGCATGCATGCAAAAATTCATCAAATGATAATTACAGTAAAACTAATCGAAGGACTGTATGCATGAAAAACTCAAAGTAACCTCATATCTCCTTAGTCGAGTGGGCCCTTGCTCTTCCTTGGGATAGAGTGATCAAAAAATTATGATTCTCAAAATACTATAGCTTTCATTAAATTCGAAATGAGGTCATAACATATCAAAACAAAACCAAAACAATCTGCAGATAATCTTCTTCGATAAATCAAAAAGAGGCATTAATCAACATCTACAGTATTTTGAGAATCAGAAGTTGTTGATCACTCTATCCCATATCATTATCAACCCACACCTAACCTAATCAACATAAACCACTATCACCATATTCTAATTACATTGTCTTTGACTACCTCATTAAATTTGACTTAGATGAAGGTGACCTCCTTTATTTCCTTGCTAATATAAGCACTAAGCCCACACATCCATCCCAAATTCTAACCTCCAAATACAATATCGATAATCATGACCTACACCTTCCTCCCATTAAAAATCAAGAAGATAATACACCACCATAAAAACTCTCAACTCGTAAATCCAATCATTATAAAACCTATAATCGAGTCCCATTCACGTATCGACAACAATCCCAAAAACTTAACAAAAAATTATTATCCCCCACATTTCATCTTAATCCTCAAACTTCATCATCTTCATCATCCCAATCTGATCCTATGTTATTTTTCCTAGATAGTCCCACATCCCCTAACCCACCATCAAATTCAGCCTCTAAGAATATTTCATCCCCTCCATCACCTATGCCTAATCCTATCAAAACTATATTATCCATTGTGACACCTAAGTCAACCTCATCCCCTTCTACCCCCATTCCTAAACCATCTAATGTGGCTCCTACAACACCCTCATCCTCTTCATCCACACTTAATTATATATTAACCCCTTCATAACCTAAACATCACATTATCCAATCCTCTAATACTATTTCAAATCCATCATCTCCAATCCTAAAACATCTAATGTGACTCTTTATTCACCAAATCCTAAACCTAACAAATTAAATCCCAATCCTCACCCCACCACATTTCCTACCCAATCTAATGAGGCTTTGTCATTACCAATCCGGCACTATGATAATTCACCACTGGGAACTCCTCGTGTTATGAATATTTACAAATACACAGCCTTTAGTTTGGTGGAGGAAATCTGGAAACATAACACAAGAATACCATAAACTATGATATGAAGGAATGATGAAAAATCTGAAATATCAATGTAATTTACCATATCAACATGAAATTGTTACAATCTCACCCATGAGGTACTTCAAGTGTTACTGACTTCACTTGCCTTCTAACAATAACTATGGGAGAAACTTCACAATTACACCTCTTAATGGCTTCTTTAACACACCTTCAAAATGACGGCTTCCTTTACACACTTACTTATACAATATTTCTCACTACTTCCTTCTATGCTAAATGAGGGGGGTGGCCTCTTTATTTATAGGAATTCAGGCTTATCCACCCTATCTCTAAGATCGGATAGGAAATATCTTCTGGCCAATCATATTCCATGCCTAAACTCTTGCCTTTACATGTAGGCTTATCTTCTAAGATAAGATAAACCTTATCATCTCACATGGGTTCCACCTTTTTAGACTTTTCCACAAATAAAATACACAAAATATTTATGACATCACTCTTTGTCCTTATTACAAATATAATATTTCTAATTTCTAATCATGTAGACCCTACTTCTCTACTTATCCCAACTTTGACATTTTAACATTACCGGACCACTTACGACAAATATTTACTTTTTACAACATTCCTATTGTACTTTGATTGTTATTGTACTCTACATTGTTGGCATCACCATACTGATGGAGCCATTATCTTCTATTGGATGTCACTACTAATTATACTTAACAACATCCTATTCCTAATACATAAATTAATAAAATAGAAATTACGGAGGAAAATTTTAATGTTGACATTTTCCCCTTCCTAACTTCTACTCCGTCCTCGGAGTAGACTCTTATGGACATTCTAAAGCTGGTGCCTAGAAAATCTTTAACTTATCATGGTTGACCCATTTCGTAATGGGAGTACCATCCTATTCTTCCAGTCGACATGTACCATTTTCAAGCACAACTACTATTTTGTAAGGCCCCATCCATTTGGGAAGAAATTTTCTCTGCCTTCTTTTTTTGTATCTGGAATCATATACTAGAACCAAGTCATTCACATGAAATGGAGACCAACGGATCTTTTGATCAAAGTATTCCTTCTGCTTCATTTTCTTCTTATAGCTTGTATCTTTCACTATTTCTCTCATTTCCTCTAGCAAATGAAGATGTACTGACCTTTCTTTTATTGAATCACTTTCACTCTCATTTCTCTCATTTCCTCTAGCAAATGAAGATCTCAGATGTATAGTGGGAATATCAAACTCAATAGGAAGAACTGGATCAATGCCATAAGCCAACTGAAATGGGGAGTATCCTGTTGCTGACTTTGATGTTGTCCTATATGGCCACAATGCTACATGAACCCTTTTATCCCACTTATGTACCTGCAAGGCTGCATCTTTTGCTAGAATTTGACACCACAAAACTTTTTCGTTCCACCTATCCATTTGTGTTTGGCTTGTATGTTGTTTCCTTCCTGTACTTAATAGAATTTTTTTTGACTAGGGCTTCTACCACCTCATTAATGAAGTGGCTTCGTTGATCTGTTACAATTTCTTATGGACAACCAAATTTGGTGACAATGCATTCATATATGAACCTTGACACTTCATCCATGGAAGTTTTTTTCAATGGCCTAGCTTCAACCCACTTGGTTAAATAATCTGTGGCAACTACAATATACTTATTTTGGCATGGGGTAGTTGAAAGTGGACCTACAATGTCTATTCCCCATTTTTCAAAGGGACCAAGTGGAAGAATAGGGCATAATGGAGCTGATGAAGTCTTATGGTTACCATGTATTTGACAAATATCACATGTTTTACAATAATTATAACAATCTCTAAAAAGAGTGGGCCAGTGATAACCTACATCCAAGAATCCTTCTTGTTTTAAGTTTTCCAGAGAAGTGTCCTCAACATGTATTATTATGGAATTCTTCTATCAGCTCCTAACCTTGATCACGTCCAATTGCTCTTTTATACTTTCCATCAGGTCCTATTTGAAATAATACTCCATGCAGAATAGAATATGGATGAGTTGCTTGAGTAATATTGCTCTTAGTCTTTGCATTGACAACATCAGGAAACTTGAATTCATTCAGATAATTCCAAATATCTATGTATTCACTAAGGATTGTGTTAAGGAACAACAATTTTGCATCTAGGAAATCAAAATCATCACAAGATGAACCTAAACCATCATAGGTTTGAGAGAGTGCATCTGCATTGACATGCTTCTTTCCTGGTCTATCTATAATATCAAATTCACATTCTTGTAACAACATTATACATTTTGCTACCCTCCCTGATGGGTTAGGCTTATTTACAATATATTTTAGATCCTGATGATTTTTTACAACTATAAATTTCTGCCCTAGCAACTAATTTCTAAACTTCTTTACAACAAAAATGATAGCTAGAGCCTCTTTTTCAGTTACAATATAATTTACCTCAGTACTGCTCATTTGTCTGCTCCTAAAGTAAACTGGATGATCATTCCCATTTTCCTTCTTTTGGCTCAGATTCCTTCCTAGTGTTGCATCTGAGGCATCAATATACATAATGAAGGGCTTGCTCCAATTTGGATTCTTTAAAATAGGTGAAGACACCAGGGATTCCTTCAGTTGTTCAAAAACTTCATGCACCTTATTTCCTAGTTCATAAGTAACATCCTTCTTCAAGAAATGGGTTAGTGGCTATGCAATCTTTGAGAAATTCTTTATGAACCTTCTATAATAATGCACATGGCCTAAAAATTATCTCAACTTCTATTCATAGGAAATGGTAACTCTTTGATTTTTGAAACTTTATCAGGATCAGTACCAATACCATATCTGGATACAACATGCCCTAACAATAAACCTTTAGAACATCCAAAGACACACTTTGTAGGGTTTAGTGAGGCTTGTGCTTCATCTAACCTTTGAAATGTTGTCTCCATCTGGTGCAGGTGGTTCATCTTGCTCCCATAGATGCAAAAATCATCCAGAAATACTCTTATAAAGTTCCCAATGTAGGACTCAAACACCCTATTCATCAAGCGCTGGAATGTTGCCAGAGCATTACACAACCCAAAAGGCATAACTCTATAATAAAACATTCCCCAAGGAGTGAGGAATGTGGTCTTCAGCTGATCTTTCTCTGCTATACGAACTTGGTTGTATCGGCTATATCCATTAGCAAAACTATAGCACTCCTAGCCAGCTACTTCGTCCAAAATCTGATTTGAGAATGGAAGAGAGTAATGATCCTTATTTATTGCCTTATTGAGCTTCCTATAATCAACACAAATGTGTAGCTTTCCATTATTTTTTATTGAGATCACAATGGGATAAACCCATTCTAAATTGTCCACAACAAATATGAATCCTGCATCAAACAACTTATCTATTTCTTCTTTTACAGTCTTGGAAAAATTAGGATTCATTCTATATGGCATTTTCTTTATGGGCTTAGCACCATCTACTAGCTCAATAGAATGTTCTACCCAACTTACTTGACGGAGTTCCTTGTAATCAAAAGTGAATATGTGTATGTACCTTTGAAAGAGCTAGAGGTAGGATTCCTTCTCACTCTCCATCAAAGCATCACCAATCTTTATTTGTTGGAGACGATCATCAATTTCTTCTTCAGATAATTTTATGGGGTCATGAGTTGGTGTGACTGGAAGGATATCAATAACTGAAACATCAACCTCATTTTCTTCATCTTCGGTGTCCTCTTCATTAGAACTAGAGTAATCAGAGGATGTCCAATCATCAGTTTCATCACTTGAATCCATAGGTTCTGCCTTATGATGTTGAGGGATCATGTTTATATTCACTCTCTCTCTACCACATCCAAGTGTCATGAACCCTTCATTCCAGTAGTTTCTTTCATGAACTCTCCTTAGCCATGGTATTCCCAACAACATTGGGTATGCAACAGTACCATTTTTCATCACCTAAAAGTCTACCACACATACAACACCCATAACAGATATTGCCACATTTAAAACTACACCTTTTGGTTTAGTTTTTCCTTTATTTAATGACCTTAACATAAGTGTTGAGGGGTGATTAATTTTTAAACCCAACATATTCGTTATAGAATTGGTCATTATAGAACCTCCATTAAATAAGACATCATGGATTGAAATACCATTACATAATACCTCAGCTTGTGGATGGTAGGGATCCGCCTCTGCCTCCAAAATAGGGACCTCAACCTTCTTCCTTCGTTGAGCATTGAGTCCACTTTACAGCTCCCGCCTCTTCTCAGAAGACATAGCCAAGAGTTGACCATATGTAATATTTACAGGCCTTTTGGACAGATCTTCTAAGATGGAGTATGGTCCTTGTCCCTGTGAAATCAGAAAATCTTGCACACCCAACTTTCTTCTCCTATGTTTCTTTCTAGTTTCTCCTTTCATCTTCTTAGGATCATTTCCATCTTGGTTATCTTTTGCTTTCTTTATTTTTGTTACAAAAACATCTACTTCATTATTTATGCTCTTATGTACTACATTAAAAGAATTCACAGGTGATTTTCCTTTATCATTATCTCTTGTACCAGATGTAGAAGCTCTATCTGGACAATTATACTTATAATGACCCTTTTTATAACAACCATAACATACAACTTCAGAAATATTTCTTTTTGGACCTCTATCTCCTCCTTGAGAACTAAATTCCTTTCCTTGAATAAGATTAATAGTTAACTGGCCCATCTTCCTGAGCAGATCTTCATACTCATTAGATGTACTAGGAGAAAGATTTATGCTCACCGAGAGTGGTTTTGGATTCTAGACCAAAGGTGCTAGTGTAGGCTCTACTTTAGCAACAATTTCTTTGGGCTCCTCTTCCATTCTTTCTTCTTTCCTTCTTGCAATCTCATTTGCTTGTTCAATGGTAGTTGGGTAGTCATACTTCACTCGTTGTCTGATCTCTAGCTTCATCTCAAGAATGAAGTGCTTACAGAGGAGATTATCCATGCCAATCATCAACCCATCTGTTAATCCTTCCTTTCAGATCTGGGCATCGAGCTTCCTCCTTAGCTCTAGAACATGAGCATGATAATCTCTTATCTTCTCCTTCTCTCCTTGGGCTAGCTTTTTGATCTCGATCATGAGATCTACATATTTTTTTTGTTCACCAAAATCTTCAAGAAAACTTTAAGTTAATAAATAGCATGAATTTTTCACATTATCACCTAGTGTTTCAAACCACCTAAGTGCTGAACCATCCAAAAAGGTAGGAAAAAATTCAGTCAATTGTTCCCTTCTTATGAGGCCATTACAAATACAAGATCATTTAAAATCTTGAATGAAAGAGGAAGCATCTTCATTATATTGGGCTAAAAAAATAGGAATCTTCCCCATTTTTAAATGTAACCACATTGAAATACCAACTCACAAGTACAATCAGTAAGACTTATGTGCACAAATAGTTGGACTTACTGCAATAGAAAGTGACTTTACACCTTTCTATAGTAAAATAGGAATGACCACAGTAAATTATGGTAAAACTTGACTTACTGTAGTAAAAAATGACTTTACTGTGGTAAACACTATTTACGGTAAAAATGAAGTTACTGGGGTATACACTATTCACGGTAAAAAATGAAGTTACTGTGGTAAATACTATTCATGGTAAAAGTGACTTTACCATGGTAACTCCTATGCATAGTAAGAACAAGGTTACCCTCCAAATAATTTCTGACTAAGTGGGAATATCTCTCCAGAAAATCCACCAATGAGAAATGGTCCTAGCAATGGAACCAAAATGTCATCACCAATCCGGCACTATGATAATTCACCACTAGGAACTCTTCATGCTATGATTATTTACTGATTCACAACCTTTAGTTTCGTGGATGAATTCTGGAAACACAACAACAAACATAACACAATAATACCATAGACTATGATACAAAGGAATGATGAAAAATCTGAAATATTAGTGTAAATTACCATATCAACATGAAATTGTTACAATCTTACCCATGAGGTACTTCAAGTGTTACTGACTTCACTTTCCTTCCAACAATAACTATGGGTGAAACTTCACAATTACACCTCTTAATGGCTTCTTTAACACACCTTCAAAATGATGTCTTCCTTTACACACTTACTCATACAATATTTCTCACTACTTCCTTCTATGCTAAATGAGGGGGGTGGCCTCTTTATTTATAGGAATTCAGGCTTATCCACCCTATCTCTAAGATCGGATAGGAAATCTCTTTCGACCAATCATATTCCATGCCTAAACTCTTGCCTTTACATGTAGGCTTATCTTCTAAGATAAGATAAACCTTATCATCTCACATGGGTTCCACCTTTTTAGACTTTTCCACAAATAAAATACTCAAAATATTTATGACATCACTCTTTGTCCTTATTACAAATATAATATTTCTAATTCCTAATCATGTAGACCTTACTTCTCTACTTATCCCAACTTTGACATTTTAACATTAGCGGACCAGTTATGACAAATATTTACTTTTTACAACATTCCTATTGTACTTTGACTGTTACTGTACTCTATATTATTGGTGGAACCATACTAATGGCACCGTTATCTTCTATTAAATGTCACTACTAATTATACTTAACAACATCCTATTCCTAATACATACATTAATAAAATAGAAATTACGGAGGAAAATTTTAATATCGACAGCTCCTATGTCACCTTCATCTACTTCATCGCCTAAATCTACCAAATCTAATGTTTTTCCTACACCACACCCATCTCTCAAATATGCATCATGCCCAACATCACCCAAATCTAATGTGACCCCATATGACACCCACCCCCTTATCTAAATATATTAATCCTAGTCAATCTAATATTAAGCCAAGACCATCTACGTCAAAACCACATACTCCAACCAGTCCAAAATCAATCAAATCTATTTTGGCCTCCAGTTCCAAACCATCCACTTTGGCCCCTAGGCCTAATCCACCCCCTTAATCTTCTAAGCCAAAGAAATCTAATACAATTCATAAATCCAAATCAACCAAAACATCTCACAATCCACCCAAATCCCACACCTTTACTTCCTACTCACCCAAAACCATTTAACCCAAACAAATTCACTCATTTAGGAGAATCCTTGACCACCACCTTCCATCGTCTAAAAACCTTCAACATAATCATCCATCCCCCAATCAAATTCCATGACCAAAACCTTCCCAAATCATATTAGTATCAGGAACACTATTATTGTGACTTCCATCACACCCATGGACATTCAACCAATCGTTACATGTAATTTACATTTTATGTCCAAGAACTCATTAACCAATGGATTCTTTTCCTTATCCCTCTTTATCCACCACCTTTCTATCCCAATCATACCCTTAACCAATATTTTCTATCCAAATCACACTTGACATCCTATCATCTTCATCCATCCAAATCTCATCATACAGATAAACATCCCCCACCAACCAAAAACCAAAAAATCTCAAATCCTATTCTTTGTTAAGTTTGACCTTTTAACGGATGAAAAAACTACAAACCTGAGTTGTATGATGAAAACATGGCATCATATTCCCTATCCACTTCATATCCTATAGCCAAAAATATGTTCGTTAATATGAAAAAATGAGGGAAAGGATTAGCATCAATGAATAAGGAATTCGTGAACCCATCTCCCTTCATCAAAATCCAAGTCATTTAGAATCAGGGTATAAACCAAACACTAATAATTTCCCTCCTATTACTCCATCACAATACATTTCTACAATCCTCTTGTTGATCCTACCATCCCAGTCACTTAACCCACTCACAAATATTTTAATTCCCCTACAAATACCACACACCTAAAAATGGATTGAATACATAATTTGTCTCCTATATACAAATTTTATTTCCTTTCCACCTATCCTCCTTCCATTCAACACATACATCCCTTTGCATCTAAACATCTATTAATATATTCTTCCAATCCATTCATTTGAACTCTTGATCATTTTTCTCATACATGTTGTAAGACAATAGTACCTACTACAATCGTGTGACATTGGTCTATCATTACCACCAACATTCTAGCACAATTGTCCTCCTAGAGATCCACACACTTTAACATACTTAATTAACTTATGGTGAAGACCCTTAGATGCATCTGTTAACACTATAGCCAATGTCATCTCCACACTCATTTTCATACCCGCATCAAACCAGTAGTGATTCTTAACCCCTTGAGAGTTATCAAGAGAGTAAAACCTCTTTATGCAAAAAATCCAAATATCACAAATCAAACAAAGCCTATCAAAATTTAAAAAATAAACTAAAATACACCTCAAGACTCTCTCTAGTAGTGTTTCTAACATCTCTACCAAGGCTATAGACATCTGGATGATAGTAGAGTATTGTTTCAAAAAAAATGAGATGCATCTCTATAGGGGCTATGGATGCCTGGATGACAATGGAGCAATGCACGAATTAGTATTTTTTTCACCCTCCATCCACCTATTTTACTTAATCAATTCCTTTACATTGGCTAGTTTGTCTTCACATACTAACCATTAAGCATTCACTTGAAGTAGTAATTAACCACCACAATCACACACACTTCGATGACATAGAGACATAGGGCTCACATGTTTTGAAGTATTTTTTAGACCTTGGTCACACTTTTGTTTTAGTCCAACTCCTACCTTACAACATTGGTCATTAGGCTCTTTTTTTTTATCACTGATGTTATCTTCCTTCCATCCATCACATCCACATCCTTTTCCCTTGGATCTAACATCCATGGGTAGATGATGATACTTTCCTTTTCATGTCCCTTTTCAACTGTCATCATCATGAATGGGGGTAGCCTTACTACCATCAACTCGGGGAATCATATATTTTATATACCCCTCACTTCCCATACTACCCTACACTTGGGGGAAAATCAAACCCATCCATCCATCCACATAGGTAACCCTACTTTACACTTAGGGGAACACCACATCTATCCCTCAATCAATTCCCCCTATACTTGGGGGAATATATTATCATCTTCTATATACCCCATTTTATCCTATACCACATCCATCATCCTATATATCTCCCGTACCACATCCCTTATCATATCTCTCTCTCATCCCACATCCCATCTAATCCTAACCTATCAACCAATCCATATCCTCTCCAACCTATCAAATTCCTCTCAATCCTTCCCTTTCATCCTACCCCAACATGCTTTAGGACTTATTGGAGAAATTAGAATCCCACCATATATCGCTTCCCATCTCGCCATGAGTTATCCCATCCTAAATCCTTTCATCTTACATATCCTTAACCACCCCCCATCAAAAATCCAAAATATCAACATCCAACATCAAATAATATAAAAATCCAAAATCCAAAATCTAAAAAAGAAAAAAATTCAATAATCTAAACATGCAAAAATCTAAACATCTAAATTCCAAAATCTAAATATCAAAACATACAACCATCAAAACATTGACAAAAGTCACAAAAAAATTTACAAAAATACAAAAATGCAATGTGTGTTTTTACTTTTGTGTTGTTTTTTTTTTGCTTTTTTTGTCTTTACATTTTGGTCAATGATATGAGGCCCCTTTTGTTTCTTTTTCCGTAACCTGGTCTAATGATATGAGGACCATATATTTTATTAATATATCTAATGATATGAGGATAGGGGCATTTGATAATTCAACCATCATGGTATTTATACCTTAATGCATCTTGATTTACACCATATCATCTATCTCATTGCTAATGATGATAACATTGGGCACTTTATAGTAGCACAACCCCTTCTATCATCATATTTTATCCTTATCATCATCCACACCTAATCCTCATCATCATCGAAGTAAATATCTAGCCTCCACATCCTCCTATTTAATCCATCCTTTATCAATCAATCAGTATCCAATATCCAAAATCCTCACCCCTTGGTTAGGGCATCTTTTAATAGCCTCTTATCAATAAAACTTGAACATTATTTCTCATCACTTCATCAATCATCATCCTGATCCTCTCCTCATCAATTTCCTATCATCTAAATCAATCCAAAAACCAATCCTTATTCTCTCACCCCAAACATCCTCAATCTTCTAATCCTCCAAATCCAACATCCTATACCCTATCTTCATATCCAGTCAATCAAACCTCAAATGTAACATCCTCAACTCCCACATCATCACATCTAATATCATCTAATCCAACATCTTCAAATTTAAATCCAAAATATTGCAACCTATCCCCTTGAATAGGGAATCATATAATCCACCAATCCTAAATCTTTACCCTTATCATACATCATTGACTGGGCCATCCTCTACTCTAAAATCCAATATTTACTAATCTTCTAATCTCCTACTTCTCTAATCATGTCTCATATCTTCTAAATCCTACATCCTCATCAATCTCCCAATCAACATCAACAATCCTTCTATTCTCTAATCCTCAAATCCAATATCCTTAATCCCAACCCCTTGACTGGGGCTTCCTATAATCCAATCCCCTGAATCAATCTTCTAATCCTCCCTCCTCTTATATAATCCTCAATATTCTCATCCTCTAATCCTATCTCATCTACTAACTTGGGCCTCTCCTTTTTTTTAGTGGTTATCCATTCACTCCTTCCCCGCCTAACCTCTCTAGGGGGAATCATATCACTATCCTAAAATATTCTCTTCTTTTTCTTTGGACGTTTATTGCTACGCAATAACCATTCAAAGAGGTGCAAAATGTAGACATCTAAAATGTTGACATGATTAATTACAATTAATCTGTCTTGCTAATATCCCAACATCATCCAAAGAATAATTAATCACAAGATTAATTACTATTATTAATTGTTTTGATCACATTTCCCCCTTTTATCATTCATGTAATATCTCATTTTATCATTAATCACTTTAATTCCTTATTATATCATATTATCTTTTTTTAATCCTTCATTAACATTTTAAAGAAAATTAATATTCCTACACCCACCTGCCCACCTACCCTACACATCCCTACACCTAGTCTTTCCATGTAATCTCACAACTAATCATATTTTATCAACCTAATCTAATCCTAAAACTAATCACACCCCCCGACCTCTAAATCTAGAGAGTTCTATTTGTATAAGCCTATCTATATCTCTGCATCTATTAAATTTTTAATTCAATGGAAGCTTCTTCCCTCCATGCATTTTAAATTCAAATTCTAGAGTCTTCCATTCTATAATCCTCTAGGCCTCAGATGAATTCTTTACCCTTGATCCAAATCCAACTTGAATTCATCCTGACCATTGAATTCTCAACCCCTTAGTTATAAATGGAGCTCTCCTCCATGAGAGCTAGTTGGGAAGATTTACATAAACTTGAGAAATCCATAACAAACCTCTACCATTTTATATTCAATCACGTAAGTAATTCATCATTCATCTACAATCTATCATCATTCAATCCTTTATACTTCATCTAGAATTCTTCAAGAAAAATCATCAAGTTACAATGGGAGTTTCCACTCGTGTGTCTCCACCAACATCTAAAGCAACCAAACACAAATCAAGAGAAAATATAACACATCAAAAGAGGAGATTTGAATCTTGTAGGTAAGTGTATGTATCGAATTATCTCCTTCTTTTCATCCACTCCTTTATCTGAGGTTTTGTTTGAGAATATTAGAGTAGGAGAACAACTTGTTTCTTTATTTTACATTCACAAGCTAGTTTTTTCTTGCATTTTAGAAATAACCCTTAAAATTTATGTATATTTTATGAAATATTGCTTATACAAAAGGAAATTCTTAAGGATAAATCTTCCACATTTTTTGAAGAATTGAATGAAACTCAGAATCCATTTGAGATATGTACTCTCAACAAATAAATAAGAAAATTGAAGTTATATCGTATAGAAACGAGAAACATAATACAAACTCAATATATAATAGAAACAAATTTCTTTCATTAACATTTTGAGAGTACTTCAGTGCTCTTCTTCTTCTCTCCATTTTTAAACACATATTTATAACTTTTTACCCTACTTTTATAAATCTCTTTTTTATTTTCTTCACACTAATACAATTTTCCGTTAATTTTAACCTACCACTTTTAAACTAACTTTCCTAAAAATAAAAACCAAGAACAATTTTTTCTAAAGAATTAAAGTCGAGGGGTGTGTCAATGTTTAATTCTAACATTTTGATTAAAACATGGTCAGTATGACTTATCAGGATCCTGTGTAAGAAATGAGATTTTACTATTATTAGGGGAAAGATACCAATTGTGAAGTGAGGCCCAATACTAGAGATAGTGCTAGACTAAATAAATGCCTTTTTTTAAAATTACTGAGCGCCAAAAGTGAACTTTTAAAAATTTAGTTGTAAGATATGATATCACTAGTATTAGAACAAGTCTCCTTTTAAATAGTAAACATCATTCCATTTATTGATATAATTTTAAATTTACAATAAAAACTATATAGATGTACATGTATCAACTACCTTTTTCACAAAAAAAAATTGATATGATTTATATAGAAATTGAAATATTCGGCTATTAAACTTTAAGAGATTTATAAAAAGTCAGAAGAGTCTAATAATTCATTTGAGAGTATTTGAAATATATGTACAACACATATAAGACCACCACTTTAATAAGGCATTTCATAGGTGTTTGTACATTAAATAACAGTAACAACAATATGCTCCTCCATTGATATAAGTGTGTTTAATCACCAGTAACCACCTACATGACAATCAATTAGAGTATGGTCAGAATCACCTTGCCTAACATTTAAAAAATCAGTATTATATGAGAAATAAGGTGTGCAATCAATAGACCTAAACTACTAATTTGTTCAAAAATATTATTGAAACTAACAAAACTAAACTATACGTTGGATTAAATTTCAAATATGTCTAAGCCATTCAATTGAAATTCATGATTCAATCCATGTCAACCAAAATTAATCAATCAAAATTCAAGATCACATTATAAAAGGTTAGTGACCTACTGCAACTATGGTTATTCCTTAGTTTACCTCGCATCTTCAAGATAGAAGTAGTGTGCAAATCAAACAGAGAGCTAATGTTGAATTCCATAATCTTTCTAGTTTTATTTTATCATTTGATAGTGAAAATATTTTTTCTTACATTTTTTAGATGTATGCATTTAGTTTGATATGAATTTCTTCAAATAACAAGTGATGCATATTTTGTTTCAGAAATTCAGTTGAACCCAAACTTTGGTGATTACAGCTATAATAGTTGTAGGTTTTACAGAAATAAAAGGTGAGATAAACTAGATGATTCTATTTGCTAAATAACCTTATGTTATATAGGGCCAATCGGTTAACAATATGTTCAATCATTATTATTGGGCCCCAGAATAATGGCTAAGTAAAAGAAAGAACTTGGGTGCATGACACCTATTTGAAGAAGGAAGTGTGGGTTGAAGGCATGTAGCGAAGGGTTCTAACAGGGTTTTATAGAACAAACGACACGCAAAAGGCAAGACAGGTTTTGGGACTTATTCATATTCGGCGTTCTAGGAAACAAACAAGAAAATCATGACTCATCTAGCATGCAGAGTGGATAAGGTGCAAGCCTGATAGCTTGATGGCGATGAAAGGAATATTCCATCCATGTAATGGAAGGATCCAAAAAGATATTGTTGTAAGGAGTGGAGAGCTCAGATCAAAGGAGGCATTCTCCATTGGAGGACCACTTGGACACTTGAAAACCAATTTGTTACCTCAGAAGGCATGGCATTGAAGGTAGAAAAGCTATATATATAGGTACGTGGGTAGAAGAAGAGAGGATATACTAGAAAGGGATCACCCTGAGAGAGAAAAGGTGGTTGGAAAGAGGAGAAGATCTATAGAAATAGATGGAGGATTCTATGGGTTGGGATTAGAGAAAATATAGGAGTGATGATATTTTTAGAGGGATGGGTTTGTGTTTATCCTATGTAATATGAAGGACATAGTGTAGTTCTTGATGCATGACCTTGTTTTGCATTGTTATATGGGTCTATTATGACCTTAAGGAATGTAATGTGGTTAATGAACTTACTAATATAAATGGAAGGTTTTTTTCTAAAGTATATATGTTTTTATAAGCTTAAGCCTAATTCATTTCCTTCATATTATCAATAAGTTATATATGCTTCTTGTTGTTTCTCTTTTATGGATGCATTAATATGATAACTCATCCTAGGTTCTTAGAATTATGATTGACTCTTTCCTATTCTTTTGCATTTGAATATCAGTCATAAGATGATGTATTCTCATAAGAGTCATATAAAGGAGGGTCTCAGCACCTGTGCATGGCTCAGGTGAGCACCCATTGTCCGCTGGGTGATAGGACGATGTGCATGGGACTAGACTATTGTTCTAAGGTTATAAAAATGGCTATATCTTGGTCCTATTGTTGGGACTTATTTTCAAATTTGTTGTGAGAAATGGAAAAAATCTTCATCCCTATGATACATGATGATGAAACCTCTTACCTTGGAAAGTATTGAAACATGGTTCAAAAGAACGGATGACGAATTTGCTCAAATATTCAGCACTGAACCTGAGCTTGATGCATGTAGATGGGTAGAAGAAAACCTATACCATAAATTATATGAGACATTCTTGTATTGTTTCCTAGTAAAAAAAATATGAATGGTTTTCATAATATGCATCCAGATTGAGATGGTACTATAGATCGCACTTATGAACCCAAGATGATTATCAAAGGTTGCAAGATGCAGATTTGACTTGGACACATGTTGTTGATCACTAGTGGAAAGGAGTGTTAACTAGTTATACTCTAGATTATGCCATTTCTACGTATTCTTGCCCATATTTTTTTGATTTCGAGTTTCTGAGGGAGCCCAAAGGATCATTTTTGCATGTTATTCCTTTAGCTATGAAGATCTTGGTCATTACCTTAAGTTTAGATGCATTTCTCATGGCCAGCTAAACTTCTCTAAGCCCTAGGAGAGGAAGCTAGGGTGGAGGAAGATGATGAACATTGTGGTTGAGAAGGAAAGGGGGGAGAGAAGACTCAAGTATTGTGAATCTCGTGAAAGGGAGATGACTAGACAATGCAAGGTTACAAGTGTGATGGATGCAGATGTTATAGGAAGGAGTTGAGGTTCATGTAGAGGATGTGGAACTTGAGCAGTCTATACTACCCCATCTTGGAAAACATGGGAGAGAAGCCCCTTTAGATTATGATGAGAGTTTTTCCCATGGAGAAAAGAGAGTCATCAACATGTATCTAAACCCACCTGGTGACCAAAACTTAGTGCTTGGTTTTCCAAAATCAAGGGAGAAGTATTGTTGACCCAGTTGGTATTGGTGGGAGTAACCGATCTGCACCCAAGAGATATAATTTATCATTTAGAACATCCATGCTTACGCAAACCATTCTAGTATTTAGAGGAATTTTTGGTTAAGGTGTAAATATGCAAGGTTTGGGTATCATGTCTGCGAGTGGAGCAAGAAACACAACCAGAAGTGGGATAATCTAAAAACCATCGTTACACAGTTCAATGGGACACTGGGAACACTAGGCGCAACCACTTTAGGCCATTTTCTAGCTACAAGAGGTGGATCTGGTGATGAATGAACTAGAGGACATGGTGGAACTAGTGGATATGGAGGATCTGGTATGTTAGGAAGAACAGGACCTGGTGGATCCAGTGGATCTGGTGGAGGAGGAAACACTGGAGGGAACCAAGGTTCTGGATCAAGAGGAAAAGAGCCTCAGCCACCTCCACAAGTATTTTTTGAGATGTTATTGCACTTATCATACTATAAGGGTATTGAAGATTTTACAGAGCATGTGAAAAAGTGTGAATTACCATGGCATGTGAAAGGGATCACTGTCCCAGAGCGGAAGGCAAGTTAGTTTGTAATGATGTTGCAAGGGCACACACATAGCTGGTATCGAATGTATTACCTCCATTAGACAGTGGTAGACTACACTACATTGAAGAACACCTTTGGAGTAGAATTCCATATCCTTGAATGTGATTAGAAGAGTATCAACACCCTGGAGTAGCCCTAAGAAGGAATGACAGAGAGTGTGTGGGTGTATGATGTGTGGTTCAAAACCCTCTTCTCTAGGCTATCATATGAAATCCACCCCTCTCAGCATGCTCAATGGTTTTTTGGAGGATTGATAACACCGTTGAGAAGGGAACTATCACACAAGAATTTCACAAACCCGCGTGAGGCATTGGAAGCTATCCTGTGCATCGAGGATGTTAGGAGAATTGATACTGGTGTTAGTCCTTTATTGGAGGCTCAAATTGTTACAATGTTCAAATAGTTGGAGAAGTTGTATGCAAACTCAGCGCATGAGGTTCTTAGTGGGCTTGTGTGTACATAATGTGAAGTGGAGGGGCTTGTAAAGGATAGTTTCCTTCAGAAGTCAGTATGTGTTATGGCGGTAGAATGTGAGATTTGCCATGTGGATCATGATGCAAGTAGGTGTCCTCTACTACAACATGCAATCCACAATAATATTTCTTGTTATCATAAGATTAGTACCTCTACGACCCATGATACTAAGGATTACAAACTGATTTACTAGATTCATGATGTTATTGATCCTTGTTTACACCAAACTAGTCTTGCAAGTAGTTCTAAGGATGATGATCATCTCTATGAAGGGCGCACAAATAGAGGAGCATGTGGAAGAGGATTTTTTGGTCGCAATAACCATGGTAGAGGACGAAGTGAATTCCCATGAGTAACCTATTACAATTGTGGATCTACAGATCATTACAAGCACAAGTGTTTGGATCTATTGCAATGGTCATGGTGCGAGAAGAAACATAAGTACAAAGAGTGTCTAGAGCTTTATCAGCATATGAACCAGTACCACCAGAAAGAAAAAGGTGCTTGGATGGTGAACATCAAGAAGGCTGATTCATAGTGGATGCTAGGAATGGCCCGTGAGTCGGGACTACAACCTGTATTGGTGACAACATGAGCATAGGTCGTACACACAAAGGAAATACTAGGACAAAGGACACTAGTTTCAAGAGATGAACTAGTACATAGAAAGTATCTAGACCATGCTCATTTGAAGGAGGTGTATCAAGAGACTATGGATGTGATTTGGATTTTGCAAGGGTAGATCCAATGTATGAAGGAGCAATCAAAGTAGTTGGAACAAAGGAAGAATTTTGAGGTTATGAAGGAGGACCTTGATGAGGTCAAGGAAGTATGTAGGATGTTAAGGAAAGAGAATATTATTCCTTTACTAGGAGAATGGATGAGGGAGAAGGTACCACATGCCAAAGAAGAGTGTGAAAGGTAGGTTTTACATGCAAACCTTCCTCCCCACAACCTTGAATATGACAAGG
This sequence comes from Taxus chinensis, assembly GCA_019776745.2. NCBI lineage: Eukaryota > Viridiplantae > Streptophyta > Pinopsida > Cupressales > Taxaceae > Taxus > Taxus chinensis. The sequence goes on from CM034153.1 coordinate 581,356,386, forward strand.
AGATTAAATTAAATCTAGTTACTGATGGTTGGCTTCTGATTAATATCCTCATCGACACAAGAGTGGATGTCAATGTTCTTACCTTAGATGCATAGCATAAAATTTAAATACCTTCACTATAACCTTCTTTGAATGTGTTGTATATGGAAAAAAATACAAAGGAAATGCCCATTAGGGTCTTGAAGGATGCAACTATCACCATTCAAGGGGCCAAGTTCATAGAAGACTTCAAATTCTTGGTGCTTGCTGAGGTAGATGAATTTCTAGCATTTCTTGGGCACCCATGGTGTTATAAGAATAATATTGACCTACGGTTTAACAAGGGATATATTAGTTTTGAGGAAAAGGAAGAATGAGTCATCATTCCCATGAGTGATGGGAAATCAACACCTTATACTGAACCCTTTGGAGAAGAATTCCTTGATAGAATATATGTGTGCTCCATCAGAGATCCTGAGATAATTCATCCCACTGAGGGAGATATCTAGTTTGAAGATGCTTAGTCCTCGAGTGATACCACTAGTACGACGTGTGACGATTGGGTGCATAGGACTAATGAGCTGATTGGGAGAAAATTGAGAGGATTTGTAACAAGGGTAACTAAGGTACATTTGGTCAAACACCTAGGAGGAAAGAAGTTGTCAAGTTACACCTAGGAAGAACGAGGACAAGAGAAGGGGAATGCTAAGTTATAACCTACTTGAAACTGCAACACGATGGTGGGATACACATCAAGAGAGCCTTTTCAAATGGTGTGAGGTAAGAGTCACATTCACTATAAGTTTCTCCAAGAGTAATGTGCCCACTGTGATCCAAGACTACCATGGTAAAGAGACCACCTCATTTCATATCCAAGTGTGTGAGAAGGCATGGATGGGAAGCACAGAAGCATTGTTAGCTTTGTTATGGGTGCATAAGTTGTATTTACCTTACAAGTCTGTGTGCATGCTTGGTATATTCATTCGGAGATGCATTTTCAAACATGTAATTGGCCGGAATTGGCGGCTGATCTCATTCAAGCTTTCGAGTATAGGAGGACAAATCCATTAGTGGATAAGGCATTACAAGTAATCAGGAACCTTACGATGGGAGATAGTGCTATGGAAGAAGACAAGATACTAGAGTTTTTGTGTGAGCCTTATTTGTAGGCACACCTCAATGAAGAAGAATCATAGGAAGTACAACCTAAGTGCGCGTGCACGGAAAAAGAAAAAGGAAAAATGGTTAATGTAGTAGATGGTGAAGAGATGGAAAGTTTGGATGTTAACCATTTTGAAGGTATGCGTGAAGTCATAGATAGCACTAATGAGTGAGAATGTGCCTACCATGAGCCCTTAAAAACAAAGAAGGTTAACATTGGGAAAGAGGCAAAACCTAAGGAAGCTATTATCGGGGACTATTGGTTGGAAAATGAAGTGTCAAAGGTCATTGATCTATTACACGAGTTCCAGGAGTTGTTCCCTCATGGGTACCATGAACTCAAAGGTGTCTACCATTCTTTAGGAGAGATGAAGATCAAGTTGAAGGAAGGTGCATGACCAATTCGGAAGAGGCCTTATCAGATGAATCCAAATCTGCGCATACGGGTCAAGGAAGAAATAGACAAGATGATAGCATTTGGTATCATTAAGGCTATGGAAGAATCATAATGGATAAGCCCAATGGTCATCAGTATAAAAAAGGATGGAAGAATAAGGATCTGTGTGGACTACAATGACTTGAATGTAGTATGTGTCATCGATTACTTCTCAACCCCCTTTACTGAATATATTTTAGAGGGAGTAGCCAGGCACAAAGTCCACTCTTTCACGGAAGGGTTCTAAGGGTATCACTAAGTCATAATTGCAAAGGAAGACCAGAGAAAGATAAATTTTTCCACTGAATGGGGAATTTTTCCCTACACGGTTATGCCTTTTGGATTGAAGAATGCACCTGTTGTGTTTTCATACATTATGGTACAAGCATTTCAGGATTTCATCCATAAGTTTTTTCAAGTTTACCTAGATGACTAGACTATGTATGGGCTAGTAAAATACCATTGTGAAAATTTTAGGCTAATGTTTGAGAGATGTTGGCAGTTGAGGATATCCCTCAACATTAAGAAATGTGTCTTTGCTACTCCATTTGAAACCCTGTTAGAACATATTATATGTAAGGAAGGCTTACTAGTGGGTCCCGCCAAATTTGTAGTTATTGAGGGATTAGGGGAGCCTACTAGTCAAAGTGCAATGTGTGGATTCCTTGGGCATACAAGGTACTATAGAAAATTCATCAAGGGGTATGCTAAGATTTACATGCCCTTAGAGGAATTTATAAAACACAATAGTTCTTTTCATTGGGAAGAGGCATACAAAAGAGTATTTGACACTTTGAAGGGTATGCTTTTCATTGTGCCCATACTACATGTTCCTTCTTAGATAATCCTTTCCATGTGCATGTTGATGCCTCAGGGACAACTATGGGAGTAGTACTAGCACAACCTAGTGAGGGGATTGTTAATCATCCCTTGTGTTTTGCAAGTAGGAGCTTAACATCAGTAGAGAAAAATTACACAACAATTGAGTGTGAGGAACTATCAATGATCTACGCATTGCACAAGTTCAGACTATATCTATTGGAAACACCATTTATATTCTACATGAACCATGTGGCATTGAATTAATTAGTAAACAAGCCCATTTTGCAAGGGTGCATATGTTGTTAGGTCCTATTATTCCAAGAGTTTGAGTTCACAGTGGTTCAAAAACTAGGGAAGAGAAATTTAGGACCTGACCACTTATCAAGGATTAACTCAAGGGAGGATACACAAAGCATTGAGGATACCATGCTAGAAGCACAACTGTTTAGGTTATGGCATGCACCCTATAATTTAAAAGATATCACAATGTTCTTGAAAATAGGTGTCATGTGGGAAGGGGTGAAGACTCTGGAGAGGAAGCAGTTAGCTATACGTGTGTTACCCTACATGTTGATTAGTGGAGATTTGTATAAGTTAGGAAGTGATCAGGTTCTGCACTGATGTGTATTGGAACATGAGTGTGTGGAAACTATAGAGGAAGTACATTGTGGGATTATAGGAGAAAACTATGCAGGAAATGTTACCATGCGAAAGATTTTACTAGCAAGGATTTGGTGGGAAACCATCTACTAGGATTTTGTTAGCAGGTATGGTTATCCTTTAATCTTAAATATTAATATGGGTACAAACTTTCTCAATGAAATGGTCAGGATTTTGTTAGCAGAATTTATGGTGGCCCATCACAAGACTACCCCTTATCACCCTCAAGCAAATGGAACTGCTCAAGAATTTAACAAAATACTAAGTTAGATGTTGACTATGATCTGTGATGTTGGATGACAAAATTGGGATGACAAGGTATCATCCATTCTATGGGCATACAGGAAAACCTACAAGAGGTTTAATAAGGCCACACCGTTTCAATTGGTGTTTAGAACATAGGCTATTTTTCTAGTTGAATTCAAGTTACTATCATTGTGTATAGCATGTGCAAGAGGATTAAATGATGAGAAACCAATATAAGAGACGATTGATAATTTGATGTAATTAGATGAGAGATGATCACTTGCTAGATGGATTCAGAAGAAAGAAAAAGCAAGACAAGGTATGGCATGATCGTCATATCAAGAACAAATAGTTTGAGATTAGGCAGGTGGTGTTGTTATATGATTCTAAGTATCTGTTCCATCTTGGGAAGTTAAAATTCCATTGGTTAGGACCCTATATCATCTCGTACATCCTTAAATCAAGAAATTTCCAGTTAGAAGTGCTAGATGGGATGAGATTACTAGGTCATTTCAATGGGAATATGCTAAAGCCCTAATTTAAATAAGTCTTCTTGGTGTTTATAAATAAGGCAATATTTCCAATTAGATTAGAATTTCCCTTTCTCATTGTTTGTTTCTTTCTTTGTTTCATTTTGCACCTTGTGCACTGGTAACCACATTATTTTCTAAGGTTTTGTATGCGCAGAGGACTGTCATCACCAATCTGGCACTATGATAATTCTTTATTGGGAACTCCTCGTGCTATGATTATTTACTAATGCATAGCTTTTAGTTTGGTGGATGGAATCTGGAAACACAACAACAAACATAACACAAGAATATCATAGACTATGATACAAAGCAATGATGAAAAATATGAAAATATAGGTGTAAATTATAATATCAACATGAAATTGTTACAATCTCACCCATGAGGTACTTTAAGTGTTACTGACTTCACTTGCCTTCCAACAATATCTATGGGATAAACTTCAAAATGGATTCTTTTACACACCTTCAAAATGATGGCTTCCTTTACACACTTACTCATACTATATTTCTCACTACTTCCCTCTATATCAAATGAGGGGGGTGGCCTCTTTATTTATAGGAATTCAGGCTTATCCACCCTATCTCTAAGATAGGATAGGAAATATCTTCTGTCCAATCATATTCCATGCCTAAACTCTTGTCTTTAAATGTAGACTTATCTTCTACGATAAGATAAACCTTATCATCTCACATGGGTTCCACCTTTTTAGACTCTTCTACAAATAAAATACACAAAATATTTATGGCATCACTCCTTGTCCTTATTACAAATATAATATTTCTAATTCCTAATAATGTAGACCCTACTTCTCTACTTACCCCAACTTTGACATTTTAACATTATAGACCACTTACAACAAATATTTATTTTTTACAACGTTCCTATTGTACTTTGACTGTTACCATACTCTACTTTACTGGTGGCACCGTACTGACGGTGCCGTTATCTTCTATCATATGCCACTACTAATCATACTTAACAACATCCTATTCCTAATACATACATAATAAAATAGAAATTACAGAGGAAAATTTTAATGTTGACATTTTCCCCCTTCCTAGCTTCTACTACGTCCTCGGAGTAGACTATTCTGGTGATTGGAAAATATTTAACTTGTCATGGTTGACCCATTTCATAATGGGAGTAGCATCCAATTCCTCTAATTGATATGTACCATTTTCATGCACAGCTGCTATTTTGTAGGGCCCCATCCATTTGGGAAGAAATTTGTTTTTCCTTTTTTTTTGTATCTGGAATCATATACTAGAACCAAGTCATTCACATGAAATGGAGACCAACGGATCTTTTGATCAAAGTATTCCTTCTTATTCATTTTCTTCTTATAGCTTGTATCCTTCACTATTTCCCTCATTTCCTCTAGTAAATGAAGATGCTCCAACCTTTCTTTTACTGAATCATTTTCATCCATCATTTCCTTTTTCATAACTCTCACAGTGGGAATATCAAACTCAATAGGAAGAACTGGATCAATGGCATAAGTCAACTGAAATGGGGAGTATCTTGTTGCTAACTTTGATGTTTCCCTATATTCCCACAATACTGCATGGATCCTTTTATCCCACTTATGTACCTACAAGGTTGTATCCTTTGCTAGAATTTGATACAACAAAAAATTTGTTCATTCCACCTGTCTATTTTTGCTTGGCTTGTATGTTGTTGCCTTTCTGTGCTTAATAGAAAACTTGTTGAATAGGGCTTCTACCACCTCATTAATAAATTGGCTTCCTTGATCTGTTACAATTTATAGTGGGCAACCTAATCTGGTGATAATGTGTTCATATATGAACCTTACCACTTCATCCATGGAAGTTGTTTTCCATGGCCTAGCTTCAACCCACTTGGTTAAATAATATGTGGCAACTACAATATAATTGTTTTGGCATGTGGTAGTAGGAAGTGGACCTACAATATCTATTCCCCACTTTTAAAAGGGACCAAGTGGAGAAATAGACTATAATGGAGCTGATGAAGTCTTACGGTTACCATGTGTTTGAAAAATATCACATGTTTTACAATAATTATAACAATCTCTAAAAAGAGTGGGCCAGTGATAACCTACATCCAAGATCCTTCTTGTTGTAAGTTTTCTAAAGAAGTGTCCTCCACATGTACCATTGTGGAATTCTTCTATCATCTCTTTTCCTTGATCATGTCCAACTGCTCTCTTATACTGTCCATCCGGTCCTATTTGAAATAATCCTCTATGCAGAATAGAATATGGACGACTGGCTTGAGTAATCTTCCTCTTATTCTTTGCATTGACACCATTAGGAAACTTGAATTCATTCAGATAATTCCAAATATCTATGTATTCACTAGGGATTGTGTCAAGGGATAACAATGTTGCATCTGGAAAATCATCATCATCACAAGATGACCCTAAACCATCATAGGCTCGAGAGAGTGCATCTGCATTGACATGCTTCTTTCCTAGCCTATCTATAATATCAAATTCAAATTCTTGTAGCAAAATTATCCATCTTGCTATCCTCCCTGATGGGTAAGACTTATTTACAATATACTTTAGAGCCTGATGATCTGTTACAACTATAAATTTATGCCCTAGCAAGTAATTTCTAAACTTCTTTATAGCAAAAATAATAGCTAGAGCCTCTTTTTCTATTACAATATAATTTACCTTAGCACTGCTCATTTGTCTGCTCCCAAAGTAAACTGGATGATCATTCCCATTTTCATCATTTTGGCTCAAAGTACTTCCTAGTGCTGCATCTGAGGCATCAATATACACAATGAATGGCTTGCTCCAATCTGGATTCTTTAAAATAGGTGAAGACACTAGGGATTCCTTCAGTTGTTCAAAAGTTTCATGCGCCTTATTTCCTAGTTCATAAGTAACATCCTTCTTCAAGAACTGGGTTAGTGGATGTGTAATCTTTGAAAAATTCTTGATGAACCTTCTATAGTAACCCACATGGCCTAAAAATGATCTCAACTTACTTCTATTCATAGGAAATGGTAACTCTTTGATTTTTAAAACTTTATCAGGATCAGTACGAATACCATCTCTTGATACAACATGCCCTAACAAAACACCTTTAGAACATCCAAAGATACACTTTGTAGGGTTTAGTGAGGCTTGTGCTTCATCTAACCTTTGAAATGATGTCTCCATCTGGTGCAGGTGGTCCATCTTGCTCCCATAGATGAAAAAATCATCTAGAAATACTTTGATGAAGTTCCCAATGTAGGGTTGAAATACCCTATTCATCAAATGCTAGAATGTTGCCAGAGCATTACACAACCCAAAAGGCATAACTCTATAAACAAATGTTCCCCAAGGAGTGGTGAACAGTGTCTTCAGTTGATCTTTCTCTACTATATGAACTTGGTTGTATCCACTATATCCATCAGCAAAACTATAGCACTCCTGACCAGCTACTTCGTCCAAGATCTGATTTGAGAATGGAAGAGGGTAATGATCCTTCTTTGTTGCCTTATTTAGCATCCTATAATCAACACAAATGTGTATCTTCCCATTCTTTTTTATTGAGATCACAATTGGAGAAACGCATTCTAAATTCTCCAAAACAAATATGAATCCTGCATCAAACAACTTATCTATTTCTTCTTTTACAATCTTTGAAAAATTAGGATTCATTCTATATGGCCTTTGCTTTATGGGCTTAGTACCATCTACCAGCTCAATAGAATGTTCTACCCAACTTACTTGACGAATTTCCTTGCAATCAAAAGTGAATAGGTGTATGTACCTTCGAAAGACCTATAGGTAGGATTCCTTCTCACTCTCCATCACAGCATCACCAATCTTTATTTTTTAGAGATGATCATCAATTTCTTCTTTAGATAATTTTATGGGTTCATGAGTTGGTGTGACTGGAAGGATATCCATGACTAAAACATCAACCTCACTTTCTTCATCTTCAGTGTCCACTTCATTGGTCCTAGAGTAATCAGAGGATGTCTAATCATCAGTTTCTTTAATTGAATCCACATATTTTTTCTTATGATGCCGAGGGATCATGTTTATCTTCACCCTCTCTCTACCATGTCCAAGTGTCATGAAGCCTTCATTCCAATAGTTTCTTGCATGAACTCTCCTTGGCCATGGTCTTCCTAACAACATTGGGTATGTAATAGTACCATTTTTCATCACCTGAAAGTCTACCACACATACAACACCCATAACAGATATTACCACATTTGAAACTACACCTTCTGGTATAGTTTTTCCCTTATTTAATGACCTTAACATAAGTATTGAGGGGTGATCAATTTTTAAACCCAACATATTCATCACAGACTTGGTCATTACATTAATTGAAGCACCTCCATCAACTAAGACATCATGAATTGAAATACCATTACATAATACTTCAGCTTGTGGAGCGTAAGGATCTACCTCTACCTCCAAAACAGGTACCTTAACCTCCTTCCTTTGTTGAGCATTGAGTCCACTTCGCAGCTCATGCCTCTCCTCAGAATACATAGCCAAGAGTTGACCATATGTAATATTTACAAGCCTTTTGGATTGATCTTCTAAGATGGAATATGCTCCTTCTCCCTGTAAAATCAGAAAATCCTACACACCCAACTTTATTGTCCTATGTTTCTTACTAGTTTCTCCTTTCATCTTTTACGATCATTTCCATCTTGGTTATCTTTTTCTTTCTTTCTTTTTGTTACAAACACATCTACTTCATTATTTATGCTCTTATCTACTACATCAAAAGAATTCACAGGTGTTTTTCCTTTATCATTATCTCTTGTACCAGATGTAGAAGCTCTATCTGGACAATTATACTTATAATGACCCTTTTTATAACAACCATAACATATGACTTCAGAAATATTTCTTTTTGGACCTCTATCTCCTCCCTGAGAACTAAATTTTTTTCCTTTAAGAAGATTAATAGTTAATTGGCTCATCTTCCTTATCAGATCTTCATACTCAATAGATGTACTAGGAGAAAGATTTGTGCTCACCGAGAGTGGTTGTGGATTCTAGACCAAAGGTGCTGGTGTAGGCTCTACTTTAGCAACAATTTCTTTGGGCTCCTCTTGCATGATTTCTTCTTGCCTTCTTGTAATCTCCTTTGCTTGTTTAATGGTAGTTGGGTGGTCATACTTCACTCGTTGTTTGATCTCTGGCTTCATCCCAAGAATGAAGTGCTTACAGAGGAGATTATCCATGCCAATCATCAACCCATCTGTTAATCCTTCCTTTTGGATCTCATCATCGAGCTTCCTCCTTAGTTCTAGAACACGAGCATGATAATCTCTTATCTTTTCCTTCTCTCTTTGGGCTAGCTTTGTGATCTCGATCATGAGATCTACATATTTTTTTTGTTCACCAAACTCTTCAAGAAAACTTTCAGTTAATAAATCCCATGATATTTTCACATTATCACCTAGTGTTTCAAACCACCTAAGTGTTGAACCATCCAAAAAGGTAGGAAAAAATTCAGTCCATTATTCCCTTCTTATGAGACCATTACAAATGCAAGATCATTTAAAATATTGAATGAAAGAGGAAGCATCTTCATTAGATTGGGCTAAAAAAATAGGAATGTTCCCCATTTTCAAAAATAACCACAGTGAAATACCAACCCACAAGTACAATCAACAAGACTTATGTGCACAAATAATTGGAATCACTATAATAGAAAGTAACTTTACACCTTTCTACGGTAAAATAGAAATGACCATGGTAAACTATGGTAAAACTTGACTTACTGTAGTAAAAAAATGACTTTACTGTGGTAAACATTATTCACGATAAAAAGTGAAGTTACTGTGGTAAATACTATTCACGCTAAAAAGTGACTTTACTGTGGTAAATACTATTCATGGTAAAAAGTGACTTTACCATGGTAACCGCTATGCACAATAAAAACAAGGTTACCCTCCAAATGTTTTCTGACTAATTGGGAATATCTCTCTAGAAAATCCACCAACAAGGAATGGTCCTGGAAACGGAACCAAAATTTCATCACCAATCTGGCACTATGATAATTCTTTACTGGGAACTCCTTGTGCTATGATTATTTACTAATGCACAAATTTAAGTTTGGTGGATGGAATCTGGAAACACAACAACAAACATAACACAAGAATACCATAGACTATGATACGAAGGAATGATGAAAAATCTGAAAATATAGGTGTAAATTATAATATCAACATGAAATTGTTACAATCTCACCCATGAGGTACTTCAAGTGTTACTGACTTCACTTGCCTTCCAACAATATATGTGGGAGAAACTTCACAATGGATTCTTTTACACACCTTTAAAATGATGGCTTCTTTTACACACTTACTCATACTATATTTCTCACTACTTCCCTCTATATCAAATGAGGGGGGTGGCCTGTTTATTTACAGGAATTTGGGTTTATCCACCCTATCTCTAAGATAGGATAGGAAATCTCTTCCAGCCAATCATATTCCATGCCTAAACTCTTGTCTTTACATGTAGGCTTATCTTCTAAGATAAGATAAACCTTATCATCTCACATGGGCTCCACCCTTTTAAACTTTTCTACAAATAAAATACACAAAATATTTATGACATCACTCCTTGTCCTTATTACAAATATAATATTTCTAATTCCTAATAATGTAGACCCTACTTCTCTACTTATCCCAACTTTGACATTTTAACATTATTAGACCACTTACGACAAATATTTACTTTTTACAACATTCCTATTGTACTTTGACTATTACCGTAATCTACTTTATTGGCAGCACCGTACTGATGGCACCGTTATCTTCTATCGAACACCACTACTAATCATACTTAACAAAATCCTATTCCTAATACATACATAATAAAATAGAAATTACAGAGGAAAATTTTGATGTCGACAGGACCACACATCTTTTTTAGTGTGGGGTACAGTAATGGAGTAATGCAAAGCAAAGTGTAATCCTGTACTAAAAATTGAGTGGCCTAGTAGAAGGATGCGCGTAAGATCAAGAAAGCACATGGGGAAATGGTGAATAATAAATCATCATGTCAAGAAGGATATACCAAAAATAATGTACAAAGGATGAAGAGCACAAGAACATGTGGTAGGCGAAGGAAAAAATTAGGTAAAGGACATAAGAAGTTCCTTCAATGCTCTAGACGCGCACATAAGAGACTTTGGTCAGATTGGATATTTTCACACCAGAAGGTTGTAGAAGGTTTTTCACATAGGATTAGGCATGTGGGTAAGAGTGCTTAAGGTCAGCTTAGTGGAAAAATCCATATTTAATGTTAACTTTGTTAGTAGGTGGTATAAAATTTATTTCTAGAGAAGGAGCAAAAACTATAAATATGAGGTCGGGAAAGTCATTATTTTACCTTGTCATTACGAAGTTGAAGCGCTCTTGTAAACTAGGGCATCTAGAGAGTTTTTTGAAGGAAGAAGAATCCTAGAAATATATGTGTGTTACTAGAGTGGATTTGTGAACCAAGAGGAAGGAGTACATGAGCATTTGAAGTACATCATCTTGTGGAAGGTTTTCCTAGTTAGGGTTTGGTAGCTAGGGCATAGAGATAGAAGGATTTATTCCAGGAGTTGATATTTGAAGTTGAGTTTGGAGTTAAGCAGAATCATAAAGAAAAGTAAGGAGTTATTAGTTTATCCCAATAGAAAGCATGAAACCTAAGAAGGTGACTATATCACCAAAGAAACAAAAGGGAAAGGTAAATGGAAAACAAACCACTTCCGTCACAAGCTCCAATGAGGAATGGTACACAAAAATGCAATACCCAGATGGATTATTTATAGGAAATGAGTGGTTTTCACACTTAATAAAAATGGTTGTGAGTGGTTATAACCATCGCACAAGAACAACTGAAAAGGAAACGGTGTTAGATTTGGTCTGTCTAGCTAACAAAAGGACACCAGATGGTTCATTCGTACAATGATGGGGTGAAAGTCAAATTGGAGAAAGAAGGGTTATTTAAACTGTATGAGTTTCCTTACTTTGGTAAGCCTGAGTGACTATATCAGTGGTTGATGTCGCACGTACATGAGGATAACTTATATTTTGCAAGGCACAAGATGCACTTAACACCATAGTTGATATCCAAGTTCATTGGCCTGAATTGTAAAGGGGAATCCATAGATGATTATTTGAGTGACAAGGAGGCTATCAAGGAATCAGTAGTAGCTTATGACTACAAAAAGGGTTCATAGTACTTTGACATCATAGAAATTCCAGACCCATTTATAAGGATGGACGAGTGCTTGGTGACCAAGCTTAATGATCAAGAACGATGGACACAAGTGAACAAGGCAAGGATAAATGTATGCTAGAAGATATCAGAGGGAACCATCTATAACTTGTCTGCTTTCATCACAAATGAGATCATAAGCAGTGTCTAGGAAGGATGAGATATTATTCAGCAACATCGTCCTCACCATCACCTTCTTGGATATTGAAGTGCCTGATGTGTGAGAAAAAAATATTTGGGAGTATCTAGAAGAGGATCCCTCACCCGTAAAAAGGTTTGAAAAGTACACTTGTGAAACCATGAAGGCCACTCACAAGGCGCACCTAGAGAAGTGGTATAAATGAATGCATGACTCATTCGGGGAAGATTGGAGGATCCCAAAGGATTTTCCCACACTCGTGGATGGAGAATCAAAGTTTGTAGTATACCAACATTTTTGCATTGGCAGATATACATTAACAGATGGGACTAAGGGTCCATAGTGCAAGCTGCCCTTCTCCTTCACCGAGCAATACTTCCAAGATGGAGTCAACTAGTTCAAATAAGCCAAAAGACTAACGTTTAACCTTAGTGAGTTGGAAAAATACCACCACGATCTATATCGAAAGATCAAATACATTAAAAATCATGCATACGTGGAGAAATATTTTTCACATGAATTGTAAATGATGAAGCCCATGACACTATCGATCACCAGAAGGACCAAAATAAGGGTGTATCTATAAATAGGACCTAATTTTGAGAAAGGTGCCTATCTAGAGAGTGATGTATCCATTATAGAAGACCCCATAGGGAGAAATAATGCCACACAAAAGAAGAGAGAAAGAGAAGGTCAAGAGAAGAAGGCACCAAGTGTGCAAACAACACAATCTGTGGGCAGTCCAGAAGCAAGCTCTAAGCCTAGCACTTACGTGCATAGGAAGAAGTACCCTATCAAAAAAATACCCAAGAAGAAGAATTTCCAAAGCATTAAGATCCCCTCACCCATGAGGAGTCACCAAGGAATACATCTCCTAGTGAAGAAAAACAAAAGTAAGAATCTCCTGTACTGGAATTCCCCAGTAATGAAGAAGCAGAAGGTGACAAAAGAGGCAGACGCAGAGGAGACAAAAATTTAAGATTCCTACATTGGAAAAAAGGATGAAGATGGGCCTGAAGGATGTGAAGACCATATAGTGTATGATATACATGACTCAGAGGAGGAAGAAGGTGAAGAGAAGTATAACAAGGAAGATGAAGAAGAAGGAGAGGATCAAGGCAAGGGGGTGAGTGAAGAGGTGAGAACCAAAAACCAAGGAACCATAAGCCTCAAAAAGGAGAAAGTGGAGAAATATATGGAGAGAGAAGTGGAGGGCATCATGAAGGAGTTGGTGGAATAGGATTTGGAGTGGAGCGCAGATGAAATTTTGAAGGATATTGAAGAAGAAAGCGTTGGGAAGGAGTATGGTAGCATAGATGGGAATCCCAATTCAGTAGTAAGCTTCCCAAAAGTTGCTCGGATATGTGGGAAAGGTATAGTGGTGGCACAAGAGTAGGGAATGGGATACATTAATGATCCTAGCAAGGTGTTATGCATGCATTTCTAAAGCACTGTACCAATAGAGAAACACCTGGCTATGTCATTATTTGATGAAGAAGGTGCATATCCCCAAACCAGGAAGATGTTATCTTGGGAATTCGAGTCACACATAGATGAACCTGAGTTTGAAATAAGATAGAGAGCACTGATGAAGGTGCTAGGAACAAAAGGAGTAAATCCTTTGGTGAATGCTTAGAAACTATCAAATGAATAGGTATGTAATGTGCTCAACAAGGTTTTAGAGTCAAAGTTGAGACCGGACTGTGTTGGGAGGAATTATAGAGTGAGATTATTGGAGGAGGAATTAGAGAAGAAAAAGAAGGATCTCATGGAAAATAGCAAGTACCTAAAGCAAAAGGATCTGATCAGCACTTAGTTGAGGCATGAGCTAAAAGAAGAAAAGAAAAGGTGTGTAAATTCCCCAAGAAGGTGGAGATGATTACGGATGCCATTGTCCTTGAAGCACCCCAACTTAGCACCACCGAGAAAAAGTCTGAATCAGTCTTGCATATCTGGAGGATTTTAATTGCATTCTCACAATGGAGAGGTGACCAATCACTTATATTTTATAGAATATGCTCAGGTATGCAAAGAGAAAGAGGAAAAGATGAAGGTTGTCGAGATTATGGCTCGATACACTAAACGTTTTATAGAGGTAAACGTTTTTGAGAAATTCATTGAAGCTACTTTAGATAACTGTGCTAATAGGGATAGAGTGGTAAGCATCTTGGTTTCCACCCATGAAATGAAACTCAAGGAATTCCAAGAGAAAAATAAGGGGAATATATCAGAAAGAGATAATATCCTTGAAGAGGTGGATAAGAATTCAGAAGAAATTAAGACCCTGTGAGGCTCGATCAAGATCCAACTGAAGGAACTATACCCCTACATAACCCATTGGATGGATGCACTTGATGATTTGAGCAAGCAGCTAGAGAGAATTGTTGAGACATGAACACCAAAGGCGATGATTTTGATTTTGAGGAAGTGGTTAACAGTGTCTTCATTGATCTTTTCTCCTGGCTATTTGAACTTGGTTGTACCACTATATCCATCAGCAAACTATAGGGCACCTCCTGACCAGCTACTTGCGTTCCAAGATCTGATTGGAGAATGGAAGAGGGTAATGATCCTTCTTTGTTGCCTTATTTAGCATCCTATAATCAACACAAATGTGTATCTTCCCATTCTTTTTTATTGAGATCACAATTGGAGAAACGCATTCTAAATTCTCCAAAACAAAATATGAATCCTGCATCAAACAACTTATCTATTTCTTCTTTTACAATCTTTGAAAAATTAGGATTCATTCTATATGGCCTTTGCTTTATGGGCTTAGTACCATCTACCAGCTCAATAGAATGTTCTACCCAACTTACTTGACGAATTTCCTTGCAATCAAAAGTGAATAGGTGTATGTACCTTCGAAAGACCTATAGGTAGGATTCCTTCTCACTCTCCATCACAGCATCACCAATCTTTATTTTTTAGAGATGATCATCAATTTCTTCTTTAGATAATTTTATGGGTTCATGAGTTGGTGTGACTGGAAGGATATCCATGACTAAAACATCAACCTCACTTTCTTCATCTTCAGTGTCCACTTCATTGGTCCTAGAGTAATCAGAGGATGTCTAATCATCAGTTTCTTTAATTGAATCCACATATTTTTTCTTATGATGCCGAGGGATCATGTTTATCTTCACCCTCTCTCTACCATGTCCAAGTGTCATGAAGCCTTCATTCCAATAGTTTCTTGCAATGAACTCTCCTTGGCCATGGTCTTCCTAACAACATTGGGTATGTAATAGTACCATTTTTCATCACCTGAAAGTCTACCACACATACAACACCCATAACAGATATTACCACATTTGAAACTACACCTTCTGGTATAGTTTTTCCCTTATTTAATGACCTTAACATAAGTATTGAGGGGTGATCAATTTTTAAACCCAACATATTCATCACAGACTTGGTCATTACATTAATTGAAGCACCTCCATCAACTAAGACATCATGAATTGAAATACCATTACATAATACTTCAGCTTGTGGAGCGTAAGGATCTACCTCTACCTCCAAAACAGGTACCTTAACCTCCTTCCTTTGTTGAGCATTGAGTCCACTTCGCAGCTCATGCCTCTCCTCAGAATACATAGCCAAGAGTTGACCATATGTAATATTTACAAGCCTTTTGGATTGATCTTCTAAGATGGAATATGCTCCTTCTCCCTGTAAAATCAGAAAATCCTACACACCCAACTTTATTGTCCTATGTTTCTTACTAGTTTCTCCTTTCATCTTTTACGATCATTTCCATCTTGGTTATCTTTTTCTTTCTTTCTTTTTGTTACAAACACATCTACTTCATTATTTATGCTCTTATCTACTACATCAAAAGAATTCACAGGTGTTTTTCCTTTATCATTATCTCTTGTACCAGATGTAGAAGCTCTATCTGGACAATTATACTTATAATGACCCTTTTTATAACAACCATAACATATGACTTCAGAAATATTTCTTTTTGGACCTCTATCTCCTCCCTGAGAACTAAATTTTTTTCCTTTAAGAAGATTAATAGTTAATTGGCTCATCTTCCTTATCAGATCTTCATACTCAATAGATGTACTAGGAGAAAGATTTGTGCTCACCGAGAGTGGTTGTGGATTCTAGACCAAAGGTGCTGGTGTAGGCTCTACTTTAGCAACAATTTCTTTGGGCTCCTCTTGCATGATTTCTTCTTGCCTTCTTGTAATCTCCTTTGCTTGTTTAATGGTAGTTGGGTGGTCATACTTCACTCGTTGTTTGATCTCTGGCTTCATCCCAAGAATGAAGTGCTTACAGAGGAGATTATCCATGCCAATCATCAAACCCATCTGTTAATCCTTCCTTTTGGATCTCATCATCGAGCTTCCTCCTTAGTTCTAGAACACGAGCATGATAATCTCTTATCTTTTCCTTCTCTCTTTGGGCTAGCTTTGTGATCTCGATCATGAGATCTACATATTTTTTTTGTTCACCAAACTCTTCAAGAAAACTTTCAGTTAATAAATCCCATGATATTTTCACATTATCACCTAGTGTTTCAAACCACCTAAGTGTTGAACCATCCAAAAAGGTAGGAAAAAATTCAGTCCATTATTCCCTTCTTATGAGACCATTACAAATGCAAGATCATTTAAAATATTGAATGAAAGAGGAAGCATCTTCATTAGATTGGGCTAAAAAAATAGGAATGTTCCCCATTTTCAAAAATAACCACAGTGAAATACCAACCCACAAGTACAATCAACAAGACTTATGTGCACAAATAATTGGAATCACTATAATAGAAAGTAACTTTACACCTTTCTACGGTAAAATAGAAATGACCATGGTAAACTATGGTAAAACTTGACTTACTGTAGTAAAAAAATGACTTTACTGTGGTAAACATTATTCACGATAAAAAGTGAAGTTACTGTGGTAAATACTATTCACGCTAAAAAGTGACTTTACTGTGGTAAATACTATTCATGGTAAAAAGTGACTTTACCATGGTAACCGCTATGCACAATAAACAACAAGGTTACCCTCCAAATGTTTTCTGACTAATTGGGAATATCTCTCTAGAAAATCCACCAACAAGGAATGGTCCTGGAAACGGAACCAAAATTTCATCACCAATCTGGCACTATGATAATTCTTTACTGGGAACTCCTTGTGCTATGATTATTTACTAATGCACAAATTTAAGTTTGGTGGATGGAATCTGGAAACACAACAACAAACATAACACAAGAATACCATAGACTATGATACGAAGGAATGATGAAAAATCTGAAAATATAGGTGTAAATTATAATATCAACATGAAATTGTTACAATCTCACCCATGAGGTACTTCAAGTGTTACTGACTTCACTTGCCTTCCAACAATATATGTGGGAGAAACTTCACAATGGATTCTTTTACACACCTTTAAAATGATGGCTTCTTTTACACACTTACTCATACTATATTTCTCACTACTTCCCTCTATATCAAATGAGGGGGGTGGCCTGTTTATTTACAGGAATTTGGGTTTATCCACCCTATCTCTAAGATAGGATAGGAAATCTCTTCCAGCCAATCATATTCCATGCCTAAACTCTTGTCTTTACATGTAGGCTTATCTTCTAAGATAAGATAAACCTTATCATCTCACATGGGCTCCACCCTTTTAAACTTTTCTACAAATAAAATACACAAAATATTTATGACATCACTCCTTGTCCTTATTACAAATATAATATTTCTAATTCCTAATAATGTAGACCCTACTTCTCTACTTATCCCAACTTTGACATTTTAACATTATTAGACCACTTACGACAAATATTTACTTTTTACAACATTCCTATTGTACTTTGACTATTACCGTAATCTACTTTATTGGCAGCACCGTACTGATGGCACCGTTATCTTCTATCGAACACCACTACTAATCATACTTAACAAAATCCTATTCCTAATACATACATAATAAAATAGAAATTACAGAGGAAAATTTTGATGTCGACAGGACCACACATCTTTTTTAGTGTGGGGTACAGTAATGGAGTAATGCAAAGCAAAGTGTAATCCTGTACTAAAAATTGAGTGGCCTAGTAGAAGGATGCGCGTAAGATCAAGAAAGCACATGGGGAAATGGTGAATAATAAATCATCATGTCAAGAAGGATATACCAAAAATAATGTACAAAGGATGAAGAGCACAAGAACATGTGGTAGGCGAAGGAAAAAATTAGGTAAAGGACATAAGAAGTTCCTTCAATGCTCTAGACGCGCACATAAGAGACTTTGGTCAGATTGGATATTTTCACACCAGAAGGTTGTAGAAGGTTTTTCACATAGGATTAGGCATGTGGGTAAGAGTGCTTAAGGTCAGCTTAGTGGAAAAATCCATATTTAATGTTAACTTTGTTAGTAGGTGGTATAAAATTTATTTCTAGAGAAGGAGCAAAAACTATAAATATGAGGTCGGGAAAGTCATTATTTTACCTTGTCATTACGAAGTTGAAGCGCTCTTGTAAACTAGGGCATCTAGAGAGTTTTTTGAAGGAAGAAGAATCCTAGAAATATATGTGTGTTACTAGAGTGGATTTGTGAACCAAGAGGAAGGAGTACATGAGCATTTGAAGTACATCATCTTGTGGAAGGTTTTCCTAGTTAGGGTTTGGTAGCTAGGGCATAGAGATAGAAGGATTTATTCCAGGAGTTGATATTTGAAGTTGAGTTTGGAGTTAAGCAGAATCATAAAGAAAAGTAAGGAGTTATTAGTTTATCCCAATAGAAAGCATGAAACCTAAGAAGGTGACTATATCACCAAAGAAACAAAAGGGAAAGGTAAATGGAAAACAAACCACTTCCGTCACAAGCTCCAATGAGGAATGGTACACAAAAATGCAATACCCAGATGGATTATTTATAGGAAATGAGTGGTTTTCACACTTAATAAAAATGGTTGTGAGTGGTTTATAACCATCGCACAAGAACAACTGAAAAGGAAACGGTGTTAGATTTGGTCTGTCTAGCTAACAAAAGGACACCAGATGGTTCATTCGTACAATGATGGGGTGAAAGTCAAATTGGAGAAAAGAAGGGTTATTTAAACTGTATGAGTTTCCTTACTTTGGTAAGCCTGAGTGACTATATCAGTGGTTGATGTCGCACGTACATGAGGATAACTTATATTTTGCAAGGCACAAGATGCACTTAACACCATAGTTGATATCCAAGTTCATTGGCCTGAATTGTAAAGGGGAATCCATAGATGATTATTTGAGTGACAAGGAGGCTATCAAGGAATCAGTAGTAGCTTATGACTACAAAAAGGGTTCATAGTACTTTGACATCATAGAAATTCCAGACCCATTTATAAGGATGGACGAGTGCTTGGTGACCAAGCTTAATGATCAAGAACGATGGACACAAGTGAACAAGGCAAGGATAAATGTATGCTAGAAGATATCAGAGGGAACCATCTATAACTTGTCTGCTTTCATCACAAATGAGATCATAAGCAGTGTCTAGGAAGGATGAGATATTATTCAGCAACATCGTCCTCACCATCACCTTCTTGGATATTGAAGTGCCTGATGTGTGAGAAAAAAATATTTGGGAGTATCTAGAAGAGGATCCCTCACCCGTAAAAAGGTTTGAAAAGTACACTTGTGAAACCATGAAGGCCACTCACAAGGCGCACCTAGAGAAGTGGTATAAATGAATGCATGACTCATTCGGGGAAGATTGGAGGATCCCAAAGGATTTTCCCACACTCGTGGATGGAGAATCAAAGTTTGTAGTATACCAACATTTTTGCATTGGCAGATATACATTAACAGATGGGGACTAAGGGTCCATAGTGCAAGCTGCCCTTCTCCTTCACCGAGCAATACTTCCAAGATGGAGTCAACTAGTTCAAATAAGCCAAAAGACTAACGTTTAACCTTAGTGAGTTGGAAAAATACCACCACGATCTATATCGAAAGATCAAATACATTAAAAATCATGCATACGTGGAGAAATATTTTTCACATGAATTGTAAATGATGAAGCCCATGACACTATCGATCACCAGAAGGACCAAAATAAGGGTGTATCTATAAATAGGACCTAATTTTGAGAAAGGTGCCTATCTAGAGAGTGATGTATCCATTATAGAAGACCCCATAGGGAGAAATAATGCCACACAAAAGAAGAGAGAAAGAGAAGGTCAAGAGAAGAAGGCACCAAGTGTGCAAACAACACAATCTGTGGGCAGTCCAGAAGCAAGCTCTAAGCCTAGCACTTACGTGCATAGGAAGAAGTACCCTATCAAAAAAATACCCAAGAAGAAGAATTTCCAAAGCATTAAGATCCCCTCACCCATGAGGAGTCACCAAGGAATACATCTCCTAGTGAAGAAAAACAAAAGTAAGAATCTCCTGTACTGGAATTCCCCAGTAATGAAGAAGCAGAAGGTGACAAAAGAGGCAGACGCAGAGGAGACAAAAATTTAAGATTCCTACATTGGAAAAAAGGATGAAGATGGGCCTGAAGGATGTGAAGACCATATAGTGTATGATATACATGACTCAGAGGAGGAAGAAGGTGAAGAGAAGTATAACAAGGAAGATGAAGAAGAAGGAGAGGATCAAGGCAAGGGGGGTGAGTGAAGAGGTGAGAACCAAAAACCAAGGAACCATAAGCCTCAAAAAGGAGAAAGTGGAGAAATATATGGAGAGAGAAGTGGAGGGCATCATGAAGGAGTTGGTGGAATAGGATTTGGAGTGGAGCGCAGATGAAATTTTGAAGGATATTGAAGAAGAAAGCGTTGGGAAGGAGTATGGTAGCATAGATGGGAATCCCAATTCAGTAGTAAGCTTCCCAAAAGTTGCTCGGATATGTGGGAAAGGTATAGTGGTGGCACAAGAGTAGGGAATGGGATACATTAATGATCCTAGCAAGGTGTTATGCATGCATTTCTAAAGCACTGTACCAATAGAGAAACACCTGGCTATGTCATTATTTGATGAAGAAGGTGCATATCCCCAAACCAGGAAGATGTTATCTTGGGAATTCGAGTCACACATAGATGAACCTGAGTTTGAAATAAGATAGAGAGCACTGATGAAGGTGCTAGGAACAAAAGGAGTAAATCCTTTGGTGAATGCTTAGAAACTATCAAATGAATAGGTATGTAATGTGCTCAACAAGGTTTTAGTCAAAGTTGAGACCGGACTGTTTGGGAGAAATTATAGAGTGAGATTATTGGAGGAGGAATTAGAGAAGAAAAAGAAGGATCTCATGGAAAATAGCAAGTACCTAAAGCAAAAGGATCTGATCAGCACTTAGTTGAGGCATGAGCTAAAAGAAGAAAAAGAAAAGGTGTGTAAATTCCCCAAGAAGGTGGAGATGATTACGGATGCCATTGTCTTGAAGCACCCCAACTTAGCACCACCCGAGAAAAAGTCTGAATCAGTCTTGCAATATCTGGAGGATTTTAATTGCATTCTCACAATGGAGAGGTGACCAATCACTTTATATTTTATAGAATATGCTCAGGCATGCAAAGAGAAAGAGGAAAAGATGAAGGTTGTCAAGATTATGGCTCGATACACTAAACGTTTTATAGAGGTAAACGTTTTTGAGAAATTCATTGAAGCTACTTATGATAACTGCGCTAATAGGGATAGAGTGGTAAGCATCTTGGTTTCCACCCATGAAATGAAACTCAAGGAATTCCAAGAGAAAAATAAGGGGAATATATCGGAAAGAGATAATATCCTTGAAGAGGTGGATAAGAATTCAGAAGAAATTAAGACCCTGTGAGGCTCGATCAAGATCCAACTGAAGGAACTATACCCCTAGATAACCCATTGGATGGATGCACTTGATGATTTGAGCAAGCAGCTAGAGAGAATTGTTGAGACAATGAACACCAAAGGCGAGGATTTGAGTTTTGAGGAAGTGGTGGGTGACCTCTGTCAGCAAGCTCAAAATGAGGTTGACGCTTGGGAGGAGTTAGAGGTAGAAAAAGGGAAGGATTTCCCTCTCCTCCTCCAACAATAAACAAGTTCCCCATTCTTTCTTCCAATTCTTCATTGCTTTATTATTTCTTTCCAACCATTTAAAGAGCCCGCCATTATTTATTATTGATGATTTTTCAGAGGATAAAGAATAGGTGTTAGAGTGGGGTAATTTTGGACCCTAGAATATTGGCTAAGTATAAGAAGGTGCATGGGTGCATGGGTTAAAGGTACACAAGGAAGGGTTCTAGCAGGGTTTTGTAGAACACATGGCAGACGCAAGGTGATATAGGTTTTGGGACTTAGCCATATTCGGAATTCTAGGAATCACATGAGAAAAGCATGACCCATCTAACATGCGGAGTGTATAAGGTGCCATCCTAGCAGCTCGATGGTGACGGAAGGAATATTCCATGCATGCGATGGAAGGATGCAGAAAGACATCATTGGAAGGAGTGGAGAGCTTAGATCAAAGGAGGTATGCTCCATTGGAGGACCACTTGGACACTTGGCAACCAATCTGTTACCTCAGAAGGCATGTCATTGAAGGTAGAAAAGCTATATATATAGGTACACAGGTAGAAGAAGAGAGGATATACTATAAAGGTATCATCCTAAGAGAGAAGAGGTGGTTGGAAATAGGTGAAGCTCTGCAACAATAGATGGAGGATTCTATGGGTTGGGATTAGAGTAAATATAGGAGTGATGGCATATTTAAAGGGATGGTTTTGTGTTTATCCTTGTAATATGAAGGACATAGTGTAGTTCCTAATGTATGACCTTGTTTTGTATTACTATATGCATCTGTTATGACCTCAAGGAATGTAATGTGGTTACTGAACTCACTAATATAAATGGAAGGTTTTGTTCTAAAGTATATATGTGTTCATGAGCTTAATCCTAATGCATTTCCTTTGTATTATGAATCAGTTATATATGTTGTTTGTTGTTTCTCTTTTATGGATGCATTAATATGATAACTCATCATAGGTTCTCATATTGATGCATAGCTCTTTTGTATTCTTTTGCATTTTAATATCTGTTATAAGATGATGTATTATCACAAGACTCATATAAAGGAGGGGTTTGGTGCCTATACGTGCCTCGGGTGAGCACCCAGTTCCCGCTGGGTGATAGGCCGACACGCATGGGATTAGACTGTCGTTCTAAGGGTATAAAAGTGGCTACAATTATTAGTTTATGTCCCTTCAACAATGGCATTTCATAAGTTGTTACTCATGTATTCAATTTAATACTTGAGTAGAATGTAAACTTATTTATTTATTTGTTTCTACTAAAACTTGTTTGTATTCTACTTAAGTATTATTTCAAATAATGATAGCCAAAAGAAGAAATATGAGTTTAATTTTCAAATTATTTCCATGTCTAGTTGAATATCACAATGTGATCATGTTATATCATTTTTAAATCTATTCTTCATCATTTTATAAGTGTGTAACACCCTTACACTCCAGGATACCAATTGCATTCTTCTTAAGTGGCCTTTATTAGAGTTCACTCCTAACTAAGAGCTTTTCACTGATAATCACATGTTATGTGTCATCAAGAAATGTCTTAATAGTCTTCTACATATGGATCTCAATGTCAATAAACTTTTTTTACTTAATACTTGAGTAGAATGCAAACCTATTTATATGTTTATTTCTACTCAAACTTGATTACATTGTACTCAAGTATTAAATTGATGTATTATTGATGTTTTGTTACACCCTGAATATCATAATTGAGTAGAAAAATTAATTCTTTCCTTTCTTAATAGAAGCTTATGCCAAAGGTGTAAAATTATGTATTCAAGTAAAAATATTAATACAATTTATCTCAGAATGTGATCATTCACTTTATATTTAAAATATTTGTATTGTATTACTTATAATGTTCAATGATGTTATAACTATTTGTATCCTTCAAACCAATCTCCAAACTAATTATATCCTTTAAACCAATCTCCAAAAAAATGATCTCTTCTTGGGTATCACATACTGAGGATGTCATGAAAAATAGTGGACATGTGACTGGAATAAATAAAAAACTAGACATTATTTCTTAACTAGAAGAGAAATTTCACTGCCTAAGCAATAGGTGTTGTAAAGAGAGAAAGAGTGAGGGAAAATAATGTAACATCTGGCCCATACATGTTTATAGATATGTCCACACATGCCTCAATTTTTGGTGGTGTAAAAATTAATAACAGAAGTTGCAAGATTTAATGAAAAACATTGTAGGATTTAATAAATGGTAGTGCAAGACTTATTGAACCATAATGGAGGATGTTAAGTCCAATTAAAGTAATTCAAGAATTGACAATTAAATTAATCTACTACTAGAGCCAACCAGTTTTCCATATGATTTCGAAACATTATATCGAATCCATTCAACACGTGGCAGGAACAAATAATTAGAAGCTCATATAATACTTATAATGAGGGGAAATGGTCTGTTGTTATGTTTTTGAGGTTTCCACATGGCATTGACATGGAAAAATAAAAGGTTGAACATAGCCCACACCACAATTGGGCTATTGTGCTCCCGTTTGCAAATTAATTTGCATTGGTTTGCATTCTTTTACTTTTGAAACTATTAAGTTCGCAATAATGGTTCATAATATTGTCATACCTTGCAAATGTTTTAGTTCCCTTGATTTTCATCGGTTACAGTGTAATTCCTCATTGTCGAAGGTGTATTTGTTTATTAAAGAAAGTGAATTTGTGGGTTTTTTTTGTTTTTCCCAGTAGTGTTCCTACATGTTACCAGTTGTCTTCTTGCATACCATTTACTTGGACAGGTGTTTTCCAATTTTGATAGCTATTTATAATTGTTGTTATGAGGTATGGAGTGATGTAGAATATTGGAACAGTTTGACATAGTGTGAACACTATCTTTAGGTAGGTTTTTTCTATTATTATTTTTCATTTTAGTTTTTTTAATTTTTTTTACAAAGAGAGGGGGGAGAGAGGGGAGGCATATATGGTTGGTGGATGTTTAGGTGTGCAACTTATTTAATTTAAATATTTTCTATATTTTTTTTCAAGGGTTGTTAGTGTGTGCATCAGTTTTGCATAACTAAGTTAATGAAAATAAAAACTAACACATAGTAGTTTTTAATCAACAAAGTTAAAGAAAAGTTCAAAGCACCATCAAGATAAGAACTAAACAAGGTTAGACACCAAAATTTATTATATTAGAACTTTTAAACTAACATTCTAATTGTTTAAAAACCTCTATTCTTTCAATTAACAACAAAACTAAATGGACCTATGTAGGCTCCATGGCAATCAAAGTGGTTGGTTTTGATATCCAAGAACCTAGGAATGGGAGCTTATCAAAGTTGGGCTACAAGACCCTTTTGACACCTCCCATATGACCCAAGCACTTTGGCTAGAAAAAGAGGCTTAACTCTTCAAGTGGCAAATTCTCAAGAATAACAAAGGAAATCTTTTAGTCTATTTGCTATGTGCTTTTCTTTTGTCTTCTCAAGGAATTTAGGTGTAAGTGTAAAGGTAGTAGGAGGGCTCTTTATATATCCTAATGGATAAAGGAATCACTACATCCCTTTATATGTGGTATAATAGGGATGTTGAGTTAGTTGTGGATAAGGGAGGGTTAGATAGGGTTGAGTTAACTTTAAGAGGGTTTAGTTTGTCCATTAGAGACCCATGTGGATAAATGGGGCTTATTAATTAATCAAGATGATTTAATTAATAGATGTGCAAGCTTATAGAAGCTTTTAGAGGAATATTAGCATGATTTATATTATAGAAGGGGATTAAATCAATTGAATATTTATTTATTGGTTAAATGAAAGGGGATGCTAATTAATTATTAATAATTAATTAGTCTAGAGAGAAGGGGGGATTTATTAACAAAAGGTCATTAATTAGGGTATTTGTGGGATAGGTGACTTAAGTAATTAGCGTAGTGTAATTAATTAATGATGATAGGAGAGAAGATGAGCATTATTAACGATATGTTGCCAACTTACGGGAAAGGGGATAATTAGCACAATTTAAGTGTTTTTAAATTGTTTAGGCTAAATTATAGGTGTCTACATTTTCCCCTCTTTGGGGTGGCATAAGTGACGCTACTTTAAAAATAGTAGATGGATGAAATTTTGAAGTGGTAGAATAAAAATTAGTAGAAGTGAGAGATTCCCCCTCGAGTGTCGATGGGGTGATGAAGGAAGACGATCGACAATTGAAAAAAGGTGAGAAATAGATAGAAGAATGGGTAGGGGTAGAATGCCCTAGATGAAACAGAAGGAAAGTGGTGAGATGAAAGTGATGTAGAAGAAATATGGAGAAGTGGAGAGAAGAACTTAGCCTCTAGCCTTTTCATCGAAACAAATTTAGTGTCATTATATTGCCAAAAGATATACGTCATCAGTCCTTATGAAAAATATAAGCATACGACAAAAGTAGAATGACATGAAAATCCATACTACGAACAATTGTTCATTGCTGAAAATACCAAATCCATGCAATATATAAAATGTAATGCAATACGAGAAATTAAAAGATGCTTAACTCCATGCACCATACAAAATGCAATGCAATACGAGAAAGTAAACAAGCTAACCTAATAGAGAAACTTAATACAATGTTTTTGTTATCAAGCTTCAGTTCCAACCTATTCAAATTCATGACAAGGGTTAATGATGGTGCCCCAAGCAAGGATACATGCAAAGGGAATAGCAGAGGACACTTGGGTCCAATGAAAAAATAATGTGCACTACGAAATAGTACCAAACAACTCGTTGTGCCCAAGAGTACAAATGAAGTAAGCATCCTAGATTTTGTTGATGGAGGTAGATCAATATGATCCACAAGTCGTACAAATGAATAGTTGTGAAACAAAGAGTGACGTTTTGTAGGATGATTTTCATTTTTTAGAAGTTTTCTAAAATATATTTGAATGTTTTTTTAATTTTTCTAACATATTTGAATTTTTTAGATGATTTTCTAACATATTTGAATGTTTTTGATGATTTTGAAAATTTTCTAAAACTATGTATAAGAAGACGATGAAGCATGGATGCCCCTAGCGATAGATGGAATGTACAAGGGCATAAGGCCACATGCGTATGAGAAAGGTGAAGATACAAAAATGCCCCAATGATTAGGTGGGAGTATTCAAAGGAAAAATCTTCACAGGTAGAAGCGAGACCCAAGGCCACTATGGATAGGTTCAACATGATGATGAACATAAACGAATGAAATACTGGGAAGAAGCAAGGATGCCCCCTAGTGTAATTTGGACTAAAAGCACATGATAGAAAGGAAGGAGAAGATTTTTTTTGTGGATGGGGACAAAGATGCCCAAAAACATCTCAAAAAAGTAATCTTATACACATGGATGTTCCGAACGAATTGAAAGAATGATTTGAATGATATGAATGCATCTTACAATCCTTGCAAAGAAGAAGTGATTAGCCAAAGGAACAAATAGTGAGAGAAGATATGGACTAGAGTAAGAGTCTGAACAAGGTCCAAAAAAGACACTTGGTAACATACTAATCTTGTTTACTCATAGAGATTTAGTGTGCACACGTGGAATTTATTACCTCTTGAAGGGAAGATTTAATAGACAACAAGTGAATACACCCTAGCCAATGTGTAGGGATGATTGATTTTGATAGGTGATTTTGTGAATGGATGGTGAAAGGATAGTTGTATATTTCTGCACTATTAGCCAAGTGTCCATAGCCCCAATGGAGATGTATTTGATTCTAATAAAAAAAATTCTCTACTGCCAGTCAAATGTCCATAGCTCCGGTAGAGTTTATTAGAAATACCCCAAGAGAGAGTAATATATCAATTTGATTTTGCTTTGTATCTTTTAACTTTTGATTTCTTAAAACTTATTTCAGCTCTCTTATTTGATAAGGGGTTAAGAACCATAGATGACTTGATGGAAGGAGGTGGAAGTGATTCTGATGATGACATTGGCTAGTGTCCAAAAATATGTCCAACGATTCTTCACAAGTTTATTAGATTATGATTGTGATAGGATATTTAAGAGGTCAGTCATTCTTTAATTTACCAAGGTGATAAAAGACTAGGGTCAAATGGATACCATAGAGATAAATGTTACAAAATGCGTGTAAATAAGCTAGCCAAAACATCACCGAAGGGATGAAAATGGTAGGGGGACTTGCAAAAGAATAGCAAGGGAAGAAAGAAACATCCATGTGTACACAATACCTTATCGCAATGTTTGATCTTTGTACCTTTGATTTTTGTTGTGTTTTCTCAATGTTTTTTGTATTTTTGAATTGTTTTTTATTTTTAGATTTTTGAAAATTTTAAGAGGTTGGGACTAATAAAGTCACTCTATGTGGTAAGATCCAATATCAATGTTTGCGACTTCCTTGATAAGGGAGACTAGGCACATTTGTTTATCAAGAGTGATATTATCCCCGATCTCAATGATCAAGGTGAGTTCACACTCAATAAATGACTATGATTTACCTGAAACATGGATTTTGTATGTGGGAGATTTAATTCCCCATCCAGAGGTTTACGCACTTTACGCCATACTTGATGGTTACGTTGGTGTGTATTCTTGAATCATGCTTGAGTTAGAATTTTGAGATTGTTTGATTTGTTGGGAGCTATAGAGCTCTTTGCAGTTTTGATCTGAGCTTGATTAAGTAACTGTTTGGGTTTCTTATAAGCTAATGCATGACTTGTTTGATCCCAAGAAGGAGAAGAAAGTGAATGTAGATGTTTATAACTGATGCAATAAATGACCACGGGCTTGCCACCATCTTTAGTAGAAGAATAATGTGATGGATGAAAAGGATACAGTCTAAGGATTGAAGAATATGGGCTACTGGATGTGAGCCATAGATAGAAGACAAAGGGCTGCTAGGATGTGGCCCAAGAATAGAAGAAGAAAGGCTACTAGGATGTGACCCATAGATAGAAGATGAATGGATACTAGGATGTGGCCCAAGAATAGAAGAAGAAGGGCTACTAGGATGTGACCCATAGATGTAAGATGATGGGCTACTAGGCTGTGGCCCAAGAACAAAAGATGATGGAGTACCTAAGGCTGATCCATACCTAGAAGACAAGGGGCTAGTTAGCATGCCCCAAGAATATAAGATAGTGGACTACTCAAAAAAGTACCCCAAATATCAAAGGGAGGGATACTAGAAGGTGACCCAAAACTAGATGAAGATGAAGGGATACTTTGTGTTGACCCCATTAGATATTGTGATTGAGGAATTATGATAGATAAAGTTATTGGGTGATGAGAAGATAGGCCATGGATCAATGCAAGACCAAGGAGTTTCATCACATAATGAAGAATGGGAAGATGGAAGATTAAGAGGATCAAGTTGCATGATCTGAGGCTCTTCCTTCATTTCTTGATAAAAGGAATCAACCTTTTCCTCATAATATGTAGATGTATCAAAGTCTAAAGAGAATACTTTTTCATAATTTGCTAAAGGAATATCTTCATATGCCCCTATAAATGCCATGATTTTTTCTTCATTCTGAAAGAGATCAATTGGTGTGAGTTGTTGATGGAAGACTTAGAAGATGTTTGATGATGATTGATAGAAGAAGATGTGTAGCTAGATGTCTCAGGAGTAGAAGAAGGTGGTGTGGACCTACCTATACAATGGTATATCATCTGTAAACTATTAGGATTAATTCTAAAGCCTGTAGATTGCGACACATGGATTTATTTAGACGTTTGAATTGAAGGACTTTGAGTCATATGAATCTTCAAAGAAGGAATATTTATTGGGGATAATTGATGAGGAAGGTCCTACAAAGAAGGGGAGGACCATGATTCAAGAATCACATTGGATGAATAGTAAAAAGGGTCCTGCAAAGAAAGAGAGGACCGAAATTCGAGAATTATATTAGATGTTTGATTAGAGGGACTTGGGGTAGCATGTATATTCAAAGGAAGAAGACGCCATTGAGGTGACTAATAAAAAAGGGAGGATCGCAACGTAGGATTCATATTAAATGTATAATGAAGAGGTTCCTGCAAAGATAGGGAGGACCATGACATAGGAGTTGCATTAGATGACTTAGGAGTCGAATTAGATGAATCCAAATAATAGTTCAGATCTGAATAGTAGTTTGGATATGAATCATCAGAAGAATCTAAATAAATGTTTGGATTGGAATCAGAAGAAAGAAGAGGAAATGTTTGGATTAGAATCAGAAGAAGAGTGGGGGGAACTCGAATAATAATTTGGATCAGAAGCATCCAAATCATACCACCGACTATGAGATGAAGGTGGGGAACGAGTTACCCGTATGGGCTCTCTAGCACGAAGAACCAAACAAGGTTTAGTTATAATGGGAATATTTTTATTTGAATTGCTAAACCTAGGTTCTGTATTTTTGTAAGTATGGGGAATCACACGATAGTCATTCATTTTTGGTAGTGTTTTAATGTCCAGATCTAGATAGTGTGATGGAGCTCCTTCAAAGGGAAGGAAGTGACATGTCGATTTAGCATAATGGCAACCAACTAGATATTGTGTAAGTATGGAGATGTGTGCATGATTTTCCAAAGAAGGCATAAGGAAAATAGAAATCATGATGATGTAATATCAATGAGATCGAGAGGGATTGTCCTAGAAAATAATTTTTCTGAATAATCACAAGGAATAATCATGCAAGTGTGAAACACAAAGCCAATCAACAAGGAAATACACCATATGAAAATGCAATGAAAAAATGATCAACACAATGTCAATATTTACGTCAAGCTTGAAATGAACAAGGCATAAATATTAAAAAAGGGTAGATGTGAATCCAAATCAAAGGATACCATGACAAGTTTAACAATCAACAAGGCATAAATGTTAAAGGGTGATGTTTACAAATGTAAGCTACGTAACCACACCAATTGGACACATCTATCAAGCTCTGTGGAGAAGTGAGATATTAGTGTCAAAGTGGTATCAAAATGACATAAAAAAAGTAAGAGAAACCCTTCAAGATTTGGGACAATGTTTGAAATCAAACTAAGTCAAAGTATACGAAGGATGTGTTAAAATGTGGGCAGCATAACTCCACAATACAAACACTTAGATGGTGATCCTAATGTGGGTATCAAGATCACAAAGGCTACCAATGATATTAATACGTCTCCACACTCTTTAGACGTATAACTAACCCAGCTGCAAACATGGATGGGTGTAAATGGACAAAAAAGTGGTAGAAACAATCAATTGGTAACACAAAGGTAGTCGCCCTTCTTTTGATCAACAAAGTGTCAAAATAATGTGAAGGAAGTAGATCAAAATGGGGATGAAAAATGGTGGCTTCACTTTGGTAGAGTTATGCCTCACCTTAAGGAAAGTGAAAAACTAAGCGAAAGTAATGCGTCACATGTTTCTTGATGAAATATGGCTCACAACTCAACACTATTTTGAAATGGTCAAAGCAGGGTCCTGGCCAAAGAATATATTCCTAGGTGGTTCTCTCGCCCTAGGTGTTACAAAGTTGTCTTAAGCGAGCAAAATTTACCCAAACAGTCCCAACTATCCTGAGAGTATCTTAGATTTAATTTACCCCCTTCAAGAACATTAGGAAACTAGTGCATCTATGTGTACTATCATTGGGGTCACCATACAAACAACTAGTAATGCTATCTCACAAAGGAATCACTAGTCAAATAGGTAGTGTGGAGCACTTCCCATTTCATCCACAAGCTTCCCTCTTGCGTGGATTACTTTGGGGTTCCTGGAACCACCCCCATTGTTATAGCTTAAGGTGTTATGCCAAAGGGGTTATATTCTAGTTGAGTGGATAGGGATGAACCCTTTTCCAAAACCTGCAATACAGTGTTTTGAATATGTTGTTCTTTTTATCTTGTCTAATTAGGTGTGGTTTGCTTGAACACATTTTGGCAACCTGTATGATAATTGTATTAGTAGTTTTTGACTTCATTTTGATTCCACCTTTCTTTGATAAGCAATTTTGGTTCTACATACCAAGGTTAGTAATTTTCCAAAACGTCATATAAAGGATATAAGATGTTTTTGATTTCCCAGATCGTCCTAAGATGCAAGGAAAGAGTATATGCAACAAGGTATCTCACTCAAATTTGTAATAAATGGAAAATTCCTAAGTAAAATGTGAAAATAAGTTCCTTTTAACTAAATTTGAAAGATATTTAAAATATTTTGCAAGTATGAAGAAAGTGGTGAAACATTTCTGATTCCCAAGATCACCTAGAAAGGCGTGAGGGAAGAGCATACGTGTTTCAAACCTTCACAAATAAAGATGCAATTTTTTTTTATTAAGTTAGTATAAAAATCCTTAATGTAAAGAAAACCTGTAAACCATTGTTAGAACCTTGCAAGAGTTTAGAAAACCAATAAAAATCGAAAAATTCTAGAAATCCAATTTTTGCACTTTTTAACAATTTTTTGTAATTTGCATTTTTGGAGGTCTCCGGGGCATTTTGGGAGTTTTTTGATAGAAGTAGGTATACTAAAGGTATCTTAATTTTGGAAGTTACCTTGCAAAATTACACTCTGTTATCTTTCCAACTCTTATTCAAACTCTAAAAATGGGTTAACGAGTCAAAAGTTATGATCAAAACAAGGAGCACTAAAAAGTTGTAACCAAAACCAGATTAAACAGATATACCTGCACCCTATTTTATGTGTGTACGCCCCCTATAGAGACATACACACCACCAAAAAGGGGTGTGTGTCACTGAAGATTAAAACAGTCTCATATTTTGACAGTGCGCTTGTGCCACCAGAAAAGTTCCTGCGCTACCATAAAAGCACGTGCACCACCATAGTTTAAAACACTAACATATTCTGACATAATGCTTGCGCCACTAGAAATGTGCCTGTGCCACCAGAGGAAATGCCTACACCTGGGTTAGGGTGTATGTGCTGATATGATAGGTTTCATGTTGTAGTGAAGGTATAGTACAAAATGGCATTTGTGCCTAGATTAATGTGTTTGTGCCCTGGTTAGGGTACGTGTGCCAAGGTTAGTATGCTTGTGCCAATGTCAATAGATAGATATTCAAACTCCGATAGTGTGCCTGCACCACTCGAGAGGTGTCTGTACCACCATAAATGTGCCTATGCTCCTGTTAGTGCACCTGCGCCACTCCTGCAACCAAAACATGGCAAAAAACACAAAAAATCTCACAATACTTCAATTTTTAGCAAATTAGTTAAAAAATGGCAACAACCCATTAAAATGATGGCTATGAACAAGAACCTGCACATATAATATTAGCAAAAAATTCCAAGAAAATGGACATTAATTACTACATGTGCATATTAAAAATTAGCCAAAACAATAGAATTTAAACTAAAATGCCAAGGGACTAGGTCCCACTGGGCGTGCCAAATGTGTGCATAAGTTTTTCTTAACTAAGTTAATGAAAATAAAATTAACACCTAGTATTTTTTAATCAACAAAGTTAAAGAAAAGTTCAAAGCACCATCAAGATAAGAACTAAACAAGGTTAGACACTAACATTTATTATATTAGAACTTTTAAACTAACATGGTAATTGTCTAAAAACCTCTATTATTTCAATTAACAACAAAATTAAATGGACCTATATAGGCTCCATGGCAATCAAAGTGGTTTTTTTTGATATCCAAGAACCTAGGAATGGGAGCTTATCAAAATTGGGCTACAAGACCCTTTTGACACCTCCCATATGACCCAAGAATTATGGCTAGAAAAAGAGGCTTAACTCTTCAAGTGGCGAATTATCAAGAATAAAAAAGGAAAGATTTTAGTCTATTTGCTATGTGCTTTTCTTTTTTCTTCTCAAGGAATTTAGGTGTAAGTGTAAAGGTAGGAGGAGGTCTCTTTATATAGCCCAATGGATAAAGGAATCACTACATCCCTTTGCATGTGGGATAATAGGGATGTTGAGTTAGTTATGGATAAGAGGGGTTTAGAAAGGGTTGAGTTAACTTTAGGAGGGTTTAGTTTGTCCATTAGTGACCAATGTGGATAAAGGGGGCCTATTAATTAATCAAAATGATATAATTAATAGATGTGCAAGCTTATAGAAGCTTCTAGAAGAATATTAACATGATTTAGATTATAAAAAGGGATTAAATCAATTGAATAATGATTTATTGGTTAAATGAAAGGGGATGCTAATTAATTAAGAATAATTAATTAGTCTAGATAGAAGAGGGGATTTATTAACGGAAGGTCATTAATTAGGATATTTGTTGGATAGGTGACTTAATTAATTATCGTAGTGTAATTAATTAATAACGATAGGAGAGAAGATGAGCATTATTGACGATATGTCACCAAATTGTGGGAAAGGGGATAATTAGCACAATTTAAGTGTTTTAAATTGTTCAAGCTAAATTATAAGTGTCTACAGTTAGATATGTGACAACAAAGTTTAATTTTGGATACCCTTGCGGCATAGTTTGTAGTTCACTTCTCAAAGGGGGTGTGGGGGGCTTGCCTCCCACTCTTTTCAAGGGGGGCCTAATGGGAGAGATAACGTGTTATGGAACCCCCTCTGGCATGGTTTGGGTGTAGATCCATTGAAGAAAAATTTAAAGATTCAATCCCTTGTTTCTAGAAAGGTGAATTCCACCAAATTCTAATTTTAGGAAGGAAAATTCTAATGAAATTTTCCACTCTATTTTTAGGAGAACTAATCCTAATTTTACTTTGTCAATTAGGTGTATTTATTATTGTGGAGATCCAAAGTAACTCATAATGAGTTCAGATGTAATTTATTCTTCTTGAGTTAATAAATATTGATATCTTACACTGTGGATGTTTTCCTAAGCACTTAGCTGGAATTTTACCACAAATATGATATTCCTTTCTTACATATTTAGTATTATGTATATTTATTTTATCTCTATCTCTGTAAACTGTTGTTTTGTTATTCAATTTTATATTTATTCATTTATGCAAAGTATGTGATTTCCTAACAATATTATCTATGGTGTGTTTTCCTTTTCTGGGATAGACATTGCTTCATTTAATGTGTCATCTCAGGGTCATGACCTGCCCCTACTCATGAGGAATAAATATTTCATTTTAAATTTAATTCTTGGAATTGATGTAACTTATGGACTATAATCTCCCTTGTTTGGATTTCATTTCTGACTAATTTTCCTTCTATATATTACCAACATATACCATTCTTTTTGCTAATAGACCCATGACCACCCCATGTTTTCTAGTGTGAGAGTAATATATTAATACTTCCTTGCATGTATCTAGAGGGGATTCCCACTCTTTATACTATAATTTATTTTAATGTCTATGTATTTCTGTATACACATGTACGCATTTATATTCATATTTATATCTAATCTTTGTTGAAAGAGAAGATAATTTTTCAGATCTCATTGCCTTTGCTTCTGAAGATGTATATATAATGTGTTGAGATATTTGCGTATTATTTTCTTAACGTGGAGGATTTATGGTTATGCATTTATATTTATCTGGAGTGTTGATGGGTGCAAGGGTTTTAAAGGGGAAGTGTGTGGAGGGGGTGCCCCACCCAACAATTCCTTTCCATTTTCCACTTTTATTTGTTTCATTTCACATTTAATTTTTTTAATCTTTATGTTCTTTCTCATAAAATAAGGAAAGCATGGGAACATGCCAACCCCCATCCTTTTCCTTTTTGTTAGAAATAGTAATTTCTATTTACCAACTGCTTGCAAAAAAAATATCCACCGACTGCAATAATTTCTCCAACCTCACCACCAACTTCTTTAGTCAATGTTTGCATCTAGAAATGTCTATAAAACACGTTAAAAAGGAAAACTCCATAAATTTACATAACCTTTATAAAAGAGGTGATTGTAAAATTTTTTGGCAAGTGGCAATAAAATATGTCTTTCTTGTGTCATAACACATCTGGTTCTTTCCATTTGTTTTCTCTACTCTTATCAGAGTGGTATCAGAGTAGGAGGTGTAGTTTCACCAAGTTGTGTTCTGAAAAATTACTGATGTAGTTTTTATTACCGATGTTGAAGGCCTAATTTTTTTGCTAGCTATTTATTGTGATAGGTCATATTAAATTGGACTGTGTATCAGTTTGATCACCCACATGGTTGTTGTGATATGAATGTTGTGGACCATGATGTTTTATTGGATGCTGAGATGTGATTATTGGATGTTGCGTTGTGTTTAAGCGCCAAGCTATATGTGTTGACTCCATAGATTTTTAAGGCTAGAGGCCATGTAGTATGGTGGTTGGCACTTGTTTGAATGGCCACACCTGCTTTTGATATTGGGTGGATCTAGCAACTTTCAAGCCAAACTGACCCTCGTTTGGAAATCTTGTTAGTGGGAAAATAGATTTTAGCATGATTTTTTTGGTATTTAATTAAATTAAGAGAGGTTCCCTTTTAGCTTTCCTAGTAGATGCAATTTAAGATATATTTGGCTTAAAATAAGAAAATAGTAATAGATATTGGTTACGTTATTGAAGTAAGAGAAATTGAGGATTTTGGAAGAGTTTTTTTTTTTTGGAAAAGATCACAGAGATCATAGAAAGCTACTATTTGAAAGTAAGATTTAATTTGAAAGAATATTTATATTGATATTGTAAATATTTAATTTTTGTATTGAAAAGAAAATAAATATGGAATTCAATATAAATCAACCTATAATACCAATATTTTCTAGAAAAAATTATGATACTTGGGCTTTTAGAATGAAATTGGCATTTGATTCATGTGAATTATCAGACATATTTCTAAATGATTATACTTAACTAGAAGATGAGTTTACCTTGAGTACAAATGACGATAATATTCTTAAAGAAAATAGGTAAAAGAATATGAGGGATTTGTAGATCATTGCACAAGTAATGGATGAGTTGAATTTTTTGGAAGGTTCAAGCCAACTAGTACAACCTAACAAGCATGAGACATCCTAGAGATGATACCAAGGTACTAGTAAGCTCGAAATTGCTAGATTACAAGCACTTAGAAAATAATTTTCAAATTTCAGGATGAAATATTCTAAATCAATAAATCAATTCACATATCATGTTATCAATTTAGTTAATCAAATAAGGTAGAATGATGATAAGATAACACATAAAAAGGTTGTAGAAAATATTTTAAGATGTTTTCCTAAAAAAATGATGCAATTGTTTTGGTAATTGAGGAATCCAATGATTTGACTAAATTTTCTATAGATGAGTTGGTTGGTTCATTGAAGAATTATGAGGACATGATAAACAAGAGTGATAATACTTCATTAGATCATGCATTCAAAACAAAAATAACATTTGGTAGAGGCAGAGGAAGAGGAAATATAGGATTCAGAGGAAGAGGAAAAAAATAATTATCAAAGAGAAGAAAGATAGAGTCCAGATCTAGGAGGAAGGAGAAATCAAAATTTTGGCTTAAGGGGGCGCAATAAGAATCAGGAATCACAAAGGTATAAAAAAACAAATGTGTAATGTTATTACTACAAGAAGTATGGTCATTTTTTTAATGAATGTTAAAAGAAAAAAGTTGATATGAGCACGTAAAATGCAAACTTTTCTGAAAGTAATCCAAGGTCTTTATTCATTACATGTGATGTAGCTCAGGAAAGTTCTACTAACATTTGGTTTCTAGATAGTGGGTGTAGTAATCACATGAATGGAAAAAAAGAATGTTTTGAGAATTTGAATACATCAGTTAAATAAAAAACCGAATTTGGGAATGATACTATAGTTGAAGCCATGGGAAAAAGGTGCAGTTAATGTGATAACAAAACTTGGTAAGAAGACTATTCCTTATGTTTATTTTGTACTTAGTTTAAAGCATAATCTCATAAGTGTGGGACCACTTATTCAAAAGAGTTATATAACTATTTTTTTGGATAATGTTTGCACTTTATTTGATATTTCCAAAAGTAACATGGTGATTGCAAAATTTGAAATGAAAAATAACAGAATGTTCCCACTTCGCATGAAAAGCTAAATGATGGAGGAGATTTGAGAAATTTTCAATGATTCAAGTCAAGATCAAGCATTGGTATTTTTGAGAAAACAACATATTTCTCTAAGGTGAAGGCACATAAATGATGTGCACGTTGGAGCAAGGTTCATTTAAGGGAGCATAAGAATAGCAGAATAAGCATGCGGTGGAACACTTTGAATTTGGGACTTAGCCATTTATGGATAAGGGCTATTTTGGGAAATAGCATGTTAAGAACACAAATACATGAAGAATTTTGGTCCACACAACGATATTTTGGAACAAGAAAAGATTAAGTGCCAGGCATAGTTTAAGCTAATAATAGGATTTCTACTCAGAGTTAACTATAGGAAGTTCTATTCTTAAGAGCACTTACATGTTATGCATCCTTTTGTAAAGGCACATGGCTATTATTAGCATGCGACCTATTTTGAGAAGTGCATGGGTGGTGAAGGGAAATTACCCACCCCTATATTATATATATATATATATATAATATATATATATATCTATGTATGTATGTATGTATGTATGTATTGATCTACATGGTTTAGAGGTGTGTGTGTGTGTGTGTGTGTGTGTGTGTGTGTGTGTGTGTGTGTGTGTGTGTGTGTGTGTGTGTGTGTGTGTGTGTCAAATTGTAGAGTTATGCTACTGGATTTGTCACGTGCATGACTCATGGAGATACTTATGTAATGTAAAAAGTTTCTGTGTTTTAGATTATTTAATACAATGGTTCATATTATCTTGATAATGGTGTTAAAAATGATTGAATCTAGTTCTTGCATGGTAAATCTTGTTATAGTCATTGTTTAGTTCATTTTATAAATGTTCTAAGAAATAGATTCGGTTTATGCACTATGTGTTGTTTACTATTCATAATGAATTTGAATAGTTGTATGCACCATCATGCTAAGATTCTGTATAAACAAATCTAAAGAGGGACCTAGTGCCTTTGCACACTTTGGGTGAGCACTCAACTCAAGTTGAGTGATGTGTTAGCGTGCTTGGGTTATTCACAGTAAATTCTAGGCTACATCATTGGTTCCATTGTTGGGACACCTCTTTTTCAGTTGTTTTCTGGATTTTTCATGATGAAAATGTACCAATTGACCTTGGAAAGTTTTGAGGAGTGGATATTAGATCTGGAAGAAGAGTACACTCAAATATTCAACATTGGATCTGAGTTTGACACACGCACGTGGGTGGAATAAAAAATATATGAATTTTTATATGAGAGATTTTTTTCTATCTTCTCAATAGAGCTATACGAGTGGCTAGTTGCTTATGTGTCTAAAAGGAATTGGGGGTTTCACACACTTTTATGGACATAAGAATAATGTTAGGACCTCTATGATGCTGATCTAATTTGGATACACACTATGGTACTTAGTTCCATGTTGTTCTGAATAGCTATATTTTGGAGTACTAAATTTCAACTTACTCTTGTCTGGAGGTAGCAAAGTTCTAGTTTGTACAATATCCCAAGGGAACCTATCTGTAAGAAATTCCACATGTGATCAAAATATTGATGGTAGCCTTAAATTTAGAAGAGAAGTCGATGGCTAGCTAAACCCCACCACACACGGGGGCAGAAATAGGTGTGTTGAAGGATGGCAGACCTATTGGTAGAGATAAAAATAGAATAAAGGTGGCTTATTTACAATGAGGCACATGAGTGGGATTTAGAGAAGTAGCATTAGATTTTAGAACAGATGGGGTTGAGGAGAGAGATGGCTCATGAAGGATTTGAAGCTCACATAGAGGACGTGGAGCTATAGAATCTAGAACTCCCCCATTTGGGAAATCATGATAGAGAATCCTCGTCAGCCTCTAATGAGAGTGTGCCAACAAAGGAAACTCGTGTCATGGGTGTGCATATAAATCTACCTAGTAACCTAGCCATTGCACTTGGTTTTCCAGTTTCTATTACAGCCAGTAGTCAACAAGCTAGTTTGGGTAGTTAGCATAGCAAGAGGTAAAGTTAACTTATCAAAAAGTTCATGAGTGAATCAAATAACAAGTACATTTATGGCTGGGTAGACATCTTCCCTGTTATTTGGAGGACCAGTTGGAGGAACCTTTTCAGGAACATCATCAACATAGAATAAAGGTGCACAAAACTTTGGACTCACATCAGGGAGTAGCACAACTTTTCCTTGACTGTAAGAGTTCAGTTTAGGACCACTATTGGGACACAAT
Source organism: Taxus chinensis (assembly GCA_019776745.2). Taxonomy (NCBI): domain Eukaryota; kingdom Viridiplantae; phylum Streptophyta; class Pinopsida; order Cupressales; family Taxaceae; genus Taxus; species Taxus chinensis. Next base: position 581,396,729 of record CM034153.1, read on the forward strand.
GAAGTTCATCCTCTAGTTTAATTCCTGTTATAATGGAGGATTAGAAGGAATAGGTGGCTCAAGATCTGGAGGATCTGGGGGTGGAGGTAACATAAGAGGTTATGGATCTTGTGGGCATGGTCCTCAGTAGCCCCAAAATATTTACATAGAGATGTCACTTCATCTTCTAGAGTACAAGGGAATATAAGATGCTATTGAGCATGTGCATATGTGTTAGATACTATGGAGTACGAAAGGAATTATAGCTTCAAAGTGCAATGTTGGTTAGTTTGTAACTACATTATAGGGAAACTCACAAAATTGGTATAGAAGTTTGACCCTAATCAGACTTGTGTGGATTATACAATGTTACAGAATGCTTTCATTAAAGAATTTAATATCCCTACATTTGAGTAGAAAAGTATAAGTGCACTCAAGGATATCAAGTAAGAAACTAATGAGAGTGTTTAGGAATATGATGCTCATTTCAAAACACTCTTGTTGAAACTATCATATGATATCCATGCAAGTCAACATGCATAATGGTTCGTTGGAGGCTTGATTACACCTTTTAGGAGGGTGCTCTCACATAAGACATATATAGACCCATGTGAGGCATTTGTAGTAGATTTACGCATTAAGGCATTCAGGACCATAGACACTAGAGTTAGTCCATTTTTGGAAGCTTAGATTACAAAAATGACAAAGCAGTTGAAGAAACTATAAGCCAATACAACACATGAGACACACAATGGAATTTGGTGCATAGATTATGAAGTAGAGAGGAATACTAAGGATATTTTTCCTTGCATATTGGTGTGCTCCTTGTTACTAGAATGTGAGATATGTCATTTGGACCATGATGTAAGCCACTGTCCATTATTGCAACACGCGATATGAAAAAACGTGTCCTACTACTATAAACTTTGCTAGTCCACGACTCACAATATTGAATATTAAAAGATGATTGATTATATCCATGATTTCACTTATATTGGTGTATGGTAGATGGGAGTTTCAAATAAATCTAAGGATAAAAGTGAGCAACATGATCATGAACATACTTAAGGGTGATATGATTAAAATGAAGGGCTCTTTGAGGGAGGCCAGGGTAGAGGTCGAGGATACCATGGTGGATTCAGAGGCCAAGGCTGTGGAAATGGACGAGGTTATTTCCCTCATGGAACATTTTATATGTGTGGATCACCTAACCATTACAAGCGCGAGTGCCCTCAGAACAACACTTTTTCTTTTTACATAAATAATCATAACTATGAAGAGTTCCCAGAATTATATGAACATCTGAGAAAAAATCATAAATAGGAGAACAAGGGCACAAGGGCACAAGGATGGTTAGAATATAGTGCACCATGGAAAACCAATGGATGCCAAAGTTAGCAGCGGATCCTGAGGTAGTACTTGTGAAGATTACTACATGTGCTGAGATTGCATGTGCTAGAGAAATGTTACAACAAAAGCCTACCATCACAAAAGAGGAATTTTTACATACAAAATATCCAGACCCTACACATTAGAAGGAGGTTTATAAGGAAACCATGGAGGTGGTTAGAAATTTTTAGGGTGAAATATAATGTTTAAAGGAGCAATCACAAAAGTTGGAACAAAAGAAGGCAACTAAGACTTTCTAGTCGGATGTTGATGATTTGAAGGAAGTATGCAAGATGTTGTGTCAAGAGATTATTATTCCATTACTAGGGAGTTGGTTGAAAGGAAACACTCCGCGCACTAACATTGAGAACATATGATATATTTTGCATGCTAATCTCCCTCCCTGTATCTTGTATTATGACAAGGAGAACACTTTGAATGGTGTTGTGGATGGATGGCTTTTGAGAAATATTTTGATTGAAAAGGTACGGAAGTGAATGTGCTTACCTTAGATGTGTGGTTTCAGATGGGAAGACCTCCATTGCAGCCATTTTCAAATGTGTTATATATGGAAAATTGGACTAAGGCCACACCAATTGGAATATTAAAGGATGCATCTATTACTATACATGGGCCAAGTTCATTAGGGACTTTGAGGTCTTAGCACTTGTAGAAGTAGACAACTTCCCATCTCTACTTGGGTGCTCTTGGTGCTACGTAAATAATGTTGATCTACAATTCAATAAGGGATATATCATTTTTGAGAACAAGAAAAAATGAGTTATTATCACTTTTATAGATGGGAAATCTGCACCTTATGTTGATCCCTTAAGTGAAGAAGATCTGAAAAAAAATTATGCACCATTTGAGATCCATAAGTACTCGAGCCATTTACGGAAGTAATTCTCTAGTGGGATGATGCACAGTCCATCAGTGATACTACACATATTTTATTTTGACAATTGGGCACATGGTGATTACGAGATGGTTGGGCATGAAGTAAGAAGTGAAAATACTTGCATAAGTAGGCCACGCTATGTTAGGAGGTTAGGCAATAACATGGTACCCCATTACACTTTCGAAGGAAACCCTAAGGTATTCCTTCGAGCCATGGAAATACAGTGGAAGGATCAGGTTGACAAAAGGAATATGTTAGTCTATACCCTACATGAGACAACATCATGTTGGTGGATGGTTCATAAGGATAATCTCATATAATGGAGAAAAGTGAGAATTACTTTATCAGCCTGGTTTCTCAGGAGTAATGCACCTACTCAAATATGTGAATATCATGGTAATAATCCTATTCAGCACCATGTTCAACAATGTGATAGACTTTAGACAGAGAGGTAGGAAGCTTTACCACTCTCATTGTGGGTGTAACAACTTTATTTCACCTTGCAAGGTTGCGCGTGTGCTTGGTATGTTTATGCGGAGATGCATAGAGAGATTGAAAAATTGGCAAGACTTGACTCAAGGAATGATCTAGAATTTTTATTACTTCTCCACTAAACCTCTGTTAAAAGAGGCATTACAAATTATGAAGTGATTAAATATGTGATATAGTGCAAAAGTTGAAGAACTCATTCGGGATTTATGTAGTGAGTTAGACCTAGAAGCACATTTTGATGAAGTAGAAGAGACAGATGTAGAACTGATTAAGCACGATTTCCTAGAGAAGGAGAAAGGAAAGATGGTATATATGGTGGATGATGAAGAAATGGAAAATTTTGACATAGATCATTCAGAGGGTACATACAAGGTCTTAGACAGTGTGGATGGGAAGGCTTGCACCTACCATAAACCTATGAAAGTGAAGAAAGTGAAACTTGGCACGGATGTTAAACCAAAGGAGACCATAATTGGAGGTTACTAGTCTAACTCGAAAGTGGCTAAGATAATTGAGTTGCTACTCAATTTCCAGGATGTGTTTCCTAGGGGCTACCATGAGTTGAAAGGAGTTCATGAATCTTTGGGAAAGATGAAAATTAAGTTAAAGGAAGGTGCGTGCCTGATTAGGAAGAGACCTTATAGGATGAACCATAACTTGTGTGTAAAAGTTAAAGAACAAATTGATAAGATGTTGGAATCTGGAATTATTGATCCCATAGAGGAATCAGGGTGGGTTAGTCCTATGGTAATCAACATAAAAAAATATGGAAGAATCAAGATTTGTCTGGACTATAGGGAGATGAATGTTCCATGTGTGATTGATCCTTTCCCTACACCATTCATTGAGGAAACATTAGAAGGTATTGCAGGGTGCAAGATTTACTCTTTTACAGATGGACTCTTTGGGTATCATCAAGTAAGAATATCTAAGGAGGATCAAAAGAAGACAATTTTCACCACTGAATGGGGAAGTTTTGCATACACAGTGATGTCCTTTGGATTGAAGAATGTGCCTGCAGTATTTTAGTGGATTGTGGTTCAAGCATTTAAGGATTTTATGCAAAAATTCTTGCAGGTTTACTTGTATGATTGGACCGTGCATGGGCTTATCAAGGACCATTGTGAAAATTTGTGGTTAATGTTTGAGAGGTGTAAAAAATTAAGAATCTTTTTAAATATCAAGCAGTGTGTATTTGCTACACCTTTTGGAACTCTGCTAGGGCATATCATCTGCAAGGAGGGTTTATTAGTAGTTCTAGCTAAGATTGTAGACATTGTAGGCTTGTATGAACCCACAAGTCAGAGTGAGGTGCGTGGATTCTTTGGCCACATAGGATATTATAGATAATTTATCAAAAAAAAATCTAATATTACCGTGCCCTTGGAGGATTTATTAAAAGGTAAAGGGAAATTATATTGGGGAGATCTGCAACAATACACATTCGAAGCGTTGAAGGAGAGGCTTACTACAATGCCTATTTTACGTTTTCCTTCATGGAAACTACCCTTTCATGTACATGTGGGTGCCTCTGATATGGCCATTAGTGCAGTTCTAACTTAGCCTAGAGAAGGTATTGTAGATCATCCTATCTACTTTGCTAGTAGAAAGTTGACTCATGTAGAATAAAATTATGCAACTAAGGAGTGCAAGGATTTTTCAATGGTCTACGTGCTACATAAGTTCATACAGTACTTGCTAGCAACTCCTTTTTTGTTATATACAGATCACATGGAATTGAAATAATTAGTAAATAGGCCTATTTTATAGGGGCACATATGTCGATGGGTTCTATTATTCTAAGAGTTTGACTTTATAATTGTGGTAAAGCCAGGTAAAAGCAATTCTAGCCCAGACCACTTATGAAGGATTCAATTAGGAGAGGACACGTAGAGTATTGAAGATACACTGTTATATATATAGTTATACAGGTTGAACTACATGCCCTCACATTTAGAGGATATTGTTTTCTTTTTACGTAGAGGTATGACACTCGAACAAATTAAGGCTTTAGAAAAGAAACAACTTGTAATTCGTGTTGCACCTTTCATGTTAATTAGAGGTGAATTATACAAACTAGGATAAGATGAAGTATTTTTCTGGTGTGTATTGGAGCATGAGCACACGAAAATCATGGAGGAGGCTCTTAGCAATATTATAGGAGGACATTATGTAGGTGATTCCACCGTGTGCAAGATTCTACTAGCTATTTTATGGTGGGAAACCTTGTACAAGGATTGAAGTGAGTATTATAAAGCGTATGATCACTATCATTTCCCTAGAAAACCTAGGAAGAAATATTAAATTCCTTTGAGGCCTATTACTAGTGCAGAGCCTTTTGAAAAATGGGAAATTGTATTTGTGGGTCCTATTTCCTCATCTGTGCGTAGAAGTGGACCATTTTTTATCATCACTTGTACAAATTATCTTGTAATGTTGGCGGAAGCAACACCTATAAAGGATTATATAACAGCTAGAACAACAATGTTCTTATGGGAAAATATTCTTACCAGGTATGGATGTCCTTTGAGTTTGATAAGTGATAAGGGCACTCATTTCCTGAATACAAAAATAAAGATCTTATTGGATGAATTTATGGTTACACACCATAAAACAACACCTTTTCACCCTTAGGAAAATGGGACTGCTGAGGATTTCAACAAGATATTGAACCAAAATTTGACAAAAAATTGCGATGTTGGAAGGAAACATTGGGATGATAAAGTTTCTTCTATGCTTTAGGCATATATAACAACCTGCAAAATGCTAAATAAGGAAATGCCCTTTCATTTGGTGTATGGTGCAGAAGCAGTTATTCCCATGGAATTCATGTTACCTTCTTTACATATTGTGCACGCGAGAGGTCTAGCTAATGAGAAAGAATTGGAAGAGAGAATTGAAAAGTTGATACAGGTAGATGAGAGGCACACCATAGCACGATGGAGTCAAAAGTAAGAAAAATCTAGGCAAAAGGCATGGCACGATAGGAACATCAACAATAAGAAGCTTGAGGTTGGACAGATGGTACTTCTTTATGATTCAAAGTTTTTGTGCCTAGTAGAAAAGCTTAAGGTGCATTGGCTGGGATCATATGTTGTCACTCATATACTTGACTTAGAAATTTTCTAGCTAGAGGTGATTGATGTAACATGGTTACCTAGTTACTTCAACGGGAGTATTCTGAAGCCCTATTATAAATAAGCCTTCTTGGTGTTTGTGATAAGGTAGTATTTCCATTTATATTAGATTTCAATTACTATATTTTTCCTTAATGTGTTTCCTTCTTCGTCGCTATGTTTTTTTAATTTGGTTCAGTGTGTTATGTAATAAGCGTGCTTGTGTGCTAGAAGATGATTACAATTTGAAGTATTTTATGCATAGCGGATTGCACATACCCTTAGTGTGGGGTGGTTGTCTTTTAAACATGGGTATGCATAAGGAAATACTTATGCAGGTGATTTATCTTGTTAGAAAGTGTAGATAGTATGGAAACGTACTACTTGAAACAAAATTCCTCCAAAAGAAGACCATAGTTGGAAAAAAATGAATGCATAGTGTAACGTGAGGTAATTTTTGGCCATATAAACTACTTAGAGGAAGGAACAATAGTGAGACACTTCCGCGCATGGAAGTTTGCAAAAGGAGGTCTGTATCCAAAAGGTAGAAAGGTATGGTAGAAGGTTATAGTTGTGGCGTGCATGTATATCACGCAGAAATTTAGTAAATGGTCAACTAATGAGAGGATCGATGGTAGGTGGAGAAGAAATAAATGTGATAAATTTTTCCAAATCTATATAACGACGTGATGCAGATTCACTTTTACCCTTACGATTGTGAGTATTTGAGTGAGCTAATTGTGATCGAACTGAGAAAGACGCGTTGAGGTGTAGAGATATGTGAAACAAGGCGTAGAGAGTAGATTTTTGAATGAAATTGGCTTGGGTCCCCATTAGAGAAGGGATTGAGCAAAGCATAGGCATGCAAAGAGGAGAAATAAAATGTCATGGTTTGAGAAGCTAGGGCACATGATTTAAAGATAGGGTACATGATTTCAAGCTAGGGAATGAGATTTTTCTTGAAAGAAGTAAAAATATGTAACCTTTCCTTACCATGGAACCAAGGAGAGTACCTAGAATAGGAACAAAGGGGAGTAAGAAGGAAGAAACTAAGGTGGAGATCAAGGATGCCTCCGAAAGTTATTTTTTTGAAATGTAGTAACCAGAGGACATAATCATGCAATGTGACTAGGATTCACACGTTTTTAGGAGAAAGGTAAGTGACTACAATCATCATACGACTAACAACAAGGAATATTTGGATGCGTTGTTAAGCAGAAAGAAAAAAAAGTGCACATTTGATGACATGCTTTTTTATGATGATGCTAGAGAGAAATTGTTGAAAAAGGTAGCGGTCATACATCTATATGAACTCCCTTACATTCGAAAACCTAAGAAACAATATCAATGGCTTATGAGAAGATTCCATGAGGACTTCTTTTATTTTTCTAGGTGGTAGATGAGGATCACCGCACCCTTAATTATGAGCCTAACAAGTATGAAGGGAATAGGGATAGATATTACCAGTAAATTATCTAACAAAGAAGTAATTTTTTCCACCTGCAAGGATCTAGGTTACTCAAAGGGTCCACACAGAATAGATATTTACAAGTTAAGGAAGAACCCCATTATGCAGGTGGTCACACACTTACTCACAAAGTTGAATGGTCAGGGGAGGTGGTCACAAGTGAACACCATATGGCTACACATTGCCAAGAATATTTCACAAGGATAAATTTACAACTTGGTAGGATACATAGCAAATACCATCATTGAAGAAGCGCGTAGAGGTGAGAAGATAAGATTCAGTGCAATTCTGCTATTTCTTGTTTTTGTTGAAATTGGAGTGCCCAATGGGCCAAAGAACAAGATTTGGGAGTATCCTACAAAGAATAAGTGTCTAGCAGAGAGGTTTGAGAATGACTTATGTGAGGGATCTATGAGTGGTCTGTTCAAGAAAAGGAAAGAGATGTGGTATGACAAACTTCACGTGGCCTTCGAAGAGAAATAGAGAATTCCTAAGGAATATCTATCAGTAGTTGGGAAGTTAGGTACAATTTGCAGTGTACCAACACTTTTGCATTGCACATTTTAAAATGATGGGACATGGATTCCTTAGTGTAAACTCCCTTACGCATTTACAACATGATTATTCTAGGTGAAATTTCATAGGTTTTCTGATGTGTGAAGGTTAATCTACAATGCAGACAAGGTAGATTTTTGACTACCATGCCTTGAGAAAGACTTACACATACAAGCGAAAGTCTACTTATATTGAGAGGTTCATAGCAGATGATTATAACCATGATGCCTATCAGTTTGGCCATTAGCGATAGTGGGGGCCTCACTCATTTTAGTCCAACTTAAGCATAGGCTAGAAAAATGGTAAGTATGTTGAAAATGACTTTATACTACCAGGCCTACCAAAGGGGACACATATAGTTGGGAGCTTGGTGGCTGAAAAGCCCATGTAAACACTAGAAGAAGATGATGATGAAAAGGAGGAAAATGGTGGTTTAGTGCGCAGGGGACATAGGCATCCCTCAAACACTAAGGAAAGTAAGCGTGAGATTACTCCCCTAGTAGTAACAAGAGGAGGAAGACTTAAAAAAATGCATCAACCTTAGATGCAAACCTAATAAAATGAGGAACACCAATTTAAAAGGGTGTTTTGAAGTAAAAAATACCTAGATCATGGGGCCATCACAACCTCCATGTAGATCACCTCAAATCTCCCCTCAGAAAGTAGTACTTGAAAATAAAAGGAGGAGAAAGTTAAATCTTAGAGAGGATGAAGAGGATGAGTTTTGTGAAAGCACGCCAGGAACCCTGGTTCAACCCAAAAATACTAAGGAGCCTCGTGATGAGGAAATGAAAGATGATGAAGAGGGGGCTAAGAAGATAGAAGAGGAGACTGGGTGAACCATCTAGTGTTCCTCACTCCACACACAAAGGTGAAGGACCCAACTACAGATTCTAATACCCAGTTTCCCAAGGGTAAGAAAACAAAGAAAGGAAAGGAAGGTGAGGACTATATGACTCCGACTATGGAGGTACATAGAGGAATCCAACAATATCATTCATGTCAGGTTCTAAAGAACTGTAGGGCCAAAGGATTATATGGTTGGGAGTTAATGGACCCAGAAAAGACCAATGCACAGACTAGAAAGCAATTGTCTTAGTCCATGCAGACACACATGGATGAACCATATTTTTATGTGTGTGAGGATTCATGTGTCTCGCACTAGGTAAAGAAGAAACCACATATTAGGCATGTGACTGGCAATCCTCCTATAATGTACAATGAGAAAGTAAGCAATGCCTTGGTCAAGGGTATCTATTAATAGTGGCACATAGGAACATTGATAAGGTAGCCACCATTCGAGCACTACTTGAAGATAACAAGGATAATACTACAGAGATAAAATGATTGAAAATAGATAAGTAATGAGAAGAGGAAAATAATGAGGCCTTTGTTAGCACATTTGATGAACTTGGTGATCATATCCTTAAGGTAAGGCCTTATTTGGAGACTAAAGTTCCTTAGAAGTTTCCCTTTGGAATGCATTATTTACACACTCTAGTGGATTTGGTTTTGAATGAAGATCCCATTATTATGGCTGCACCTAAAGATCATGCAAAAGAAACAAAAAGAGCAAGGGTTATCATTGTTAAGAAAATTTCAAGTTTTGAGGCCTTGCTCCAAATGTTGAAAGATGAGCTGAACAAATCAGATCAAGATTAGAAATAGGTGTGCAACATCGGACACCATAATAAATAATCAAAATTATAGTAGAGGATAATAAAGTTCTAAAGGAAATGAAGGATAAAACACTTGGGTGCATAGAGAGGTTATCCTTAGTAAAACAAAAGTGCAAGGCCCGTACAGCAGCCCAAGATCCACATAAAGATAGGATCAATGAAATTGAGAAACTTATAGCATAGAAAATGGACTCAATGTGTCAACGAAAAGTTGTAAAACCCATGGATTTGGGGTAAGAATCTCTAAATAAACCCCAAAGGATTTTAACAATCTGATCAATGGACCATGTGATAAGAAATGACCAAGGTTTCCTTCTTTGCATACATTAATTTGAAAACAAACATGCAAACTAAGCAAATGAAGTTAATCTCTATTCTTTGAAAGCTTGAAATAATGAACCTAAGAGGATCTAAGCATTCAGTTTATGTGTTAAGAGAAAGAGATCTCCCCATTAATGGATTTAAGGCCAATGGATATTCCCTTTTACTCTATGTTAATGCTATGAAATACAAGATTAAATTCTTTTAGCTCAAATGAAAGAAGATGAAATACAAACTAAAGCCTAATCAGATTGTTATAATTTGTGCTAGGTAAAAGAGAGTATTCTTAGGAAATGAGGGAGGGGGTATAGCCCTACCTATAATTTTTGGTTTGGAAGAAAAGGGATATTTGGGTGCATGTGAGACAACGGATAAAGTCCAAAAAGCACTTTAGCAAGTCAAAGTGTGATTTGACTATGTTAGAGGGTAATTAACCTAGGTTAGACTAATTAATCTCTCATAGAGAGTAATTAGGGTTCTAGAAGGGTTCTGAAGGGATTAATCAATCCAACAAAGTGGATTGATCTTCTTGGGAGCTAATAGAAGCGATCTAGAAGTGAATAAGAAGCTAATGTAGTTAGAACGTGGCTATAACTACTCGTTTAAATGGTTTATAAAAGGAAAAAATGACTAAAAGGGTGTTATAAGAAGGGAGTTAGATAGGCCTAAATGGATGGGTGCCATCAATTTACAAAAGGAAGAAGCATTAGTGCACCATTAGAAATAATAGTGTATCGAGCAAACTACAGGTGTCTATATTTTCCCCTCTTTGAGATGACGTAAGCGACGTCGTTTCAAAGAAAGTAGACAAACATAAGCAAGTAGAAAATTTTTGAACGGGTAGAAGAAAAATTAATAGGGTGAAGGATGACGAATCCCCACTCAAGTTTTGATGGGGTGATGAAGAAACTCGATCGATGATCGAAAAAGAACAAATAGAGAGAAAAGTGTTCAGACAAGATGAGAGACTAGAAGAAAAGGAATTGTGAGCTATCTACAAATCAATTGCAAACAATATTTTTATCATCATAATGCTTAGAATCCTCCTCATGCGTCCTTATTAAAATGTGATCATGTGATGGAAGCGTAAAATGACATTAAAAGCCAAGATACAAACAACCATCCTTTGCTAATGTTGATCAGAGAAAACACTTAGTTAAGCTTGCACTCAGAATCCACGCTAAAGGATGGCACAGGAGAAAAAGCACGAAGTAATAAGAAGGTGTCATGCATAGAGATGTAGGGTAAGACTCTCAAGGACTTGGCCAATTTTTGAAATCAGGTCTATTCTTAGAGATTGGCGTGCGGAGTATTCAAAGCGATGGTGAGATTTACGCGCCACTCTTCATGGGGATTTTGGAAGGACATGTCAACTCACTCTTGCATGGACATAAGTTAAGCATAGATCCATCACTTTAGTTAACTATCAACAATTTATAGATAACATACTTGTATGTATGGCTATAATTGTAAAAAGGTGCGTGGTTGTTATTAGCATGCGACCTATTTTCTGGTAGATTTAAGTGGTGAAGGGTTAGTTCCCCACCCTGTGTGTGTGTGTGTGTGTGTGTGTGTGTGTGTGTGTGTGTGTGTGTGTGTGTGTGTGTGTGTGTGTGTGTGTGCGCGTGCGCGTGTGTGTGTGTGTGCGCGCGTGTGTGTAATGAACTACATAGAGATATAGACATACATAGAGAATGGATGGAACCACATGTGACTGGATGATTGTAACAGATCCATGCATGCATGCATGGTATTATATGAATTTTTTATATTGTTGGTTCAATGAATGAATAAAGGAAATTGATTGAACAAAGTGTGTGATGTGTTTTATCAATGCATGTTATTACTTTTATGATAATTACCTTTAGCACTTATAGATCTGGTTGGAGATGAATGGGAAATGGATGGATTAGTTCCTAAAGTAGATGTTTACTATTGTATCATACCACCATTCTTCTATAACAACTATTAAGAGGGACCTGGTACCCTTGCGTGCTTCGGGTGAGTGCTCAGCCTAGGCTGAGTGATGTGACAGTGCGACTAGGTGTTAACTAATAATTCTAGGCTGCATCATTGGTTTTGTTGCCGGGATCTCTTTTTTAGTTGTTTCAGAATGGTTCGCGATGAAGACATATCGGCTAACCTTGGAAAGTGTTGAAGAATGGATTCAGGATTTGGAGGAAGAATACACACGGATGTTTGACACTAGATCCGGATTTAGTGCATGTACTTGGGTAGAACAGAATCTATATGACAGTTTATACAAAAGCTTCTTTGCTATCTTTCCAATAGAATTATATGAATGGTTGATTGCATATGCATCTAAGAAGAATTGGAGGTATCGCACGCTTGTTTAGACATAGGAGGAATTTCAAAAACTATATGATGCCAAATTAAGCTGGACTCATGCGGTAGATACCTGGTTTCACGATGTACTAAAAAACTATATTCTGGAGTATTCAATTTTGACTTATTCGTGCCCAGAGATAGTAGAGTTCTAGTTCCTACGGTATCCTAGAGGGACATATGTTTAAGGTATTCCGCTGGAAATCAAAATACTAATGGTAATATTGAACTTGGAAGCTAAACTGATAGAGAGCAAAAGAATCTCCATGCATGGGAGTAGGAACAGGATTGGTGAAAGATGGTAGACCTAGCGAAAACATAGTAGAGGGAAGAAAGGTGACTAAAGTATGATGAGGCACACAACGGGGAATTATGCAAGAGGCAAGAAATTACAGAATGGATGGTGTTGTGGAGAGAGATGGCTCGTGAAGGATTTGAGGCTCATGGGGAGGAGGAAGAGAAAGAGCATCAGGAACTCCCCCATTTAGGGAAGCATGATAGAGAACCCTCTTCAGCCTCACATGGAAATGCACCAGTAGACATGACTTGGGCCGTGGGTGCACATCTAAGCCAACCTTTTGACCTAGCCCTTGCACTTGGTTTTCCAGTATCTAGTACAATAGGTAAAAGTAGTTTTAATTCAGGAAGTGAAAGCATAGAAATAGGTTAGATAGTAAGTACACCAATGAAAGTATATACAAATTCATTATTATTTAGGGGTACATTATCAGGCTCATCATCTGCATAGGCTATGAGCGTGCCGAGTGTGGGAATCACCTCTAGAGCTAGGACCACTTCCCAGACCGTAGGGGTATAGTATAGTACCACTCTTAGGGAACAGGGGAGTGCATCCATGGGCCCTATTCCAAATTCCGGAGGAGGATCGGGTAGTATGGGAAGTTCTAGTTCTAGTGGTTCAGGTGGTATTTGAGGAAGAGAAAACCAAGGAGGTTCTGGGTTAGGTGGTCAAGGCCCACAGCAACCTCAGAGCATTTATATGGAGATGTCCCTTCATCTCCCAGAATACAGAGGTATCGAGGATGCTACTAAACATGTTCATATGTGTGAAATATTATGGTGTGCAAAAGGTATTATGGCACCTGAATGTAAGGCAAGTCAATTTGCTACTACATTATAGGTGTGCATGCACAGCTGGTATAGGAAGTTTGACCCCAATCAAACTTGTATTGACTATGCAACATTGAAGGATACTTTCTTAAAATAGTTCCACATCCCAGAGTTTGAGTAGAAGAGTATAAGTGCACTTAAGGATATAAAGCAAGGCACTAGTGAAAGTGCACGTGAGTATGATGCATGATTTAAAACACTTCTATCCAAACTCTCTTATGACATTTAAGCAAGTCAGCATGCACAATGGTTTTTTGGGGGACTGATTACTCCATTTTGGAGAGCACTATCACATAAAACTTATACCAATCTGCATGAAGCATTGGAAGCTGCTTTACATGTTGAAGTAGTTGGGAGTATTGACACTGGAGTTAGTCCATTTTTGGAAGCCCAAATAGCAGCTATGGTGAAACTATTAGAGAAATTATCGGAAAAATCATCTCATGAAATGCTCTCAGGGATTTGGTGTATAGATTATGAAGTGAAAGGGCACACTAAGGATAGTTTCCCTCGCAGAACTGTACGTTCATTGTTATTAGACTATGGTATTTTCCATTTGAACCATGATGCTAGTCACTGCCCCCTCCTACAACGTGTGATCAGGAAGAATGTATCCTCCTATAAAATTTTTAGGTCCACGACCCATGATACTGAGGATTGTATATTGATTAGCCAGATCCATGATGCCATTGATATTGGGGTCAGACAGGCGAGTGTGGTTGATAATTCTAAAGGGAAGAATGAGCATCAGGATAGGTATTATAATAAAACCCACTATGATAGGAATGAGGGCAGTTTGAAGGGGCTCATAAAAGAGGATGGGGATATAGAGGCAGATATGGAGGACAAGGCTGAGGTGGAGGAAGGAGTGAATTCCTTCAAGGAACTTGCTATACATGTGGCTCACCTGACCATTATAGGCACGAATTCCTGCAGAATATTTCTTGTTCATTTTTTGGAAAGGGACATAGTTATGAAGAGTGCCCAGACTTGTATGAGCATCCTAGTAAGCAGCACAAGCAATAAAATAAGGGCACGAGGATGGCTAGATTCTAGTGTGCTATAGAGAATCAGTGGATACCAAAGTTAAAACTAGAACCTGAGGTGGTAACAGTCAAGATAACCACATGACCTGAGGTGGCACGCGCAAGAGAGGTGTTGCAAAAGAAGCCAACAATCACTAGAGAGGAAGTTTTACATGCTAGATATCTAGATCCAACTCATTAGAAAGAAGTCTATCATGACACAATGGAGGTCCTTAGGAGCCTTCAAGGTGAGATACAAGGATTAAAAGAGTAGTCTTGGAAATTGGAGCACAATGATACAGAACACACCCCGTCAGATATTGACGACATTAGAGAGGTATTTAGAATGTTGCGCCAGGAGAATATTATTCCTTTATTAGGAAATTGGTTGAAAGGGAATACTCCACACGTAAGAAATAAGACTAGAATAAAAATACTCCATGTGAATCTCCCTCCTGATAGCATTGACTACGACAAGGGTATCACTTTGAATGCTGTTGTCGATGGCTGGTTGTTGAGCAATATTCTGATTGATACAAGGGGCGGAAGTAAATGTACTTACATTGGATGCGTGGGAACAAATGGGGAGACCCCCATTGCAGCCATCATCTAATGTATTGTTCATGGAAAATAGAACAAAAGCTACTCCCATAAAATGTTTGAAGGATGCATCTATCACTATACAAGGGGCCAAGTTCATAGGGGACTTTGAAGTGCTAGCGTTTGCGGAAGTAGATAGTTTCCCAGCTTTGCTTGGGTGCCCTTAGTGTTATGCGAACAATGCTGATTTAAGGTTTAAAAAAGGGTATATCATCTTCGAGAACAAGGAGGAAAGGGTCATAATACCTTTGGAAGATGGGAAATCTATGCCATATGTGGAACCTTTAAGTGAAGAGGACTTGAACATAATCTATGCACGTGTTATTTGAGACCTAGAGGCCAATGATCCATCAAAGGAAGGAATACTTCATTGAAAAGATTCTCAATCAATTAGCTATAGTACTAGTATTGCCTGCGATAATTGGGCTCATGGAACTTATGAACTAGTGGGGCGCGAAGTTAAGCATGTAGTTACTGGCAAGATGGGCCCTCACTCTGTTTGATGTATAGGTCGTGCAATACCCTGCTATACCAGATCTAAATATTTGGCTGGGTTCTTATAGGCCCTAGAAACAAATTGGGTTGACAAACTTAAATGATGCACTATGTTTTCATATACTTTGGGCGGGATGACCACGTGCTGGTGGGTAGTCCAAAGGGATAATTTCTTGGAATGGGAAATGATTAGGACCGCCTTATCAACTAGGTTTTCAAGGAGTAATGCACCTACAAACATACGCCCATTATCATGGTGATCAACCTGCTCAACATCATATCTAGCAATGTTAGAGACTCTGGATAGTAGGTCAGGAAGCATTACCACCTTCACTTTGGATGCATTAGTTTTATTCTACTCTAAAGGGTTGTGCATGTGTTTGGTATGTCTATGCTGAATTACATCGCGACACTGGCAACTGGTAAACTTTGACTACAGGCATGATCCAAATGTTTGACTTCTTTTCATCTACACCACTAGTGAATACAACATTAAGTTTTATCAAGTGCTTAACCATGGGAGATAGTGGGAAAGTGGAAGAACTTGTTCAGGAATTATTTGGTGAGACAGAGATAGGGGCGTGCTTTACGGATGAAGAAGATGATATCATATTACTTGAGCATGCTTCTTTGGAGAATGATAAGGGGAAGATGGTATACATAATTGATGAGGAGGAATTTAAACACTTGGGCGTGGATCATTCACATGGAACATGTGAAGTGTCATCCAGTGTAGATGTGGATAACGCGCGCATATCACGAACCTATGAAAACAACAAGGGTCAATATAGGCATAGAAGCTGAACCTAAGGAAGTAATAATTGGGGATTGCTGGTCAGAATCAGAGGTAGCAAAGATCATAGAGTTACTTCATGATTATGAGGACTTATTCCCAAGAGGATACCATGAATTTAAAGGTGTGCTTATATCACTCAGAGAAATGAAGATAAATCTCAAGGAAGGTGTGCGCCCTGTTAGGAAAAGGCCATATCGGAAGAATCCCAATGTGTGTGAGAAAGTAAAGGAGGAGATTGACAAGATACTAAAATATAGGATCATTTGACTACTAGATGAATCAGAATGGGTCAGTCCTATGGTGATAAGTATCAAAAAGGATGATAGAATTCAAATTTGTGTTGATTATAGGGATTTAAATGTAGCATGT
This sequence comes from Taxus chinensis, assembly GCA_019776745.2. Classification (NCBI taxonomy): domain Eukaryota; kingdom Viridiplantae; phylum Streptophyta; class Pinopsida; order Cupressales; family Taxaceae; genus Taxus; species Taxus chinensis. The sequence continues at coordinate 581,413,385 of CM034153.1, forward strand.
GTTATAGATCCTTTTCCTATGCCATTCATGGAGGATATATTAGAAGGAGTGGCTAGGAAACGAAATATATTCATTTACAAATGGGTTTTCAAGGTATCATTAGGTTAGGATTTCCCCAAAAGATCAAGAGAAGACTACCTTCACTACTGAATGGGGAAGCTTTGCTTATACTGTGATGCCCTTTTGATTGAAGAATGCACATGATGTATTTTCAAGGATAGTGGTACAATCCTTCAAGGATTTTATTCATAACTTTTTACAGGTCTATCTTGATGATTGGACCGTGTATGGGCTGATTAAGGATCATTGTGACAATCTATGATTAATGTTTGAAAGATGCCGACAGTTGAGTATATCATTAAATATCAAGAAGTGGCATCTTTGTTACTCCATTTGGTACACTTGTAGGACATATCATCTGCAAGGAAGGTTGTTGGTTAATCTAGATAAAGTTGTAGTCATCATTGGATTGAAAGCACTGGCCAGTCAGCACGAGGTGTGTAGATTCTTGGGTCATACAGGGTATTACCGGAAGTTTATCAAAGGGTATGTAAAAAGTTGTTGCACCCCCAGAGGAACTGCTCCAAGGAAAAGGTACATTCTATTGGGGGAGTCAAGTAGCGCGTGTTTAAGATATTGAATCAGAGACTTACTACCGCACCTATCTTGCATTTTCCTTCATGGGATAAACATTTTCATGTTCATGTGGACACTTATAGCATAGCCATTGGTGTTGTCCTAGCTCAACCAAGTGAAGGTATTATTGATCATTCCATTTTATTTGGTAGTAGGAAGTTAACCCCTACAGAACAGAATTATACCACTACAGAGCGCGAGACCTTGTCTATGATCTATGCCTTGGACAAATTTCATTAGTATTTTGTTGGCTACACCATTTTTGTTTTATACAGATCACATGACATTAAAATATTTGGTAAACAAGCTCATTTTACAGGGGCACATATGCCGGTGGGTACTCTTATTTCAAGAGTTTGATTTTATGGTTGTGGTAAAACCAGGAAAAAGAAATTCTAGACCAGACCACTTGTCTAGAATTCAATCAAGGGAAGAAGCAAAAATAATAGAAGAGACCATGCCTGCTGAACAGCTGTATAGGTTACAATGCGTGCCATCGGAATTAGAGGACATTGTTGTCTTTCTAAGAAGCTGGTATGGCGCCTGGAGGCATGAAAGCTTTAGAGAGGAAGTAACTTGCTATTCATACAACACCATTCATGTTAATTAGTGGTGATTTGTACAAGCTAGGTAGAGATGAGGTGTTACGCCATTGTGTCTTAGAGCATGAATGCAAGGACATAATGGAAGAAGCACATGGTGGTATTACAGGTTGGCCATTATGCAGGTGATGAAACAATGCATGCAAGATCCTACTTGCTAGGTTGTGGTGGGAAACATTATATAAGGATTGTAAAGAGTATTGCAAGATGTGTGACCATTGTCAACGTCTCAGTCAACCAGGACAATAGGATGAGATGCCCCTACGGCCCATAATGAGTGTAGACCCCTTTGAGAAATGGGAAATTGACTTTTGTCGGGCCTATCTCCCCAGCCGTGCAAAGGACTGGATCTCGTTATATCATCACTTGTACAGATTATCTTAATCTGATGGGCAGAAGCAGCACCTACGAAGGACTGTACAATGGCTACAGCAGCACGGTTCTTATGGGAGAATGTCCTCACAAGGTATGGTTGTCCTTTAAGTTTAACAAGTGATAGGGGCACACATTTTTTAAATGAGACAATACGAAATATTTTAGACGAGTTTATGGTTGCCCACCATAAAACTACACCCTATCACCCTCAGGAAAATGGAACTGCTGAGGCATTTAACAAGATCTTGAGCCACACATTGACCAAGATTTGTGATGTTGGGAGGAAAGATTGGGATGATAAAGTATCAGCTGTTCTTTGGGATTATAGAACAACATACAAAAGATTGACCAAATCCACACCTTTTCAATTGGTATTTGGCGCAGAAAGCTTTTCTGCCTCTAGAATTTATGTTACCTTCTTTGTGCGTTACGCATGCTAGACGTCTAGCTGATGCACAAGCATTAGAAGAACGGATATGTACAAAGATGGTTCAGACTAGATGAGCACCACGCCATCACACGATGGAGTCAGAAACATGAGAAAGTGCGACAAAAGAGCATGGCATGATCGGCACATCAGGGATAAGAAACTTGTGGTGGGACAACTGGTACTTCTATATGACTCCAATTTTTTGTGCCATCCAGGAAAGCTCAAGGTGAATTGGTCTGTGGACCATATGCTATCACTCATCTACTTGAGTTAGGTGCTTGTCAGTTTGGAAAAAATTGATGGCACGCAGTTTCCCGGTTACTTTAATGGGAGTAGGCTAAAGCCCTACTATAAATAAGTCTCCTTGGTGTTTGTAATAAGGTAGTATTTCCAGATACATTAGGTTTCCCTTTATGCATTTCCTTAATGTATTTCTTTCATCGTCGCTATGCTTTGTCAATTTTAGCTCTTGGTTGTGTAATAAGCATGCTTGCGCACATGAAACTAACTACAATATGAAGCATGTTGATGCGTAGAGGACTGCACATCCTTTTCATGTGGGGTGGATTGTTGGTAAGTCTTAGGGATATACCGTGAAGATATCATGTTGTGGGTGTTGAAAGAAGGTTGCCAAGGGTAACTCGATAAAAGATTGCTTCTCAAGATAAGAAAGAATGAATATGCATAAGGGAAAGTATAACATGCGAGGTAAGCAATGGCCATGGTAATTACCAGAGAGATCATGAAATGATGAGGTACTCAGGCACAAAGGTGTGCATGCTGAAGAGAAGTCCATGACAAAGGGTAAAGAGGAACATTAGAAGGTTATAGCTTTGGTGCGAAAATATACCGCGCGGAAACGATAAAAATGGGTCATAAATGAGGAGAATTTGGTAGGTGGAGGAGTAATTAATGCAGTAAAAAGTAGAAATCTATATAAGGATGGGATACGATTTCATTTTTACCCTTGTGACTATGAGCATTTGATAGAGATCCTATACACAAAGAGTATAAAGCTAACTGATTCAAGGTGCGAAGTAAGCGAACTAGGCGCGGAGAAGAGAGTTGTGTATTAGAAGGGCTTGGATCACCTAGAAGAAGGGTTTGATAAAGAAGAGTAATACAATAGAGTTAGGGTGCATGAGTTCATAATTACAAATTAGGGCACGAAGGAATCAGTGTTAGGGTTTGAAATCAAATCACTCAAAAACACACAGCAGTTGACCTATAAAACAAAACCCTGTAAGAAAATGGCACTAAAGAAGAAAGAAACACTGATAAAAGAAAAGAAGAAGGTGGTGGTGGAGGAAGAAGAGGAGATGGCCTCAGAGAGAAATTTATCTGAAATGCAATACCCTAAAGATGTTATTGTGGGGTAGGAATGGAATACCCACATAAGACAGAGCAAGATAAGTGAATACAATCACTGAACTAGTGAAAACCAGAAGAAGTTAGATGACCTGCTCACTACTCGAACAAATAGGCACACTGAAGATGGCATGCCAATATATGATGATGTCCGGAGAAAATCGTACTCAAGGGAAATGGTTTTTTCCATATTTATGATCTTCCATACTTTGGAAAGTATGCACCTTTGTATAGATGGCTGATGAGCTGAGTCCATGAGGACTTCTTCTACTTCGCAGGATGAAGGGTAAGACTAACACCCATCCTCATTGCCACAGTTACTAGATTAAAGGAAACTGGTGAAGACATTAAGACCGAATTAGAAGCAAAAAAGTGCATCATTTTGGAAACACAGAAGGCGTTTGGCTACCAGAAAGGACCGCGTGGGATGGTCATTGAAAAATTTGAAATTTTTTCCAGTAGTACAGGCAATGAACACATCTAACCACAAATTTGATTGACCAAGAGTGTAGGGTCACAAGTCAATTCTATGTGGTTGCATGTGGCCAAGCACATGTCTGAGGGAACCACTTATAACATCACCGGATTCATTGTAGAGCAGATAGTCGAGGAAGCGCACGAAGGAAGTAAGATAAGTTTTGGTTGTATCTTACTGAGTTTAGTCTTCATGGAGATCAGGGTACCAGATGACCCAAAAGAGAACATATGGGAATACCCCATAAATCATAAGTGTCTAGATGAGTGATTTAGAAAATATCTTTGCAAAGGGTTGATGACAGAGGAGGTTAAGGAGCGTGCATTGAGAAGTGGTATGATAGGCTCCACGTGGACATTTGGGGAAGAATGGTGCATACCCAAGGATTTTCCCTCAGTCCTGGGAAAGAAAGTACAATTTACAGTTTACCAGCATTTCTGTATTGTGCGCTTCCCAATGGTAGATGGGTCGTGGAGCCCCTGGTGAAAACTACCATATGCATTCCCCGCACAATACTTCCAAGTTGTAGTTCATCAATTCACCAACACATGGAGGTTGGTAATTTAATGCAGACAAGGTAGACTGTGAGTATCACACCCTGAGAAAAACTTATGGATATCCAAGGAGGAATGTATACAATGAGAATAACATCTTAGAGATCTTGAGCATTAAGCTAGAGATAGTGGCCATTGTGGATATTGGGGCCATGCTTATATACCTCCAACTGAAGCCTAAAATGGAGAATAATAAGTATGTGGAGAACGAATTTACGCTTCCATGGCTACCAAAGGGAAAGCATACTATGGAAAACATTCCGGCACCTAGGCCTTCTGTGCCCAGGCAAGATAAAGAGGAAGAGGATGAAGAACCTGAAGATAGTGGTAGCCTAGTGTGGAGAAGGAAACAACCATCTGGCCAGGAGGGGAAGTGTGTGATAACTTCCTAAGGAGAAGGGGCTATGGAGGAGGAGCAGAGTGCGCATAGATTTAAGAAGGTGGTTAAGCACACAAGGGCATAAGGAGGAACCCAGCAGGTGAAGAAGCCAAAGGAGAAGAAACAGAGAAAACTTAGGCTGGGTGAGGAAAAAAAGGAATCTAAGGAGAAGGAGCCTTCATCTCCAATTGGGGAGGAGCCTCAACATGAGGAGTAGAAGATGGAAGGAGAATAAGGGGGTCAATTAGAGGCTACATAGGAAAAGGGTGGGGATACATCTGGTATTCCCAACCTTGATGTAGCCATCCCAAGAGGACCCCGATCCCATTGAGCAAGGGAGGATGCCAAGGTACATGCCATGGGGTATGTAGAAGACCCAAAGCTGATCATTCACGCTTGGTTCTAGAGTCCCATTGAGTAGAAGGATTTATTTGGATGGGCACTCATGGACGAGGACAAGGTGACCCTGCACAAAAGGAAGCAGCTCTCATGGTCTATGCACACACACATGGACGAGCCTTAATTTGATGTCGGTGAAGAATCGTGCATGTCACAGCAGTTGAAGAAGGTACCTGAAACGTGCCACATGACAATCAAACTGACAATCATGTCAGATGAGCAAGTGAGAAATGCTCTAGTAAAAGTGTCCTCCAAAGTATCATGAAGAAACATAGATAAATCTGCTACCATCAAGGCACTGATAGAGAGATTAAAGGCCAAGGATGTGGAGATAGCGCACCGAGTCTAGGAAAAGGACTTGATCAAAAGAAAGTATGACACTTTTGTTAGTATGGTAGAGGAAATTGGAGATGATTTTCTAAAGGTACACCCAAATCTGGAATCTCGGGTACTAAAAGAATTTCCTTCTGCAATGCACTATGTGAAAACAATGGTAACATTAGTGTTGGACGATGAAAAGGCACATGTCTCCCCCCATCCCAAGGACTTCGGGGAGAATACAGAAAAATCATAGGCTGTAGTAGCTAGGGAAATTGCTACTTATGAAGGTCTACTGGAAGCCACCCATAACAAACTGAAGAAGGCCGATCATGCGCTAACCATATGCACAACCCTAGAAGTGCTGATCATGGTGAAAACCTTAGAGGAAGAAAACAAGGTCCACAAAGCAATGAAGGATGCTTCCTTAGGCTATGTTGAGTACCTAGTCCTGGTAAAACATAAGTGCAAGGCATTAGCTGCGGTGCAGGCACCACATAAGGAGAGGTTGGAGGAGCTAGGAAAGCTCATTTCTTAGAGGATGGATGTACTGGAAGGGGTGAAAACCTCTATGTCAAGCGTAATGCTTGTAATAAAAAATGAGCAAGGAAAACTCTCTATGGAAGAACTATAGTCCATCATTGCAGATGTGCCAGACACAACAGAAGCAGTGCTAATAGCATGGGAGAACCTGGAAGTAGATATCAAAGAATAATATCCAGAGTTGATGCTTTAGGATGAGATGGAGGGGCCTGATGCCTAAACAATCTTGTTAGCTCTATATATCTTCTTCAGAATTCTTATTCAACATTATTTATTCTTTATATATCCATTTTATGTATAAGTTTTGAGCATTGCCATTTTTGGGGTAACAATGAGATTAGTGTGGGGTAATGTTGATCAGAGAAAACACTTAGTTGAGCTTACACTTAGATTCTGCATGGAAGGATGGAACAGAAGCAAAAGTTTGAAGTAATAGGAAGGCGTCACGTGCAAAGATGTAGGGTAAGACTCTCAAGGACTTGGCTAATTTTGGAGATCATGTCTATTCTCAGAGATTGGCATGTGGAGTACACAAAGCAATGTTGAGATTTGTGTGCCACTCTTCGTGGGGATTTTGGAAGGACATCTCAACTCACTCTTGCATGGACATAAGTTAAGCATAGATCCATCACTTTAGTTAACTATCAACAATCTATAGATAGCATAATTACATGTATGGCTATAATTGTAAAAAGGCGCGTGGCTATTATTAGCATGCGACCTATTTCTAGTAGAGTTAAGTGGTGAAGGGTTAGTTCCCCACCCTATATATGTGTGTAATGAACTACATAGAGATATAGACAGAGATAGAAATACATACATAGATAACAGATGGAACTACATGCAACTGGATGATTGTAACAGATCCATGCGCGCATGCCCGGTATTGTATGAAGTTGTTGTATTGTTGGTTCAATGAATAGATAAAGGAAATTGACCGAACAAAGTGTGTGATGTGTTTTATCAATGCATGTTATTACTTTTATGATGATTTACCTTTAACACTTATAGATCTAGTTGGAGATGAATGGGGAATGGATGGATTAGTTCCTAAAGTAGATGTTTACTATTATATCATACCACCATTCTGCTACAACAACTATTAAGAGGAACTTGGTACCCTTGCGCGCTTCGGGTGAGCGCTCAACGTAGGCTGAGTGATGTGCCTGTGTGACTAGGTGTTAACTAACAATTCTAGACTACATCAGCCAAAACAACCAAATCCATACAACATACAGAAATGTAATGCAATACGAGAAACAAACCGAATCACATGACAGGGAAATAAGTACAATCACACACACTTAAACCAAAAACGTTCAAGATAGTTGCACAAATATTTTAGTATCGAGATGAAGTCTTAAATGTTATGATAAATGACTAGGGTGAAGAATGATTCCCCAAGCAAGGTGTATTATGCAACGGGGAAGATGGAGGACACTTTCATCCTATGAAAAGTAATGAGCATGATGAAAATAGTACCAGGCAATTGATAGTTCCCTAGTGTATAGACGAAGTAAGCAACATGGCTTGTTTAGGTGATTGAAGATTTTGGTGATGCATGAGTCGTTGTTTCAAATGATTTGGAGAATGTCAGCAAGATCTTGGATGAGTGCCATTCAATAGACATAGATTTCAGCCATAGATGATTGGTTTAATCAATTTTAATCCATTTTTCTATTTTCCAATGTTTTTGTGGTTTTATATATATATATATATATATATTATTTTTAATTTTTATTTCTAGGCTTTTTATCGGTCAGAAGAATTTTAAATGATCAAAGATCTTCCAAAAAAACATGTGCAGGTGGTAGTGGGAAGGCAAAGCTATCAAAAGGCTCAGAATATGTGCCCATAAGAAGAAAGACGAGTTGAAAATAAATTATTTAAAATAAATTAGTAAATAATCTTCATGACGGGGAAAATTAGATGAAAAATAGAGGAAAAAGGTGGGAAAAGGCACCTGAAAGGTTCATAAATTATCTCAGTGCGATGAAGAAGGGACCGTTGGACGACACGAAGTGCCCTAGCTTGTGAAAATTAGTAAAAATAATTATTTTAATATAAAAATAATTATCACAGCAGATAGAAGAAGGTTAGAATGATCACGATGGAGAAAATAAGCCCCAAGGGCATCGTGATAGGTTAATATACTCACCTAGGGTTGGTAAAAAAATCACAACTAATTCATTTCGACCAAAGCCCCTGTAAATATTTACCGTGAGCGAAATCGAGAGCCCTAGAGTGAGATGGCAAGGATAGTAAGGAGGAGGAGGCACATGGATCACATTCAGGAGTACATGCGGGACCCGGCGGATGGACCACCATGAGTTCCCTAACCCCCCCATCAATTACGCATTAATTACACTTTTTAGGGTTTCTTAGGGTAGGTAGGAGGAATTTTGATGCATGCACATAGGCATATACATCAGATTGATGGGGATGCACACGCGCATGCATCAAAACTGACACAGATGCACACGTGCATCCGTTGGCGGGGGACAGGGATGCGTACGTGTACCTGTTTGGTAGAAGTAGGTACACGCACATGTATCCATTGGGAACTATGGGTGCACACACATGTACCAATAAAAAAGACAAAGGGGGAACGCAAGCATCAGTTGAGGTCAGAATGGACACACACACATGTGTGCATCGAAACAGGCATGCAGGTATCATGGAGGGCTCGTATGCATCCTGTATGGCCAGCGCCAAAATACGGAGGAGAAAATTAGTATACGTATGCATCCCTAGGGGTGCGTATACATTGGTTAGGGTGTGCAGGTGTAGAAGGAGGTGCGTATGCACTAGAAGCATTTGAGAAAAAGACAACTAGCTAGAAAGTAGCCAAGTTTATAGAAGAAAAAGGTGAGATTACCTTTAGAAGAAAAGAATAGTTAGTAAATAGATGTGTTAAAAGCTTTATTTTTCCTTAAAAAAATATTATAGAAATGTTAAACGTCTAACACTTGCACTGATTTTACAGCATATGTTACCTACTCTCCAGACTTGCGAGCACTACAACCGCTTGGCTGTGATAGAGGCACAGTTTGATGATGATGATAGAGCAACCTTGGTGAGCCTTTTACACATGACGAGACTATCCTATGTGGCTGAGATGCCCCAAATCACTTTAGATCATGGCCTCTTAATGGCCATAGCAGAGCGGTGGCATGGCGAGAGACAGTGCTTTCACCTCCCGACTGGGGAGATGACTATTACATTAGAGGATGTATGGCACATCCTATGGGTTCCGATCCAAGGACATCTTATCAATACGATGAGCTGCTAGAGTGAAATTTAGTGTCACATCACACATTTGTTCGGTGTTCCCACCATACCATGGCATGGGATGTCTATCAAAATATCTAGATGCATAGAAGATCCATAGCTAGACTGCATAGTGGTCTACATGATGGCTCTTGTCAATGGATTTCTACTCCCTGATAATATTGGTGCTTCATTTCTATTGGGACTCCTAGGAGTGATTCTGGGCTTGGTGGAGGGACATAATTACTTCTGGGGTTAGTGCATTTTAGCACATTTGTATTGGGATCTCCATCTGATCACCTACTACCATCAGAAGACAAAAGGACATGCTTGTTTATTACAGATTTGGGCATGGGACCACATTGGTATTGGTCACCCCCTAGGTGCTGAGAGTTTGGGCTCCCAACGAGCCTTCTACTATGGGTTGGGTCTCGATAGGGGTTGATGTGTGACCCTTCATGGGGGTTATATACCATTATTTGATGTGAGATAGATGAGCTGCTCTAGGCTTCCACTGCCTAGAGACCTTACAGACATTTTCAGTGGTTAGAGGATAGTCTAGATCTTAGCACTGCCACTATTGAGAATTTTATTTTGGGCAGCCACAACTATATGTGGTAGTTACATAGAGTGGATCGATGTCAACCGTAGTTTAACCTTACCTAGGATGTTCCTGGGCTAGATATATTGTACGCTTAGAGAGCTAGAGAGCACTTTGATATGGGTCCATAGATTGCTCACGATAGAGCATTGGCTAGCTTTTGATAGGTGGCACCTGCTATTTGGGTGCCTCTTAGATAGATTAGATATCTGGGCACTACATTAGAGTATGGGCCATAGTACCACGGTGTGCTCCCGCACTGTTTGAGTATTCCCAGAGTGGCATATGATGTTGGCTTGAGGCCTCTTGTAGTGGGGCCTCCTAGCGGTGGTGAGGGCGGAGATGATAGTGATGATGATGATGACGAGGGTGAGCTCACTGCACCCCAGCATGTTAGAGGTAGGGGACAAGGTCCCTTTCCATAGCAGCCATAGGGACAGGTCCTTAGGCTCAGGATGAGATAGATATATAGGGTTGTTGACATAGAGTTTCCCCTAGTGGGGATCTATACCCATCTTTAGCAGGTACTACCAGCATAAGGGCCACCTTTTGATACCTCAGAGAGTAGCAACATAGGTGGATAGTGAGCTGCTCTTCAGCAGTAGTTATAGGAAGTTATCATTGTTTAGTTATAGGTGGCTGGCGAGAGAGATAGAACAAGGACCCAGGTACAGACCCTCACATTAGAATGAGACCAGGATTGGGCATAGATATAGATTTTGATAGCAGAGAGAGAGACCAGGCCCGAGCACAAGCCACTCAGGGCAGCGATAGTGTTACATGACAGAGTCAGGTGCAAGAGATGGCCACACAGGGGCTTAGATATTGAGCTTCCTACACCAGTCCCAGACTCAGGTACAGATGATTGTGGCCTAGAGGGACCATGTATATAGATGGTCATGGGATCTCCTAGCATAAAGGGATGAGGTCCAAGAAAAGGTACAGATTATTACTGCAGAGGCGGATCAAGAGGCTACCTCTTCGAGATAGGCCGAGGCTGATCTAGGTAGATTTATAGGTGAGCGAGATGTTTCCCTTCAGGAAGTCCTCACTTTAGGAGATGTTGACTTGATCCGTGATGCCATGAGGCTCGGTGGCAAGGTGTTATTCTAAAGGACTTCCTACTTCAGGGTAGTTCCCCAAGAGTAGTGAGTGGTACTCCATTGATAGTCAGGGATGAGCACGACAGGGTCCCGATCACATAGATCAATCCATTCATCAAGATCCGTTAGGCATCCCATGCCAAAGTAGTCGGTTGAATAGGGACCATCTAGTCAGCCTGGTGGTCCATCTAGTGTAGGTCCTCCCTAGCCACCATTGTTTCATTGACCAGGTGACAGACCTAGGATCCCTGGTGAGGGTGAGAGCTATGGTTGAGCTCCACCTTCTTCTTTTGTATAGACATTCTTTATTCCTGCCTCTGATGAAGGCTGATTTTGTTGTATAGATTTGTATATTTATTCATTTTTATGATGTCTTGTGATGAAGGCCCGATTATTTTAGATGCATGCCCCTTTTTGATGGCATATTGTATCAATGATGTATTATTTTGATCACCGACTGCACATTTTATACTTGTATAGATATGTGGACATTTTTGATGTATCATCTTTGTATGCCTTAACTGAAGGAATTTTTTATATAGAGTACCGATGTATATCCATTTTAGTTTATATAGATATATATGACACACATGTATATAGAGGATTACTTTTTGGGCTCAGATACATGTGTTTATGAGATGATGTACTTTATTGTTTTGTTTCCTGATGCATATGACATGAGTGGGTATAATTCTATGACATAAAATACCCTTTATGAGAAATTACTCTATGTTGAATCTTATCACATGTTGCTTGTTTTGATTCAGCAATTATGAATGTGTTATGATGTTGTCTGATTTGGTACTTGCATGTATGTTATCTTGATGTTTGATGTGTACATGTGATGTGGATGTTACATGATAGATCCTTAGATGATATCAGATGCATTTCTCATGTGTTACCATAGATGTATATGGACAGGATGATACTAGATGATATTGGTGCACGGGGGGATAGATTAGTGATTATGCACAACTCCTCTTGCCCCCATTGATGATATGATATTTGATGATTAGCTTAGCACACATGCATGATGTAATACTTATCATTTTTGTATATATACGATGTAGTGGATGATGTTATAAATGTGATGAGATGATAGTTGTGATAACAAACAACTGTGAAAAAATACACAAGCAAAAGTTAACAAATATACACGTACTACTACTAAATAAACACATGCAAAAACCTCTAACAAGAGATAAAATGAGATCTAATCTAAGCAAGAAAGAATGAACCCTTAAAAGGAAGCACGCAAACAAACAAAGAAACCTACAACAATTTTTTATAAGCATGATAGTTTTCAAATGTATGTAATGCAATGCTCAACTTAAATCAAACAAGTTTCAATTTTTGATAAGCAAATGATCCATTTTAAAGAACTAATAATTTAACGGATTAAGTACACCAAAACTATACAAACCAACAACTAAAAGTAATTAAGGCACTACTTTGTTTTTGTGGGACAACATTGACATATTTTCTAATGTTTTTTGGGTTTATCTAAGGAGATAAGTTTTTGTGGCTACGTTTGTCACTATTTTGTCTAGGTTTCCCAAAGATAGCATTGTGAAACGAAAGTAGCCTTATCCCTGGAAAGGGGGGTTTTCCAAATGTTTAGATTTTTTTTGTATTGTTTTCTACATGTTTTTTTATTTTCCAAGGTCATGTTTTGAAAGAAATGTACAAGAACAATGAAGCGTGGATGCCCCCAGCGTGATGTGGGAATATACAAAGGGTAGAATGCCATGCACGTATGTGTAGGAAGATGGCAACGGGATTTTCATGCTCAGCGTTAGATAGGCATATACAAAGGTAATGTCCATCATGCAGATATAAGAGCAAACAAACTAGATCATGGCAAGACAAAGGTGATCCTAGGATGGTTCCTAGACCTAGTAGAAAAAGTCATATATAAAAAGTGGTATCAATTACCCATCCTTCCATAAGAGTAACTTGTGTCTTGCGAATACTCCTTGAGTGCCAAAAAATGGTTTTCACTCAAAGACCTACCCCTTGTGCCACAATTGTGTGTTTTTCACATGAGGACGACCCACGTTTTCTTTACTATTTTCTCATTTTTCCATTTTTTACTTGTTTTTTCTTTGTTTTCCAATTTTTAGTTCTTATTTGATATTCCCGTCATGCCTAAGCATAGAACTACTTTAATTACATGTTGTTCATGGGTTCTGAAAGCTCTTCACCATCTTAATATGTAAGTTTGTAGACCCCCGATCCATATTTTGTAATTACAACATAAGGACCTAACCAGTTAGCCTCGAAATTTCCTTTCCTTTCTCTATCTTTAACAATGTTCTTCAAATTTTCTTTGAGAAATAGATCCCCCACATCAAATTCTTGATGAATGATGCGTTTATTATATCCTCTGGACACTTTGTTCTGATAAAATTTTAAGTGATTGAATGCTCTGATATGTGTTTCATCTAATAGTTCTAACTCTACTAGGCAAGCACCTTATTAGTCTTCATCTTTGTCAAGATAGTCTCTAAGAGATATTCTGAGGGAGGGAAGCTCCGCTTTCAGAGGTATGATGGCTTCAGTGCCAAAGACAAGTGAATAGGGGGTCACACCAGTAGGAGTGTGGATGGAAGTATGATAGGCCCAGAGGGTGGGATGTATCTACAGATGTCAATTATGGCTGGTGTTACTGACCATTTTCTCCATAATCTACACAAGGGTTTTATTTGTGGCTTCTACCTATCCGTTACCTTCAGGGTAATAAGGGGTAGACCACTTAAGTTGGATATGGAATCATTGACATAATGTTTTAACGATTTTATTTTTGAAGGATTTACCATTATCGGTGACAATGGATGAGGGGAATCCTGTAACAGCATATGAGATGGTTCATGATGAATTTTGAAATCTACACACCAGTGAAATAGGTAAGAGGAAAATCCTCTACCCATTTGGTAAAGTACTTGGTGGTGGTGATGATATGAGTGTGATCGTCTAATGAAGAAGGATGGAGCTTCCCTATGAGATCCAGGCCCCATTTAGAGAATGGCCAAGGCATTGCAACAGGCTCTAAGGCTTGTGCCGGTGCATGTATTAAATTCCCATATTTCTAGCATAGTTCACACTTCTTCATGAAGTTATAACAATCGGATTCCATGGTAGGCCAATAATAGCCTACTCTCAATAGCTTCTTAGCTAAGACCATGCCACTAGTATGTGCTCCACAAATACCGCTATGCACTTCCTTAATTATGTGGATAGAATCAGCGACATCCAAACAGTGAAGAAGATTCCCATCATAGCCACGATGATAAAGGGTACCTCCTAGGAGGGTATAATGGGATATGCGGTGAATAAGGGATTTCTTTTCATAATAGGTGATGTTAAGGGGAAGGGTGCCATCTTTTAGGTATTGGAAGATAGGGTCATACTAAGGGGATAAAGGACCGAGAACTTCACATGCCAAACATGAATCTGGCATATCATATGTAGGTACCTATATATGTTCCATTAAGAAAGACATTTTTATTTCTTTAGGTGCTATTTGCAAGAAAGACCCAAAAGTAGCCATAACATCCACGGATCTATTATGTGACCTTATTTTTTGTTCAAATATGACTTGTGTGAAATATTCTTCAAAGTTTCAACCATCTTCTTATATGGAATAAGCTTCTCATCTTTAACCTTATACTCATCTTTAACCTTATACTCATCATTAACCTATTTTATGATAAGTTGAGAGTCCCCAATGACTCATAGTTGGCTGATATTCCATGTAATATCTAGTTTGATGCCAACGATGAGTGCTTCATACTCTATAATGTTATTTGTAGATGGGAATTCGAACTGGAATACTTGTGGTATGACATCGGCATTTGGAGTAATGAGGACCACTCCTGCTTCAAACCCATGGAAGGTAAAAGATCCATCAAAATGAAATTTCCATTCTATGGACTCTTCAATATACATGATGGATGCATCTGGTAAATCTAAACACAAAGGTTCCATTCCTAGGTGAGGAGATTCTGCCAACTGATCGGCTAGCACCTATCCTTTTAAAGACTTTTTATTTACAAACTCAATTTCAAACTCACTCAAGAGAATGATCCAATTATCCATTTGTCTTGTGAGGGCGGGTTTAGATGAAACGTATTTGAGAGGGTTGACTTTGGATATGAGCTTGGTCTTATTATTTAGGAGATACTGGTGAATCTTTTGAAATGTGAACACAACCACCAAGTAGGCCTTTTCTATTTGGGGATAATTCAGCTCGTATGTGATCAAGGTGCAGCTAAGATAGTAAACTGCTCTCTCTTTATGGGCTAAGTCATATTAGGCAAGTAATGCACCAATGGAAAACTGGGTAGCGGAAATGTATAAGAGGAGAGGTTCACTGGGGGTAGGCAGCATTAGTACAGGTGGGTTGAACATGTATTGTTTGAGTAGCACAAAGGAATTTTGACAATTATGTCCCCAATTGAATGTGACATCTTTCTTGAACAAATGAGTAAAGGGGTGGCACTTATCCGCATGTTGTGAGATAAAGTGACAGATTTCCTCGATCTTTCCTTGTAGACTCCTTACTTTCTTGAGAGTGGTAGGTGGTGGCATTTCTGTGATAGCCATAACCTTTGTAGGATCCATTTCAATCCCTCTTTATGAGACAATGATCCCTAGGAGTTTTCCTGATAAGACACCGAAGACAAATTTCTTAGCATTCAAGCAAACCTTATAGTCTCTTAGACACTGAAAGATATGCCTCAACACTTACGGGTGTCCTTTTCTACTCTTAGATTTTGATAGGACATCATCAACATAATCCTCCATGATGTCACTTATCATGTCATGAAAGATAACCGTCATGGCCCGATGATAAGTAGCCCTAGCATTTTTAAGCCCGAAGGGCATGACTTTGTAGTAGAATGTTCCTCAAGGGGTGATGAATGATGTCTTATGCTGATCTTCCTTGACAATTCGTATTTGGTTATAACCTAAAAAACTATCCATCAACGACAACATTTCATAGCCAGTTGTTGAATCGACTATCATGTCGATGTTAGGTAGGGGAAAATCAACTTTAGGACATGCTTTGTTGATGTCATAGAAATCCATGTAGATCCTTATTCCAATAGGTTTCTTTTATACTGGGACTATGTTAGAGATCCATTCTGAATAGTCAATAGGTTTTATGATATCAACAGCTAACAAATTTTCTAATTCTTTGACCAAGAGCGCCACTTTAGGATGCATCTTTCTTAACTTTTTTTTTATTGGTTTGGCATCTGGGTGCACAATGAGGTTGTGCAAAACTAGCTCAAGGTCTAAACCTGACATATCTGCATATGTCCATGTTAATATGTCCACGTATTATTTTAAGAGTTCTGCAAAGGTCTTTTGTTCCTGAGCTGAGAGCGAAGCTCCCAACTTGAATATTCTAGGTTTCTCCTCTGAGCCAATGTTGACGCTAATTGTTTCCTCAATAAGCATTTTAGAAGCATCTTCCATCTGTGTAGGATCAGAGGGAAGAGTAAGATCAACCTCCTGTGGTAGTTCATGATCATCTTCAAATGGACAAATCACTTCATCCTTATACTCTTCATTTTGTTTGTCTATGAGCTCACCAAAGAGTTTGTCACTATGGGATTTCCATTGATCCTTCTTGATCGGTTTCTCAGAGGTAGGTATACCTTTAGTTACAACCTTTTTATTCAACCATCCACACATCTCTGCTTCCTCCCCAAAATAGTCACAAGCATCTAGTTAAATCTAAAATCCTTTCTTGTGGTCTCTAGCGGGAATAAAGTCCTTGAGTCCCATGAACTCCACAAATGCCTCATCATTTTCAAAGAAATCCAATGGCACGTGAATTTTTTGATCCCAATCTATAAGCTCAGGATATATAAGGGCTATGGGATATTTATCTAGGGGTATGGATTCAGATAAGGTAAGGACCGCCGAATCCAGGAATAAGTTCGTGGAGGCTAGATCTTCATAAAGGCTACATCGGGAATCTATGTCACTATCGAAATGAGTTGAAACGTCCTCACTTTTAGAAGAAGTAACATCATTCTCAGAAGGTAGAGCATTATGAGGCTTTATTCCAAGGCCATGTTTATCCGTTTTGAAATGAGGGATAGGGATAGGCTCCAACTGGCCTTGTGCATTAACGCCACATCCAAACCCATCATAGCCCATGAAAAACATCATCTGAGGACCTTTGACGTACTAAGATGCTTGATTGCATTAAGCCATGGTGCCTTCTGGTACTCTGATGGTAGGGTCTTCTAACATTTTCTCCTCAGACAAGATGCCACTATGGAAAAATTTCTCCAAGGTTTAGGACATTACTTGCGGGTGCTCTTGAACTAAAAATAAGGCTTACCCGTTGTCCTGGGGGATACTGATAGGTCTGATATCAATAGAGCCTGATCAAGAGTGAATGGCCTACTTGGGCCATATTTTGCTGATGTGGCCTCCCGTGAAGCAAATGGATTGACCAGCGAGGGGAAATATTGATTAAAAGGTTTGAGAGATTTTGAATCTACCCAGTTCTTTATGGCGTCTGTTTATAAAGGGACTACAACATCCATAGAAGGACAGTCATAAGATGCACGATAAAAACTGTACAAAGCCCTATAATATGTGAAAGGTTTTGGGTTGACCAAAATGGTAACTACCTGTCCTTCATGATATAACTTGATGCACTGATGAAATATTGATGGAATAGCTTGCATGGCATGGATCCATGGGCATCTTAAGAGCATGTTGTACAAAAGGTCCAAGTCAAGGACATGGAATGTTGTGTCATGACATGCTGGTCCTACCTCCATGGGGACCACTAAATTACCTACTGACTCTCTTTATTCATTGCCATATGCTATGATTGTGATAGTTTTAGCACCCAACTCTATTTCTGACTGGCCCAGCTACTTGACTAGCTTCAAGGTGTAAGTATTTAGACTAGATCCCCCATCTACAATTACTCTTTTGATCTTATGATGGGTAACCACCACTTCAAGATATAATGGCAAGTTATGCTCTAGGTTATTACGTAGGATTGCAGTATGATCAAAAGTAATCTGATCGTTGGTTTCTAAGCATACAATCATGGCTTGAAGGTTTGTAGGATCTATTTCTATGGAAACCCCTAAATTTTGCAAAGTTTTAAACAATATGTTTTTATGAGCATTGGATATCTTTAGGAGATCGAGGATAGATACCTTAGCAGATGTTATTTCTAATTGCTCTATCAATTTATACTGACTTTCCTCAGGGGTAGGTAGAGGATCTAGTATGATTAAGTGGGCGCGTCTTGTCCTGACTACATAGCTCTTTTCTAAGATCTGAATGGTGTAAATTTGTTCATTAGATGAGTTAATACATCCAATGAGGGAATCATAAGGACTATCATTTGTAGGGTACACATAAGCAACAGTCCTATAGTCGTTAGAAGTTTTCCCTTGATCTATTTTATTTTTCTTTTTATCCGCATGGTCAGGAAAAGGTTCCTTGTAAATACCCATTTTTTCATTTGAATTTCTACCGGCCTCTGGAGGAGACTCTACAACAATCTTCCCTTTCTCTATGAAGTATTGGATATAATGGTATAATCTCAAACATCTATCCATTTTGTGTCCTTTAACATGGTGGAGTTCACAATATTAATTGTCTTTGAACCAAACTAGGTTTGGAGCATCTTCTGGGTAGGGCATTGTTGCAGTTGGATATTCTACCATCTTTGCACCATCTAACTACTTTAGGATGGTCGATAAGGATTCTATCAAAGATGTGAATGTACGTTTTGTAGGCGCTTTGGGATGAGGCCATTGTGAAAGTTTCAAGAGTGGACGTGTCTGTACAGCTTGGAATCTCTTGGAGTCTATAATGCCATCACCAACAACATGTTTATTTTTATTAAAGAATTTAGGTTTATCTATGGATTTGGCTTCGTGTTTTTTAATAATCATTTTAAGCGTGCCCTTGGCAATGAGAGCTTTCTCAATTTGACTACCTTTCTCTATGACTTCTTCAAAGTTCGAGCCACAATGCATTTGCAAGTGAAAGGCTATTTCTAGGTTCAAGTTAGGAATGAATATACTCACTAACTATTTTTTGAGTAAGGCATAAGGAAAGTGACTAGCTAACCCGCCCCATCATTGTAAAAATCCAGAAAATGTCTCATTGGGTTTTTGTTTTGTGTTACATAGATCATTCATTGTAATGTCACTCTCCATATTATATGAGTAATGTCTTACAAATTTCTCTACTAGAGCGGGCCAAGTTGTAATGGAGCCCTTAGGTATGCTATAAAACCATTCCAATCCCATGGCTCCTAGGCTACGGGGAAAATTTCGTATCAAGAAATTATCGCTATACACAACTTCTTGAGAAGCCATGTAAAAGTATGTTATATGATCATGAGGATCACTTTTGCACTTATACTTATCAAACTTGGGGATAGTGAAATGTTTCGGGAAAGGTTGTTGTAGCATGTCCTTATCGAAGGGGTAATGACATAGTTCTTCATACGAGTATTTTCTATTCTGTCCTACATTTCCATGTTGTAATGTCATGAGCATATCTTCCATATATTTCAATTCATCTTGAATGAGTTGCTCCTTGGTATGTCATATCGACCTTTGAGCCTGAGTTGCTTTAAAGGTATAGTCTGTATGCAGATCGAATTAAAACTCGTTAAGTTTGTTTTTGTCTGTCTTTACCTATTTTTCTTTTTGAAGCACCTAGGTTCACTAATTTTTGACTCAACTTCAAGATCTATTTTTGGAGGATTTCTTCCTCAACTAGGGGATCCTCTTCTTCATCAAATTTCAGAGTAGGGGAGGCCTTCCACTCAGTTTTTACTTTACGCGAAGCCTTAAAGTGAGGTTTACGTGATGTTTCACCTTCGACACTGGCCTTACGTTGCCCAGAAGTGGATGCATATCCCACATCAAAAGGATTATTTGTGTCTAAGATGAATCTTCATTCTCCTAAGTTAGGGTCAATGACCTTTGTCTCTTCTTCGCTCTCGTGCAAAATTTTAGCTCCTAATGCCAAGACTCTCATGAGTACTTCATCTTTGTTATAATATAAGAGCTCATCAAATCTGTTTAGGTCTAACCTTTGCTGAAGAGTTTGACTCTTCTCTAATATGATTGATTAACGTCTCCTTATCTTTGACTTGCGAGAAAAGTGGTCCTAAATTATGACCACTAAATGGGAATGTGTCAAAAGGGTTTTCTCGCATGTGTTGCTCACGTGATTTGGCTGCCCTTTTTATAATTTTAGGCATCACTAGTGGACGTCTTTATATAGCTAGTGTCACCCCTAAGTGTATGGTTTTCTATAATCTGTTTAAGGGGATGTTGGAATTATATCATAGTGTATTGTGGATGTAATTTTATGCAATCATTTTTACTAAGAAACATTCATATGCACATCCTATGTTACGATTCACTTAATTTGTCATTGCCAAACCTATACCCTAAGATAGAGACAAAGATGTTCCAATGTTTAAGCCAACTTAGAACCCCAATAAGGTCTAAGCACTGATGTGATGCTGTTGTAGTCCCTTAAAAAGGTATACTTAAAACTAGTTTGAATACTGATGAAAGCCAAACCTTCTAAAAAATGGAAGTCACGAATAGATACAGCGTAATAATGTCACTGTGATACATTAACCAAGCAAGCAAGGTGTTAGCACCATGAAAACTTTATTATGATATATGTAAAACATTATCAACACTCTTTAAGAAGAATTAGATGACGTCGAGAGTGAAACCAATTAATAAGTATAACAAGGATTTTTTAATCGTATGAGTAGCGTAACCACGCAATAAGGGAACTTATACCATTTCCTCACAAATGAGAATATGATGTAAGTACCGAGATTGTACGTCTAAGATGTGAACAAGACTATTAACTCAAGAAGAGACAAAAGATGAACTAAATACATAGCGACGAAGATAATATTGAAATCAAGATGGAAGGACTTTTATCAAAGATGCAAAAAGTACACCTGCACACTTTAGATGTTTAACAACCCAGCCGTAAACATGGATGGGTGTAAATAGACAAAAAATTGATGAGCACTATCTCTAATAAAAAACACGTGATGTATGCACCCTTCTCACCCCAAATAATGGGCGATGAGAATGCAAGGGTACTGATCAAAAGATAGACACAAGCTAAGCAACCACTTAGGCAGAGCTTTTCCTCATCCAAAGACAAGAACAAAACTAAGCAAAAGTGGGACGTAGCTTAGGTCCATGATGAAAAGACACTCAGTTCGAACTCACAAGGGTTCTTTGCCTTGATTTTTAAAAAATAAGTTTTAGATTCTAGATGAGTCATCACTTTGTGATGGCTTAACACAACAAGGACTAGTAAAGTGGGCTCCTTGAAAAAAAGGCTTTCCTAATAAGTTCTCTCAACTAGGTTTTACAATATTATCTATGAGCAAGGCATGATTTACCTAAAAAGTTATAATGACTGGTTTGGGAGTATCTTGGCTTTATCCCCTTTCAAGTACAGTGGGCAACGAATGCATCCATCATGTACTTTTATTAAGGTCATGTTAGTGCAAAATCACAGCACCCCTGGATGCAGATCAGGCTTCTAGGTTGATCACTCAGGCATCCAGTGTGATTGTACAACATGGAAACCTCTCTCCAAGCATGGGACTTGTGAAACTGAGAGAGGAATCTCCAGAGAAGGCTGGTTTCTGCTCCTAAACTACCTGCCACAAGCTATTCCTGTGCAGGCAAGCTAATCTAATCCTAATCTAACCATGCCAATGAGACAGAGAGAGAGAGAGAGAGAGAGAGAGAGAGAGAGAGAAAGGAAAAGAACAAAAGCCTACACTAAAACGGTGATACACCAGAGAAGGAGAATGTTGGACATCTATCAAAACTGCCATGGGACAAAGAGAGGTGAGCAATGGGAAGGATGGACAGATGCATCACAGGCCCAAGGATAGATTTCACACAGAAAATGTCCCAAAACTCCATGAACACAGCTCCAAACCTGCAATGAACATTCAAACATGCACAAATACCTGCAATGAAGAGAGGCAAGAAGAGAAACAAGCAAAAACGAGCAAGGATGGACAGATGCATCACAAAACACATTTTGTTACTCCAGAAGTTTGCACAGAACATCATTTCAATAGTAAAAGGCAAAAAATGCCATTACAGAGCAAGGGAGGAGGTTCGAACTCCATTTTCAACCCTAGAGAAGAAAAGAAGGGAGGGCAGAGCAGAAAAGATGAACAACTTCTTATATCTCTTTTAAAATGAGCCAAATCTGGCTATATACAATACATGGGTCGAGCCTAGGAGACAGAAAACATAGGAAAACATGTAAGCAGCCCAACCATTGACCAAAACGCATTATTCATTAAAATTGGTGGTTGAGACATCACTTTTGGCCATGCTGAAGAAGAATGCGACCCATGTGCATTAAAACTGGTTGTTGAAACGTCGCTTCTGGCATTACCACGCATCAGATCCGTTTCTCAATTTTCTCTCTCTAGACTACACCAAAATTCAAGATTGATCCTAGAATCATGTAGAGAATTTTATAATCTTTCCGTTGATATAAAGAACGTGCAAATCTGAGCTTTGGATCGAAAGTTATGGAGGTCTGAAGTTTTAGGGCACAAAACAGGTGAAAACATGTTTTGAAATCTTTCCCGCGCTCTGCCACCTGGATGACACGTGGCACGCATTGATTGGTCACGTGATTCTCTCTCCTCTACCTTTCAGCAGGCTTTCTTTTGAAATTTCCTTGTGGGCCCCTTAAACTTGGACACGTGGCATGCATTGATTGGCCGACAGGGGCACGGGGCAGACCTTGGTTTTTAGCTTTTCAGCCAAAACTCATGCCAAATTCTCTAACTCCTTCCTGAGCTCCGCATTCCCTGTTCCATTGGACATGTGTCCTATTTTGATTGGCTCGGGCTGACCCCTCAAAATTCACCCTTTGACCTTTAGACTCTTTCCCCTACGACACGTGTCGCGATTCGATTGGTTCTCGGCCCTTTCGGCACCTTCGCGCCCTTCACGTCTTTATGTCCCAGATGTCTCAAACTGCTTGGGCCAAAAACTTCCGATCCACCCGAAATGGGCTTCCTCATCCCTCATTTGGGCTATGACATGTGGCATTGTTTGATTGGCCTTTAGCTCCTTCGGCGATCCGCATCCTGCGCGTCCCTTCGTCCTGGATGTCCCAGTACAAACTTTCTCTGTTTCGACTGAACCGGCCGGTTTGCATCCATTTGTCCCAAATGTCCCAGTGCTTCGTGGGAAAAATTCTTCCGGTTCACCCGATCTGGACGATTCGCATCTTTTTGTCCCACCTGTCCCTTTGCTACTTGGGCTGCCTGCAGGCTTTTCGGCCGATCCGCACCTTGGCGTCCCAAATGTCCCACATTGTCCTAGGACAAGGACTTAGCCATTTTTTGTGATTTTTTCTAGCCTGAGCCTGTCTTCTGCAAATTTTTTCACATTTTCTCAGAGCTTGCTCTTTCCTTCTTTGGTCAGGGGAGTTAGAAAAAATCTGAGGGAACCCCAAAAACATGATGTTTGCTCTGAATCAATTATCTGCCTGGGACTTGAGAATTCTGATGCATGTTATCAAATTAACCCTGGGGGGTGAATTTTGGATAACAATTTGGCGACTCAATGGGGTCATCTGCCTGCTAGATGAAGTTACCAATTTCCTGAAGCATCCATTGGGCATGGAGTCCTGAGTTGTAACCTACAAGTAATCTGAAATTTGAAAACTTCCCTCTGAGCCACTTGAAACCCATTGAACCTGGAGTGTTCTCACCAAGATGCCACTGAAACGAACTGTGCAAGAGCAGAACCAACAACACCAAAACTATGTACAAAACTGAAAAATCATACATGTCCCAAATGGAACATGCAGAGTGTGCACAAGCACTTCTTCTACTGAAAGCAAACCTACCTACTCTACTCTAACTGGAAGCAAAAGCAAGCTAAACAAACCCTGCAATTGGTTGTGAGAAATAGCTTCCCTTTCTCAAAAGTGGCAGCCATGCAATTGATTTGGCACTGATCATGGTTGTTTGGATGGATGGAAAATCAACAAGAAGCTGGTCTTCTATCCAAATCATCAAAGTATCAACTGAAAACAAATCCAATACCTCTTTTAGTTGCTCTGCATTTGGATTGAAGAGGTATGGCAGCTGATCCTTGGTACTTTGTAGCTCACCCTCATGCTCAGAAGAAAGCATGACTGGTTGTGACTTCTCCTTTGGCTCCAATGAAGCTAAATACCTGATTGGGCAAGGTATGGTCCTTTGAGTATGCCCATTCCTGTAATTTTCAACCCCAAGAATGGAGTCTTCTTGTAGACCTTCTTGAATGGATGGTGTGGAAGAAATGGTGAAATTCCTCTGTCCTTTCTCTTCCTCCAATGAAGAACATGAAAGATTAAAATCTTCCAATCTTGATTCCGAAGAGCTATTATAAGATGCTGGCTGTTGTAAATGAATGCCCTCCTTCATGACAGCAGACTCAAGTGTTTGGAGTGTGGATGATGAAAGAGAGAAAGGTGGAAACTCAACCGGCTCTTCTCCATCAAAACAGTTCTCCAAATCTGACAGAATAAACTGCCTTATTGCTGTCCTGCTGCAAATATTCAACTTCCTCCATGGTGTCTTCTTGATCAGTAACTTGACCACCATGGTTTCTTTCTCCCTTCAACATTGAGTTTGAGAGGTCAAACTCCTCTTCAGCACTGGAACTTGGGAGAGGTGAAGTAGAAAGAAGAACTGAAGGTTTTCCTGTAGCCTGCTTTGTGCTCAGAGCTCTTGGATCTGTAATTTTCTCCCCCACAGCTGGAATGTGCTCCTCTTCTTTTGGATTTGGAGCAGCTTCTCCTTCCTCCTATGTTTGAAGACAATCTTGCTCTTGATTGAACTCTTCCTCCAGCATGAAGTTTTTCAAGTCAAACTCTTCAATCTGCTGCTCTAGAGGACAAGTTGGGACTGCAAGATCTTCTTCTTCTACTGCAACAAAATCAGCCCTGGCCACCATTTGTTCAACCTTAGCCTCTTCTATAGGTTTAACCATCAAGGGGATCTTTTTCATCCCAAATCTAAGAGCCCAACTCTTCGGACTTTGAATTTCTTCATCTTTGTTTGGCTTCTCTTTTTGCTGTTGTTTTCCTTTACTGGCATTCTGATTTTCATCACCTCCCAACATGGATTTGGGAATGCAAGAGGAGGGATGGGTTGTAACTCAAATGATTTGACATTTTTTTGTGGTGGCGGAGGAGGTGAAACCTCTTGTTTCTTTGGAGTGGGAGGTATTTCATTTAGCTCTTGTGGAGAGGATGACTGTTTGGAAGGAAAAAGGAAAGAAGAATTGAGGTGTGGTGGAATACTAAGAGGTGGAGACATGGGATCGACATTTGGGACAGTAGATGGAGAGTTTAAATCTTGACACTGCTGAGATGAAAACATATTGGGAAAGAGGAAAAGAAAAGGCATGAGAAGGTGTGCTTACCCATTGACAAGGTTGTTGAATACTCCTCTCATACACCTCTATTTCTTTAATCCACTTTGCAAGCAAAGCCAGCATTGCAATCATGAAGTCAAGCTTCTCCTGAGGGCTGTAATGCCTTGGAAAAGGTCCCACCCATGGACAAGGTGCTCTGCAACCGATTCCAAATGCTTTCATCTATGCCTGAGCCCTGGACTGCACTATGTTTACCTCCATCTTTTGGATCTTCTCCAACAGACCAGCATCTTACATCTGATGGTCTTCATTGTATGCATACTCTTGCTCTTGGAAGGCTCCATAGCCAAACTGACTTTGGCACTGCTGCTCATTTATGGGTATGCATACTAATCTTGAATCTGCTCAAAATGTTGATTTGGAGGATTTGTAAAACATGTTGGAGGTGGAATATACTGCTGTTGTTGATGTGAATTCCATGATGGAAATGAAGTCTATGATTGCACAACTTCATAGAATGAGAGAATGATGGAAGAGATGGAAGGAAGAATGGATAGAAAAAGAATGAAAATGAATGGAAAGGAAGGTCTGCAACTTCAGAGATGGGTTGTTGACCAGATGGAGTCACCAGATGTGTTTGCAAGTGCCTCTAAAGGCTGAAATCTTCACAAGAACACACCAACCTGCAAAAGATGAAGTGAGAAGACCTCTAAGGTCCCACCAGGCATACCAAAACTGTTAAGTACAAACTCACAGCACCCCTGGATGCAGATCAGGCTTCTAGGTTGATCACTCAGGCATCCAGTGTGATTACACAACATGGAAACCTCTCTCCAAGCGTGGGACTTGTGAAACTGAGAGAGGAATCTCCAGAGAAGGTTGGTTCCTACTCCTATAAACTACCTGCCACAAGCTATTCCAGTGCAGGAAAGCTAATCTAATCCTAATCTAACCATGCCAAGGAGACAGAGAGAGAGAGAGGAGAAAGGAAAAGAACAAAAGCCTACACTAAAATGGTGATACACCGGAGATTAAGAAGTTGTTCATCTTTTCTGCTCTGCCCTCCCTTCTTTTCTTCTCTTAGGGTTGAAAATGGAGTTCGAACCTTCCTCCCTGTGCTCTGTAATGGCGTTTTTGCCTTTTACTATTGAAATGATGTTCTGTGCCAAACTTTTGGAGCAACAAAAACATGTTTTGTGATGCATCTGTCCATCCTTGCTTGTTTTTGCTTGTTTCTCTTCTTGCCTCTCTTCATTGCAGGTATTTGTGCAAATTTGAATGTTCATTGCAGGTTTGGAGCTGTGTTCATGGAGTTTTGGGACATTTTCTATGTGAAATTCTATCCTTGGGCCTGTGATGCATCTGTCCATCCTTCCCATTGCTCACCTCTCTTTGTCCCATGACAGTTTTTGATAGATGTCTAACATTCTCCTTCTCTGGTGTATCACTGTTTTAGTGTAGGCTTTTTGTTATTTTCCTTTCTCTCTCTCTCTCTCTCTCTATCTCCTTGGCATGGTTAGATTAGGATTAGATTAGCTTGCCTACACTGGAATAGCTTGTGGTAGGATAGTTTAGGAGTAGGAAACAAACCTTCTCTGGAGATTCCTCTCTTAGTTTCACAAGTCCCACGCTTGGAGAGAGGTTTCCATGTTGTGCAATCACACTAGATGCCTGAGTGATCAACCTAGAAGCCTGATCTGCATCCAGGGGTGCTGTGATTTTGCACTAACAGGTCGTGATATGGATAACTTGTAACTCTAACTCACAAGGTGTACTAGTCAAGTGGCTAAGTGGAGCACTTCCTATTTCATCCACAAGGTTACAAAGCAGTGGAATACTTTAGGGTCCCTAGTACCACCCCATTGTTGTAGCTTAAGGTGTTATGCCAAAGGGGTTATGTTCCAGCTGAGTGGATAGGGACGTACCATTTTCTGAAACCTACAATACAATGTTTTTGAATATGGCGTGTTTTTAATCTTGTTAAGCTTAATGTGGTTTTAAGTAGCACGTCGTTTGGCAACCTGAAAGACCACATGTATTAGAAGGTTTTGTGTTTTGTCTTAGCTCTTCCTTCCTTTGACAATCGTTAGGTCCTATAGACAACAAGTTTCAGTAATTTTCCAATTTGTAGGTTGATGTTTTTAAGAAAGAGAGTTTTTTCACTTCTGCTTTTTATTTCTAAGATCACCAAAAGGCATGAAGGAAGAGCATATACAACTTGAAAAATTCCAATAAAATCACATGAAAGTTTTACCCCAACCTTTATAAACCTAGTGGTTTTTGAATAATTTATATGCGTTTTATATTGGTGTTTTTGATCTCTAAGATCATCTTGGAAGACGTGAGGAGAGAGCATATACACTTCTACAAAAACTACCTCTAAGTAAAAAAAAAAGAACACTTTAATCTATGCAAATTAATTTTTTTTTAATAAACAACCATGTTTTCAATTATTAGTCCTAAAAACCTGTAATGATGGATTAGAAAAAAGTTTTTGCAGACTGTAACAATTTTCAATTTTTTAACACAGACACCTGTGCGTCTATTGACACCAACACTCCCCAATCAATGGATATGTGCCCCCTCTTGATGGGTACACCTGTAGTCAACAGATTAATAATACTCAAAGAAGTAAACACAGATGCTCACAATATGATGGAGACACTCCTATATTGACATGGATGCTCAGCGTTATGATGTTTACACACCCTAAACCTAAATAGAGGACTGTAAAAAAAATTTACACTGTTAAATATTTTACACCTGTGCATCTAGAGAGACATATACATGCCCCATATGATGGAGATGTGTGTGCATCTGTGTGTGGGTTATTTATAATTTTTTACTCAATCATGACTTTTACACCTACGCATCTAGAGAGATGAATACACGCCCCATATGATGGAGACGTTGTGCGTGTCTGTGTATGGGTTTTAGTTTGTAAATGATGGGGGACCTTCTAATAGGTACACACCTGATATGATGGGTATGTTAGGGTTCTGATGTGTACGTGCCCCTTGTTTGACACCTACGCGCACCTAGTGAAAAAACCTGCAAAAAACACGGATTTTCAAATTTTCAAGAGAAAATAGGTTAGTTGTTAGTCAAAGTATCCTATTTCTATATCAAACCCACAAAAATGCATATAAGTGAAGGTCGTTTACCTAGGGTGTAGAAAAAAAAAAGAGGAAATAATAAGTGATTTAAGCAAAAAACTTAAAAATGAACTTTGAAAAAACCTAAAAGACCTCCATTAATGGAGGGTGGACATAAGTGTCCCACCGGGCATGCCAAATGTGTTCAATGAAAAGTTGCAAAAGCCATGGATTTGGGGTAAGATGTATAAAGAAACCCCAAAGGATTTTAACAATTTGATCAATGGACCATGTGATAAGAAATGAGTAAGGTTTCCTTCTTTGCATACATTAACTTGAAATAAAACATGCAAACTACACAAATGAAGTTAATCTCCTATTCTTTGAAATCTTGAAATAATGAACCTAAGAGGATCTAAGCATTCAGTTTTATGTGTTAAGAGAAAGAGATCTCCCCATTAATGGCTTCAAGGCCAATGGATCTTCCCTTTTACTCTATGTTAATGCTATGAAATACAAGATGAAATGATTTTAACTCAAATGAAAGAAGATGAAATACAAACTAAAGCCTAATAAATATGCTATAATTTGTGATAGGAAGAAGAGAGGATTCTTAGGAAATGAGGGGAGGGGGTATAGACCTATTTATAGTTTTTGGTTTGGGAAGAAAAGGGAGATTTGGGTGCACGTGTGACAAAGGCTAAAGTCCAAAACGCACTTTAGGCAAGTCAAAGTGTGATTTGACTATGTTAGAGGGTAAATTAACCTAGGTTAGACTAATTTAATATCTCTTAGAGAGTAATTAGGGTTCTAGAAGGGTTCTGTAGGGCTTATAATCAATCCAACGAAGTGGATTGATCTTCTGGGGAGCTAATAAAAGTGAGCTAGAAGTGAATAAGAAGCTAATGTAGTTAGAACGAGGCTATAACTTCCCATTTAAATGGATTATAAGAGGAAAAATTACCAAAAGGGTGTTGTAGGAAGAGAGATAGATAGGCTTAATTGGTAGCGTGTCATCAATTTACAAAAGGAATAAGCATTAGTAGCACGCATTAGAAATAATAGTGTATTTAGAAAACTACAGGTGTTTACAGACTCCATGGAGAAAATGGTCTTAGGTATGGCACATGTTGTCCAAGTGTAGTAAAATGAAAAGGAAGAGATCACTTAGGATGAAATAGATGTCACAGTGACAGACATTCCAAAAAAGACAGGGAGTGTGCTAAGTGACTAGCAGACCATGGAGGCTGAACTCACAAAAGAATATCCAGATTTAGTCCTGCTTGAGGAAGAGGGTACTAACGAGTAAGATTCATTCTTTTTCATAGTGCTTCATTCATTCTTTCATTCATTAGTCTTTATTGTTAGAGACATAAGAAGATATTCCCAAGGTTGGGGTGGAAATGTACTTTAGTGTAGGGTAATGTTGAGAAAATAACATATTTATCTAAGATGAAGGCATATAAAGGATGTGCATGCTGGAGTAATGTGTATTTGATGACATGGAATAATAACAGAACAAGTGCGTGACAGAACACTTTGAATTTAGGACTTATCCATTTTGTGAATAAGGGGATATTCTAGTAGATAGCGTGCTGAGAACACAAAGATATGAAGACTTGCGGTCCATGCCAAATGTATTTTGGAACAAGCAACAACTAAGTGTCATATATAGTTTAATCTAATAATAGGATTTCTACTCAAACTTAAGTATAGGAAAAATATTCTTAAAAGAACTTACATGTTGTGCATCATTTTGTAAAGGTGCATGGCTATTATTAGCATGTGAAATATTTTGAGAAGTGTATGGGCAGTCAAGGAAAATTCCCCGCCCCTATATATATGTATGGATTTGCACATTTTAAAGGTGTGTGGTGTGTGTGTGTGTGTGTGTGTGTGTGTGTGTGTGTGTGTGTGTGTGTGTGTGTGTGTGTGTGTGTGTGTCAAAAATTTAGAGTTAATGCCACTGGTTATTTTTTGCTGTACATGAATCATGGAGACACATATGTAATGTAAGTAGCTTCTGTGTTTTAAAATATTTAATACAATGGTTCATTTTAGCTGGATAATGGTGTTGAACATGACTGAATCTGGTTCTTGCATGGTAAATCTTGTTATAGTAATTGTTTAGTTCATCTTATATATGTTCTAAGAACTAGATTTTGTTTATGCATTGTGTGTTTGCTTATTGTTTGCAATGAATCTAAATACCTATATGCACCATCATACTAATTTTTTTTACAAGTAACCCCAAAGAGGGACTTGGTTCCTTTGACCACTTCAGGTGAGCGCTAAACTTAGTCTGAGTGATGTTCCAACATGCCTAGCTTATTTACAGTAAATTCTAGGCTACATCAGGAATGACATTTGAGATATGGTCATCTAAAATTCAAAGGATTGTGTTTGTTCCAAAAAAATGAAAATGGTAACATGTTTACCACCTATTCATGCACCATTGAGCTTATGTGAAAGTTGTATTTTGGGAAAGCAACATAGAGAGAGGTTTCCAATGGAGATGTCATATAGAGCTTGGGCACCATTAGAATTTGTGCATATAGATATATGTGGCCTAATGAACAACACCATCATTAGGGGGAGCATTTATTTTATAATATTCATTAATGATTATCGTAGAAAAACATGGGTTTATTTTCTCAAATTTAAATTTGAGGAATTTGGAAAGTTCAAGGAGTTCAAAGCATTGGTTGAGAAACAAAGTGGCCAATCCATCAAGGTATTGAGATCAGATATAGGAGGAGAATAAAAGTCAAATGAGTTTTTGGATTATTGCAAGTATCCTAGAATAAAGAACATGTTCACTAAAATATACACACCTCAACAGAATTGTGTTGTAGAAAGGAAGAATCATATAATAATGGAGATCACAAGGAGCATGTTGAAAGGAAAGAATCTATCTAATGAATATTGGGCTGAAGTTGTAGCTTTTGTCATCTATATGTTGAATAGGATTTCAACAAATATTATTAGAAACATGATTTCACAACAATAATGGAGTGATAAACATCATAATGTTTCTCATTTTAGAGTATTTGGGTGTATTGCATATGCACATGTGCCTAAAGAAACAAGGAGTAAATTAGATGATAAATGTGAAAAATGTATTTTTATTGGTTATGATGGCTTATAAGTTGTTTAATCCCATAACCAAGGAAGTAATTATAAGTAGATATGTTATATTCAAAGAATAATCTTTGGATGACAATATAGCCAAGACAATTTCACGTACAACAACAATGCCATATGAAGTCCAAAAAGAAAAATGTCAAGGAGACCAAGGAAAACAAGGAGAAAAATCAAACGAGCAAGGGGGGACATCGAAAGGTGAAAACTCACAAAGCCAATTAAAGCAAGGAGAATCATCAACTCCAAAAGTAAGTAATGACTCAAATCCTACACTTGCATCACTAAGACCAAGACTCAGAGGAAAAAAGA
Source organism: Taxus chinensis (assembly GCA_019776745.2). Taxonomy (NCBI): domain Eukaryota; kingdom Viridiplantae; phylum Streptophyta; class Pinopsida; order Cupressales; family Taxaceae; genus Taxus; species Taxus chinensis. The sequence continues at coordinate 581,445,451 of CM034153.1, forward strand.
CTAGAAACTTACAAGAAATATATGATCAAGGAAATAGGATAGATTTGTAATATAATTTTACTTTATTGGCCCAAGATCCTATATATTTTGAAGATGCAATTAAGGAATAACATTGGATTAATGCAATGAATTATGAAATGAAATATATTGAAAAAAATGATACATATGATCTAGCTAGTTTACCCAAGGATAAACAATTTATAGGTGTGAAATGGATTTATAAAACCAAATATAAGGAAAATGGAGAAGTTGAGAAATATAAGGAAATATCAGTAGCTAAGGGATTTTCAGGAGAATATGGAATTGATTACTATGAAACATTTCCTCTCATAGAAAGACTTGAAAATTTTAGAATGATACTAGCTATTACAACTCAAAACAAATGGAAGGTTTATCAAATGGATGTTAAATAAGATTTATTGAATGGTTATCTAGAAGAAGAAGTTTATGTGTAGCAGACACAAATATATGAAGTAAAAGGATATGAATACAAGGTTTACAGGTTGAAGAAGACACTTTATGGATTAAAGAAAACACCAAGAGCATGATATAACATGATATATTCATACATGATAAAGAATAGATTCATGATAAGTACTAGTGAGCCTACATTATAGACCTAAGCTAATGAGAAAGGTAAAATTATAATTGTTTCCTTGTATGTTGATGATTTGATATTTACATGAAATATTTCTATAAATATGTTTAAATCTACAATGAAAAAAAAATTGAGATGAAATATTTTATTGGTATTGAAGTCATACAAAATGATAATGGGGTTTTCATTTGTCAAAGTAAATATGCAAAAGATATATTCAGAAGGTTTATAATAATGAATTGAAGTCAAGTCTCTACACTTGTGGTAGTAGGCACAAAAATGAGTAGAGAAGATAATATGACATATTTTGATTTAACTTTATTCATAAAATTAGTAGGAAGTTTTATGTATCTTATAACAACTATGCCATATATAATGTATGGAGTTATTTTGATTTCAGGATTCATGGATTCACCAAAGAACTCACATTAGAAAGTAGGAAAAAGGTTATTAAAGTATATTACACGAACTATGAATTATGGCATAATGTATTCTACTTTAGATGTTTTTCAGTTTATTAGATATATAAATAGTGACTTTGCAGGAAGTATAGATGGTAGAAAGAGAACATCTGGATATAAATTTCATCTTGGAACATTTATTGTAGCATGGATATCAAAGAAACCATTAATAGTGAAAATATCATCATTAGAAGTAGAGTATGTAGCAGGTACATCAATAGCATGTCAAATAGCTTAGATGTAAAGAATCTAATGCATGACCAAGAGGAGCCTACTACAATATATTGTGATAACAAGTTCACCATTTCACTATCGAATAATCATGTTTTTCACAAGTGGACATAACACATTGACACTAGATATCACTTAATTCGAGAATTGGTCAAAAATGGAGACCTCATCCTACAACATTGTAGATCAAAGGAGTAACTTGCAAACATATGTACAAGGCATTAGCACAAGAACAATTTGAGTATTTGAGAGAAATTTTGGGTATTGTAAATATTGATGTAACTAGTTATTGATAGTAGAAATTATGGGGGAGTGTTAGAAACAATAATTTCTATTTACCAAACACTTGAAATAAACTCTCCACTAACTTTAATCATTTTTCCAACCTCACCACTGATTTCTCCAATCAATGTCTACATCGTGAAATGTCTGTGAAACGTGTTGAAAAGGAAAACTCCAGAAGTTTCCATAACCTCTATAAAAAGAGGTGATTCTAAATGTTTTTGGCAAGTGGTGATAACATTTTTCTTTCCTGTGTCGTAGCACATCTGGTGCTTTCCATTTTTTTCTATATCTTCCCCCATCACTTTCCCCTATTATTATCCTAAAAAATTGAAAAGGGCAATTTCACAAGTAACCATACCAAAATTTCCATTTCAGTCCCCTATTGAGGTCTTTTAACGTTCGGAGTGGTGTATAAAACCTTTCTGGAAAATCAATTTTTTACAACTTGGTAATTTTCAACCTTTTTGGGTTGGAAGAAGTTTTATTTCATGTTACATAAACCAAAACTATGCCCCCTCTATTCCTTTGGTGCATTCTAAGGAGTGTCAACACTCCAAATGTTGCGCCTCTTAATGTTGCACCTCCTAATGTTGCACCTCCAAATGTTGCGCCAAGGCACATGCGCCAACTTATCAACACTCCAAATGTTACACCTCTCTAAAGTGAAAAGTGGGCACTTAAAAGGCAGTGTTAACAATCTTAAAGCTGAACCTAAGGTGTAAATCCCTTCGTGTCGACATCCACTTAAATGTGCCATAGAAAAGTTGGTGGCACATTTATTGCACATTTTGCTATATATAGGTGCATCTGACCTGTCATTTTCCCAATTCAAAAACATGAAAAAGTTATTCCTCTGTACTTTTCATTGTTCCTGTCAGCCCTGTGTGTTTTTATTTATCGCGTTCATGGACCCCACATCGTCTCCTTTATCTTATATATTCCTAGTAAGTGGCCCTTGCCCACCTTGTGGATTTGTTGTGGTTTTTATGTTGGTTTAGGTGGTTAGGATTATTAAATATAACAATGAACCTAAGAAGATAATGTAGTCCCAACCCATTTTGAAAATCTAAATACTCAAATTCAAAACCCCTTCTCCTCCTTCCAGATCTGTAAATCCAAAAAACCCAGCCACAAAACTACTCAAACTCATTCCCTGCTATGCTAAAATTTTCCCTCCTAAAAAACCTGCCAAAAGAGTGAAAATCATATATTTTTGCAAACACTCACTATTTTTCCTTCGGCACAAGCTTCATTATTGTTACATCTAACATAGTCGCACCATAGGCACACTATCCCTACATAAAACATAAACCTTTCCCACGCCTTTTAAACAACAAAAATTCTTTAGGTGCAAGTGGAAGCACACCTACAACAACTACAACAACATCTGAATGTTGTGTAAACCTTTCTCGCACTGCACAATCTTAACCCCTTGGCACACCTCACCTTAATGTTGTATCTACCACATATGCACGAATGGCACACCCTGAGACCTTGCTACACCAAAAAGATCTACACCCAGTTAAAACCCTTCATATAGCGTAAGTGAACATCCATTGACAACAACATTTGAATGTTGTGTGTAGCCTTTCTACCCCCTGTGCCCCTTTTGGCACTATTTTCTCCCATGTAACACTTTCCCAAAGTGCACCTTACTTTTCTAAGACCCTACAGCCTACAGTAGAGTTGTACCTTGCACCCAGAGACTCAAAAATTGCAAACTTTTCATTCTTTAAGCTTTGATGGAGGACTTAACATCTATCATGGCTCTTCTGTGATGGAATTCCCTAATTCTTCTTGGAGATCAACAACTGAACTTAGATTCACACATGTCTTCATTGAGTAAGAAGCCAGCCAAGTCCAAGGGTAAAGCCAAGCTAACAAAAGAAGAAATGAAATATAAATACCAAAGGGTCAGGATGCCTGAATCCCTTACAAAGTGTGACCTGGATATCAGAGATTTAGAACTTGGCCACATTGACATGGAGGAATTCTGGACCAGAACCAAGAAGGTCATAGGCAGCCCATGGATGGATAAATTGGTTGGCAGTGGTCTGCACTTTGCTGTAGGGATCCCCGTAAGTGCAATCAACAATGAGTTCATGATGTTGGTGGGCCATTTTTATAATAAATATACAAGATGTGTCAAAAATGAGAAGGGCGAGATAATAATCAACCTCACAGCCTAACATTTTAAGATCGTGTTGGGTATCCCTCACCACTGACATTTTGTAGTAGTAAGCCAAGAGGACTACATAAAGACATGGAACGAAAATGAAGACAAATGTATTTAGCTGATGAATGAGGTGTACCTCAAGAACAAAAAGGTAACAAGCAGGTGGCCACAAACCATTCATCATAATGACTTTTCAGAGGAGCTGAGTGACACCATCACCTTCCTGAGTAGGGTATTTGAGCTCCTTGATGCCCATTACTTTCAAAAATGGATGCTCCGGTATTTAGAAACCATGAATAAAAATTTTCTTGATCAAAGTTTTGAATGGGGAGAGATTATCAGCAACACGATCTTAGAACAACTTCAACAAATTTCAACAATTGGGAAGTTCTATATGAACTCCTACGTGGTATATGTTGCTACCTCAGAGAGGGACTACCCAACATTGAGTTGGTATAGGGTATGGCCCAAGGTCAGGATATACGAGTACTATCTAGAGCTAAAAATAGAAAACAACATAGCCCAATTCAGTAAAATCAATGATGCCTTCTTCTATGGTGTCATTTGCCTCTTGAGGCCCAACATGACTATGGTTGGACAACCAAAAGAGTAGTCTCCACCATAGAGAAGTGGGGAGCATTATTCACATAATTCCCCACTTTCACCTATCTCAGAGCTACCAAATTATTGGGAGAGCCCACCAAATTACGGAGGTATGTGGGACCCAAGATGATCCTATTAGAGCTGTCTAGAAAGCTTATCACATACCATGAGAAGTGTTTGAAAAGGAATAAGGCTGGAACTCCATTCCCCCTCATAGTGGGCAGGTATACCTGTACTTCACAGAGCAAATCCCAAGAGATGTTTGCAAAGATTGAATTTCTCAACTTAAAGCATAATTTCCTAGCGAGGCCAACCTTTGGTCCTTGTGATAGCCTTCCAAGGGAAAATATCGATCCAATTCATGTCCCTTAAATCAAAGATATATACATTGATCTATATCATGAAGTTGAGCTCAGATGAAAGGATCACTCCCGACTAGCCCTAGCAAAGCATCTGATCAAGAAGTTGATCAGTTTTATCCAGACACGGATAGGGACAATTGGCCATTTTCCAAAATTGATAGAAACAAGGCCCCTCAGACTATTGAGGAAAGGTTCAAAGGCACTCTGCAGCGCACCAAACATTGGTGCAAGAAAAATTGTCTCATCTACCTTAAAGTAGACTTTACCATGTCTCCCTTGGGTAATGCACCCACCAAGCTGAAGCACTTGCCTAAAGGAAAAGGGAAAGATAAAGAGGGAGAGACAAGCACTACTCAGGAGGAAATTCTTGAGATCCCTCCTTCTACCATTGAGGAGCAGGTGGTAAGCCTAACATCCCCAGGAGAAGAAGAAGTGGTAAGTGCTCCAACAGGCACATCCACTCAGGATGTCTCCACTACTACAATTGGCAAGTTTCCCACCGTCCCCTCTCTCGCTCCTCCTTCCCCTCCTCATGTCACTCAACCAACCACTCCTTTGGTTATTTCTTCTCTGCCATTTCCCCTCCCTCTTTCCCTAGCATTTCTTCCCTCATCTCATAGATCCCTTCCACACCCACTGTTTCCTCTCCTACAGTGACTCCTACACCCATGAACGTTGGAGGGTTGGCTTCTTTCTCAATGCCACCACCAAGCGTCTCGACACATTTCCCTGTGTCCACTATGGTTGCTCCTTCTTCCACCCCTATTTCCTCCTCTTCCTCTAGTTCCACTCCCCTAAGTCCAAAATGGATCTCTAAACACTTGAGCCAGCATAAGAGGAAAGTCCATATTGCACCTATGGACTTCTCCGTAAGAAGAAAAAAGCTATAACCCACTTCTCTCAAAGCACTTCAAGTGAAAGGGTTATGGAGATCGCATACCTTGATCTCACAAAGAAGAAAGAAGATCTGTCTCCTATAGATTTTACAGTGACTCGGGTCATGATGGGAACATCATCAGAGAGCCTGCAAGGAAAAGCCTTATCCGTAGTGGATATCCTTTGCAAGAAGCTTCAAGAAGCAAGGGAAGAGAAGAGAATGTTAAAAGAGAAAACCAAGCATCTCCTCCAAGCCCTGTAAAAGATGGGTAGTGCCCCTCCTATGACTATCACCGACCCTCCTGAAGTCCTTAGTTAGGAGAAGATACATGAATACACCAAGATCAGTGAGCAAGGGGTAGCAATGTCTTCCTGGAGAGAGAAGATCCTCAAGGATAGTGAGGAAGTGATTACAAAGTTCACAGAGTTGTATCAAAACATAGATCAAGCTAACAAGGAACTCCAGGTAATAGCAGGACCTATCTCCGAAGAGTTGGACCATGCCAGGATGCAACACAAGACATTCCAAAATATGCTTGACTACTCAGTTGATGACTTAGTGAAATTCAGCATCTTCGATCACCCAAGAGCACCCAACAAAGTCCTTGCTGCTTTAGACTATTGGGTTGATTAGATGGAGTTTCTCTTAGAGAAGATAGACAAAATCAAGGAGGAAACCCTGGATGCCATGCATCAAATGGAGCAGATCATCTTTAGAATGTCTCCAGGGTTACTTAGTGTAGATTACACCTTGAGGAAGGCAGATGATACTATTCGGATTTTCAAGGAAATCACGTCGTAGGGTTTAGCGTGAGAAGCCAATTTTGATATAGAATCTATCAACAACCTTCTGGCCTGTTGTGACTTTGTTGGATACTTGTTGGAGGCAGGTAATGAATATTTCAAACTCTCGAAAATACTTAGAGATGAATGGGAGACTTACGAAGTCATTGGGGATCACACCAAGGGTCCCGCTCAGGATCAACTTCAAGCGATGGTTAGCAAGTTCATGGAGTATCGAGCTCAATTTCACATTACCTCCCCTGAGTAGAAGTAGGACACTCCTTTCAAGTTGAGGGATGATGACAAATAGGCTCCTTCCTCCTGGGATGGATCCCATTTTCGTAAAAGTATTTAAAAGTATGTTGACACAAATGATGACATCATCCATGTTGCACCATGGGATGTTGTTATCCACCAAATTGCCCCAAAGTCAACTTTTGACTTTTAAATATTTTGTAAATAGTTTTTGGCTCCTTTTTGTCTTCTTTCTCGTTCTCCTTCTATAAATACTTGGATACTTGTAGTATTCAGAGTGAGAAACTTTTTATGAAAAATAGAGTGAGGAGAGAAATACTTTGAGATTTCTTGTAACATAACATTATTAATACAAAATTGAGACTTTGTGTTGAATTCCTGTGTTACATGTTAGATCTACATGCTTATTTTGTTGGATTCACCTATGCTTTTTTCATTTGTTTATCAGTATTGATTTTTTTGTTAATGTGAGTAAGTTTTTCTCTATTTACTACCCTCCTAAAACATGAACCCTCTGACCTTTCTACTTTGGATTCCATTTCTTTTCTTCCTTTAGATCCATCTTTCTTCCTTCATTCCTTTCTGTTCTTCATCAGAACTAACTCTACTAGGATGAGATCCCAAACCCCCTTGAAGGAAAAATACTGTAAGACGTGCATAGATTCCTGCTGGTAGAATAAGAATAAACCAGTTTCACTTTACTGTCTCCAAGAGGGGCTATGCCCTACACACTGTTGGCATGTCTTTCCATAGATCTGCCCACTCGAAAAAATTTCAGACCAATAGTTTTTAGCGACTCTACTGGGGAAAGAACCAGATCTATGTGAATGTTATCTCAGCTAAAAGACACCAACAATTTTTAAAGTTGGTGGGGAGACTAAGAAAATAGATAAAACTATAAAAATCACTACCTATTTACAAATCTTAACTCTTTGTTTAAAATCCAATTTTCTTACAAAAGTGATCCAAACTGAAAATTTTCTTCAGAGATCCATAGATCTGGACCAGTTAGAAACCTTTACTTCACTGAGTTTTTATAAGAACTCGTATATTTCTGTAGATTTGATATCCTGAAAGGTTTCCAAATATTTTCAAAACCCTTGCAAAAAATAAAATCTAAGATCCAAAAATCAGCTTACTAAGTTTACCATCATTTTATCCTTGCTAATCTTTATCATTAAACCGCAATCAATTTTCAAAAGAGGGATAAAATTAAATATTTAGAAAAGTACATGCTATTTATTTTTGTCAAAAAAATTAGAAAATCAGAAAGTACAAACAAAAAGAGTTTTTAAATATGCTCTAAAATCATTGCAGATCTAAATAGATACACTGGTGGGTGAGCCATTTACCCGTAGTAGGAGAGCTCGTGGAGAATTTGATCCTATTTTTGATCTAATTCAAAGGCATAACTTCAATATTACACCAGCACGCTTCACGTCACTCAGTTTAGCTAATCAGTCAACCAGAAGTGCCTCACCTTCACAAAAGAACCAATTTTCATAGGGAGCCTCTACATCAATTTGCAGTGCTCTGCTGCTAAGTGAAATTGCACTCCCGACTCATGTCCTCTTTACAGATTTTCAAATGGCAGTGCCATGGGGAAATGCTATGGGTCCTCTTGCATTGCTACATCCAGTTCATGCACTCCCTTATGGAAACTGTAAGAACTTCCCAAGGTTTGATGGGAGTGGAAATCAAAGTACAGATTCACATATATCTGCATTCATTATGTCATGCAGTATCCTAGATGTGACCTATGAAGATGTGTTGGTACGCCTCTTTCTAGAGACCTTGCAAGGACCTATAACATAATGGTTCCAACATTTTCTGGCTGGATCTATCACCAATTGGGCCACATTACGAACTATGTTTAAAGATAGGTATAAGCCTTCAAAATATGCATTTACGTTACTGTCAAAGATTACTCACTTGAAGAAAGAGGCCAATGAAACCATGCGTGATTTTATCACCCGTTTTAATTCACTGATTAACTATGTGCCACCTACTAGGTTGCCAACATGAGAAAATAAAAAGTGTTTCTTTGTAAATGCCATGAGCTCAAGAGTAATTTTCTTACTCTTATAAGGAAAAATCACCACCCTGGTTCTTTCTCAAGCTGCGGCCATTAGAATAGAAGACAACCTGCTTATATCTGGAAAGTTAAAATGAGAGTTGTCCAAGCCTAAGGATTCAACTCCTTCTCAAACCACTTCATCAGATCTGGCATTCCAAAAGATGGCAAACGACTTTCTCACATTAAAAAAGTAATTAGCTCAAGCTTCGTCCTCCACTTCGTACCAGGATATTCCACGAAGGAACTTCAATCCCAACAATGCCCCACAAAGGCCACATTTTCCTGCTACTACTCCAAAGTTAGCACTTGAGGCCCTTTCAGTTAATACCCTGGATGAGATTGAAGAAGAGGAGCAAATTTATGAAGAACCTTCATCACAAGGTGGAGATGATCAAGATGTCAGTGAACCAGCTGGTGACTCTACAATCGGGTATATGGAATTTGAAGATGAGGAATTTAATGAAGAGGAGGGTACCCAAGGGTATGCAAGTAGACAGTCATATGTTTTTTTCACCTACTCATAAGGAAAAGAAGTAGAAGTTACTGCCAAGATACAAAAAGAGAGGACTGTATTGAACACACCTCCAATAATTTCTAAAAGAGGTAATCCTCTTCCTGCTCGACCTCCTATTAAGACTTTTACGAAGAAATCTTTTCCTCCCATCTCTCCTCCAAATCAACCTTCTTATGTTTCCATAAAGACCAGTAACCCTACCCTACCATCGCAAAATGAAGGACTCATTCCTTCATCAACGCAGCCCTTGGTCGCATTCGACATAGTTGATCACGCTAAAAATACAAAGATTCAAATGTCTAAAGCTAAATATCTTCAGTCTAACCCTAAGTAGCTTGTAAGATTAACCGAATATATCTGAAGCCAAGTTGCCATCCCCTCTCCTGTTTCCCTGAAAGGAATTCTTTCCACTCCTGCATCTCGCATAAATGTTGCCTTGACTTCCATGTCAGGAAAAATCAAACCTTTTTATCTCTCCCTCCTAATCAATGGTCACAAACTAAGCAAATGCATAATTGATTCTAGGGCTTTCAATAATGTCATGCCGGTAAAGGTCACTCATTCTTTGGGACTCACTCTTACCAATCCTTTCAACAAATGTTACTGCATGGAAACCAAACAAGTTCCATTAATTGGTTAGATCAAAGACGCACAATTCGCATCTGCAGCGTTCCTAGAGAAAAGGGTGAAGATGACCATCCTCGTTGCTGATATCACAGTGGCATATGGAATTATACTAGGAAGAAGATTTTGCAGAGAAGTCAGTGGAGAGATTCATATGGACTGGTCCAAAGCTAGAATCCCTGTCAAGGGTGTTATGCAGACATTAGAGCCTGAATCACAAAAGAAGTGCCTAGTCACTAACTCTGATGACCCCAAAGCTTAAATTCACTTCGAATCATCAGGGATGGGGAACTACTTCTTATCCACTGAGTCTAATAAAATGGACATTCTTATCTAGGAGGAGGACCTTAACAAGATATGGACACTACAGTTTGATGGCAGTTGTGCAACGAGTGGATGTGGCGCTGGAGCTGTCCTGATATCTCCCGAAGAGGAGGTTTTTCCTCTTTCTTTCAAATTGTAGTTTTTCAATACAAACAATAATGCTGAGTATGAATCTTTGTTACTTGGTATGCAAGCTGCAAAATAAAGAGGAATCAAGAACCTAAAAGTACAAGGTGATGTTGAACTGATCATCGACCAAGTAAAAGGGGTATACCAAGTGAAAAATGATAGACTCAGGCACTACCGCAATGTAGTATGGGACAACATTGAGGAATTTGATACTTTCTTGATAAAATTCGTTCCAAGAGCTTGAAATGACATGGCCGATTCATTGGCCATCTTAGCATCCCTTATGCTCCCTCACCTAGGGTTGAAAACAGTCACATATACCATTGAGGTAGTCTTTCACCCAAGCGTGCCAAACAATTCTTAGCACTGGCAGGTATTTAACGATGACAATCAACTTATTGCCTTACTAGAGAAAGTAGAAAATTTCAATGAGCTTCATTTTGAAGGATCTACTTCTGCATGTCGTGAATCTGTCACTGGTCAAGTGAACAAATCAAAAGAAGGTGATGGCATATGTCAGCTCAGGGGAAATAAAATTCCAAAGGGTTTAGTCTCTCTAGAATAATTGTTTGACAAACATGATTGTTTTTTCAAGAAGAAGTGACAAGATGATCCTAACTCCTCTCCAGATACTGAATCTATTAGCCTGGGTACTCTAGAAGATCCACAATTTGCGAACATCAGGAAATGTTGTACACCTGAAGAAAAGTAGAAGTTTTTCAAATTACTGAAAAAATATATGGATGTATTGGCATGGTCTTATACTAATCTAAAGTCTTTCAATCTGAAGGACATTCAACATGACATCCCGTTAAAGGATGATGTCAAACCCTTTCGCCAGAAACAAAGACATTACAATCCCAATATCTCAGGCACCATCTAGGTGGAAATACAAAAAATGTTGGATGCAAGAATCATCTTTCCTATCTAACATAGTACCTTAGTTGTGAACATCGTTCCCATATGTAAGAAGAATGGTGAGATACACATATGCGTAGATTTTTGCAATCTAAATCAGGCGTCCTTGAAAGACAACTACCCGCTCCCTATAATGGATCAGGTTCTACAGGTAGTAACTAGTTTAGAGATGTTGTCCATGCTTGATGGTTTTTTAGGCTATAATCAGATTGAGGTCTCGCCTAAAGACCAATTCAAAACAGCATTCACTACTCCCTGGGGCACATTTACCTACAACAGGATGCCTTTTGGCTTGACCAACACTGGTGCCACCTTTCAGCGAGCAATGGACTTCGCATTCAAAGGTATGATGGGAAAGGTCATCATAGTTTATTTGGATGAATTAATTGTGTTCTCAAAAAAGTGAAGTTATCATTGTGATCATTTGGAGCAAGTATTGATTAGATGCCGAGAACACGGGATTTCCCTAAATCCCAAAAAGTCTATTTTCGGGGTCATTGAAGGAAAGTTGTTGGGACACGTTGTTAGCAAGGAAGGAACAAAGATAGATGTCAAAATGGTTAAGGTTATTCAAAGCCTTAGCTTACCCACAAGCAAGACTGATGTTCACTCTTTCTTTAGAAAGGTGAATTTTCTCAGACACTTTGTTCCTGACTTCACTAAAAAGACTCGTCACATATCAAATATGATGAAAGGGTCACAAAATTTTCGGTGGAGTGAAGAAGGGAAGACGTCATTTGAGGATATAAAATACTCCATTTCTTAGGAACTTTTCCTGGTATGTCTCGACTTCTCCAAGGATTTTATCATGTACAGTTATGCGTCTACACATGTTGTATTAGCCATCTTAATGTAGAAGAGCTCTGAGGATGTTGAATCCCCAATCACTTTCATGAGCTCCCCTCTCAATCCTCATGAATTGAAGATGTCTCAGTTAGAAAAACATGCCTTCATAGTGGTCAAAGTAGTTAAGAACTTCTGGTACTACATCCTAAACTCTCATACGGTAGTGTTGGTTCCTGACACAACAGTTAAGTCTATCCTAACTCAACAGGAGTTAGGAAGCTTATGAGGGAATTGGATCACAAAGGTCCAGGAGTATGATCTAGACATAAAACCAATCAAGCTAGTAAGAGGCAAGGGCCTATGTCAGCTTATGGCTGAAAAAAAAGATTCAAAGGTCCCTAAAGAGGAATTTGATTACATTGATGGAGTGCAGGGTCAGTTGGAGAAAGTTGATCCTGTACCTATGGTTCTATTTGTTGTGACTAGTGATGAATGGTATTCAGACATTTCTTTCTTTCTCACTTATAGTGAGTGCCCAGCTCACCTAACTTCAAAGGAATAGCAGACTGTAAAGCTTAGGGAAACTAGATACGTCATATGGGATGACAGTCTATACAAGCACATGATTGATGGGATCTTCTTGCGATGCGTTGAAAAACCACAATAGATCAAGTTTCTTGAAAGTTTTCATTACTTGGCCTGCGGTGGTCATTTCTCCTCATCCGTAACAACACATAAGATCATCTGTGCTAGGTACTACTGGCCAACGCTATTTCAGGATACAACCACCTCGGCAGCAAAATGTGAGTTCTGCCAATAGTTTGTTGGCAAACCAAAATTGGCTATTTTTACCCTCAGGCCCGCCATTATTGATGAACCATTCAAGCAATGGGGAATTGAATTTATCAAAGCACTACATCCCCAATCAAGTTCCAAACATAGTTATGTCCTAACAGCAACAGATTACTTCACCAAATGGGTGGAGGCCATACCTATTAAGAATGCCACCTCTGAAGTTGTTTGCAACTTCATCAAAGAAAATATCATCGTGAGGTTTGGCATCCTACACAAGATCATTGCTGATAATACTTCCAACTTCTCATCATGGGAAGTTATCGGTTTTTGCTATGGATATGGGATAACCTTGGACCACACCTTAGATTATTACCCCCAGGGAATGGTCAGGTAAAATCCAATAATAAGAACCTAGTAACCATCATATGAAAGCTGGTCGATGAGAATTAGCGGTCATGACACAAGTCATTGTATGATGTTTTGTGGGTAGACCGTATTACTCTGAAGAGGTCTCTTGATATGTCACCTTTTTAAGTGTTATATGGAATCAACGTTGAACTCCCCATTTCCACGGAACTCCCTGCTCTACACTTGGTACGAGTGATCGAGGATGAGACTTTTAAGAATTCTCTAGAAAAGAGGATCATGTATCTAACAGAACTTGAGGAAAAGAGAGTAAGGGTGGTCGACATAATCACCAAACATCAAAATCAAGTCAAGAGACTGTTCGATAAAAAGGCTAAGTAGAGGGATTTCCAGGTGGGAGATCTCATCGTTTTATGGGACAAGTGAATAGAGCCAAACGGCATGCACAGGAAATTTGGCTCTCTTTGGAGAGGGCCTTTCAAGATCAAGCAGCTCAACGGAGAGGATAGCTTCTACCTCTCATATCTAGACGGAACTGAGCTCCCGCTCCCCTATAGCAGGAAACATCTCAAAATATTCAAGAAGTAGAGCTTGCTCTCTTCTTTGTATAGTTTGCTTTAGTTGTGTGTTTTTTTAGTCGTGTGTTTTCTTTCTGTTGGTTGTGTGTTTTCCTTTCTTTTTCATCACCCTTGTTTTTGACTTTGTACCCAATGGATAGGCACATGTAGATCTGGGATGCTCAAACCTTAAGCTTCACTTAAAGTTAGTCCCCAGAAAGAGCCAACTATTATCTTGTAAAATTGACAAGGGTAATTTCACAGGTAACCATACCAAAGTTTCCGTTTTGGTTCCCCATCGAGGTCTCTTAACGTTTGGAGTGACGTACTCCCTTTTCGGAAAATCTAGTTTTTAGAACTTGGTCATTTTTAACCTTTTTGGGTTGGGTGCAATTTTCTTTCATGTTACATCAACCAAAATTGTACCTCCTCTATTCCTTTGGCACATTCTAGGGAGTGTCAACACTTCAAATGTTGCACCTCCTAATGTTGCGCCTCCTAATGTTGCACTTCCAAATGTTGCACCAAGGCACATGCGCCAACTTGTCAACATTCCAAATGTTGCACCTCTTTAAAGTGTGAAGTGGGCACTTAAAAGGTAGTGTTAACACTCTCAAATCTACGCCGAAGGCATAAATCCCTTCATGTCGACATCCACTTAAATGTGCCATAGAAACGTTGGTGGTGCATTTATTGCATATTTTGCTATATATAGGCGCGTCTGACCTGTCATTTTTGCAATTCAAAAAACATGAAAAATTTATTCCTCTGTACTTGTCAGCATTCTTGTCAGCTCTGTGTGTTGTTATTTTTCATGTTCATGGACCCCACATCGTCTCCTTTATCTTATATATTCCTAGTAAGTGGTCCTTGCCCACCTTGTGGATTTGTTGTGGTTTTTATGTTGGTTTAAGTAGTTAGGATTGTTAAAAATAACAATGAAACTAAGAAGATAATGCAATCCCAACCCATTTTACAAATCTAAATATTCAACTCCAAAACCCCTTCTCCTCCTTCAATATTTGCAAATTCGGAAGACCCTGCCACAAAACTACTCAAACTCATTCCCTGATGTGCTAAAATTTTCCCTCCTAAAAAACATGCCAAAAGAGTGAAAATCATATATTTTTGCAAACACTCACTATTTTTCCTTCAGCGCAAGCTTCATTATTGTTACATCTAACACATTCGTGCCATAGGCACACTATCCCTGCATGCAAGATAAACCTTTCCCGTGCCTTTTAAACAACAAAAATTCTTTAGGTGTAGGTGCAAGCACACCTACAACAACTACAACAACATCTGAATGTCGTGTAAACCTTTCTCATGCCGCGTAATCTTAACCCCTTGGTTCACCTCACCTTAATGTTGCATCTACCACATATGCACAAATGGCGCACCCTGAGACCTTGTTACACCAAATAGATCTATGCCGAGTTAAAACCCTTCATATGGCGTCAGCGCACATCCATTGACAACAACATCTGAATATTATGTGTAGCCTTTCTGCCCCCTGCACCCCTTTTGGCACTATTTTCTCCCATGTAACACTTTCCCAAAGTGCACCTTACTTTTCTAAGACCCTACAGCCTGCAGTAGAGCTGTACCTTGCACCGAGAGACTCATAAATTGCTACTTTTCATTCTTTAAGCTTTGATGGATGACTTAACAGCTATCATGGATCTTCTGCGATGGCCTTCCCTGATTCTTCTTGTAGATCAATAGCTGAACTTAGATTCACACATATCTTCATCGAGTAAGAAGCCAACCAAGTTCAAGGGTAAAGCCAAGCTACCAGAAGAAGAAATGAAAATAAATACCAAAGGGTCAGGATCAT